>JAUPFT010000001.1:17743459-18260959 GCA_036936625.1 Parnassius smintheus behrii | reverse complement strand
TACCAGAGATGCATATTGGATCAACAAAAGGCGCCGGATCAACATGCGTTTTCGGATCAACAAAGTGCTCGCGTGAAGTCGCGTCTGATCAACATTTACCGTAAAGAGATCTCTCTCTCTCTCTCTCTCTCTCTCTATATATATATATATATTTTAAGACTATTTTTGATGCCCCTTTATATTGTATTTGATTATTAGTAATAATATTGGGCCGTCACAAATTGTACAGCAATGTGGACCATCGCAGTTTTTTTATATTTTTAATTGTTATCAGGGAAATGCTGCTGTCCTTCTCCTGCTTTATTTCCCTCTTTCACTTCTTATAAAACTTCCCCCT
Organism: Parnassius smintheus behrii; assembly: GCA_036936625.1. Lineage (NCBI taxonomy): Eukaryota > Metazoa > Arthropoda > Insecta > Lepidoptera > Papilionidae > Parnassius > Parnassius smintheus. The sequence goes on along the minus strand of JAUPFT010000001.1, from coordinate 18,260,622 downwards.
TGTTCATAAGAAGTGAAAGAAGTTTTGTCCCTATCTAAAAGAACGTTTTAAATTTCTTCGCTCTTGTCACGATTTTTCCTTACGGTTCAAAGAAAATCATTAGCTTCAATGTCTTGTACACTCCTCGACATTTTATGATAAATCTTTTGCCAAAAAATATAAACTACTTCGCAACCTTCCGCTGACTAAATACAATGATGTGTCTTACCTGGATTGAAGAGCACCTCCCGCCCTCCCTCAATTGCATGCACTAACTCCGTCAACACTAATCCCAGCGCCACTACTCCCGATACCACTATTCCAAATTCTTTTAAAATTCAAATTAAGACACACCATCGACGATAATACGATACGTGTTTCGCCTCTACACGAGGCATCCTCAAGTGATATAGACTCTACGGCGGCTGACCGCTAAGTGCTTAGCTGCTTAGCGGTCAGCCGCCTTAGAGTCACCGGATGACGTCCGTGATGGACGTCAGTCTGAGCGATATTAGAAAGTCTCTCCAGCATTTGAGAAATAGCAAGGCCCCGGGCGAGGGTGGAATTACAGCAGAGGTTCTGAAAGCGGGTGGAAAACCAGTACTTAAATTCTCTCGAGAGCAGATTTGCGGTGGCTTCTTTCTTCAAGAAAGGAGACAAATCTCACTTGAAGATAGCGATCACCCTTCTGAGCTACGTCTTCATGCGGTTTTCAAGAGTATTTACGTATCATCTCGCACGCAGATTTGACGACGTCTAGCCTCCCGAACAAGCTTGTTTCCGCAAAAGGCTTTGGCATCATAAACCATATACATAACCTTCGGCAAATTGTACAGAAGTCCGAAGAGTACAATCTGCCACTTTGTCTTGCATATGTAGACTATGAGAAAGCCTTTGATTTCATCGAAATTTGAGCGGTTCTACAGTCTACTCAGCGGTGCCAGGTGCGGTAGACTGTCAGTATATCGAAATGCTGAAGTGTTCTGCTGTACTGTAGGGCTACGATGGCTTTTCGAGTACAGTACTGGTGTAGGAAACTTATCCAACTGCAGAAAGGTGTAAAACAGGTATTAGTGAGTCATGGTAGCTCAAGAGTTAAGTGTTCGTCATAAAATTTTCTATACGTGTAATACCCGAAATCGATCTCGACCGGTATAAAGGAAATTTTTAGTTTCGATTTTAAATGCTGCTTTTGAAAAACATAGCCACTTCAAAAAAAATACAAATAATAACAACAACAACAATTGTTCTCAAAGCACTAAAAACAGGCATAAATGTATATTTTTATATTTTACTACTTCAATACATAAAATTGCAATTGAAATATTAAATAATAATGACAGGACACGAAATTGTGTTGCTCGAGGACTTGATAAATAAAGGAAACGCTTAATGTGGTAGAGATATACTGCAGCTATATTACTGGTATAATTGTAGCACAAATGGGTCAGCTCAATTGGGGAAAGTCAACGCTCTCAAAGAATACCAGATCAGGGTAGAATTGGGGATTCTACATCATTACATCTCGCTGAGCTTGGTTTGTTCTACAGTCAATTATACCCGCATATTACCCGACATGACGACTCGAACAGTAGAATCATATAATATATTGCTATACTTGATTAGACAGGCAGATAATACACAACAGTAACGATTATTTAGGGTGATTCATATAAAAAGGTAAAAGCAAAACATTCGCGCGTTATTATTTTTAACTTGGTACAGTGGTACAATGGCATGTGGTGCTTTATGACATGTCCTCAACGCTTAGGTTAATGTGATATTTATTATTTAGTACTTGTTTGGTTATACTGTTGGTAGGTTGGTAGGTTGATAGGTTGGTAGTTCACCCATGCGATAATGCCAATAGTTGCTTTCGCGTTTGCCCAAGCCCTAATTACAACTAGAGAACATATGTGTATGATTGATAATGGAATAAGTATGGAGAACGTTAGTTCATCGGACCAATTCATCCAAAGCATCTCACACATGACCTATCTAACAATAATTTAGCTTACAATCCTTATATACCTAAGGAATCAAAAATGTGGATTGCGCGATGTAGATTTTAATTCATTTTATACTGAAGATCGTTGGTTTTAAACCTGAATGTGATGAACTCTGACAATATTATACTGATAATTAGTAGAATCAGGCGTTACTTTGCGAAAATCCATTATAATAACATCCATTGCAACCATCCGCTCAATAAATGTAATGATGTGTCTTACCTAGTTTGAAGACCACCTCCCGCCCTCCCTTAATTGCGTGCACTAATCCCAGCATCACTACTCCCAACACCACTACTCCCAACACCTGCTCTTGGAGTGCTCTTTAAACTAGGTAACATTTTTTATATTATATTGCTTTGATTTCAATGTTTTTGAATTTCCTAAGGTATTTGCATTCAATATCAATAGAAATCAATATAAGAAACATTATAGTTTATTTCTATGGCATAAATCTCAAATGGCGTGACGTTATGCGCCGCGATGTAACTGAAACCCTTACTGTCAACATTAGGTAGCAGATATACTTGTATTAGCGACCCGAGATAAACGTCTCACTAAATCATTATTTGTTTCTTGAAATAAATTTCAAATTAATTATTATTTTAATAAAAGGCTAATTTCTGAGAAAAGTACAAATATCCTCAATTGTTGTGTCAAATTTGTACTAGCTTGGAGTCAAGTATTACGTAACAATCGTAATGTAATGTGAATTAAATATTAAAAAATATATTATTTAATTTTGACAATAAATATTGTAACCACTGAAAAGACGCATTAGTACTAGATAAGAAAAGGGCAGTTTAATGCTGTAATTAAATGTTGTGTATGTCCAACCGGGATAAGCATAAATATTAAAGGGAATGGCAAGGCCTCCTAATTGGATCCCGAGGGTCGTGTAATATTGAGTTTTTCAACTACTGTAGACAACTAACAGAAAAGAAAAACGGAAGTCGTAACCGTTTTTAAGAATATTAGTTAAAATAATACTTTTTATTAAAGTTTTAAAATGCATGTGATAGCGATTCATGATGTTTTGGATAGATTTTGTACGATGATAAGATAATAAAATTGTCATTTAATTCTATTCCAATAAACAATAGAATTAATAAAAATAATTTTTTCTCATTATTTTGCTATTTAGTTACTACTTTATTTTCCATTGCAATATCACAAAACAATTGTATTTTATCATAAAATACAAAATAAACACATTATAAAAATAATTAAATATACAATGCAATACACTACAATACTCTTTATTGTACACCAACAAAACATAAATATAACAAATAATGAACAAACAATGAGGGAAAAACAAAAGGCGGTCTTATTGCAACATATCAATCTCTTCCAGACAACCCAGAAGAGGAATTTAATAAAAATAAAAATAAGATTAACGGGTAGGGTGCACTATTGAAACTGCACTAAATTAGACAAAAAAAAACAACTTATATACTATAAAATAACAACATACTTATACTAGTGACCATAACTAAGAGGAGGAAGCGAGAGGAGTTAAAGAGACAAATAGTGTTCCTTAATTTGTTTCTTGAACACATTTAATGATTGAGCACTTTTAATGGACAGGTGTAAGGACTTCCAGAGTTTTACTCCAAGAACAGCAAAAGATTTTGATAAAATCAGGCGTTACATTGCGGAAATCCATTATAATAAAAATATAAACTACTTCGCACCTTCCGTTGACTAAATACATTGATGTGTCTTACCTGGATCATCGGAATACTTGATCGCTGGTTTGGAACACGTTTTCAAGCTACTAGACTGGAAATGATACAGTATTCATCGATATTATTTGATTTGCCGACGATATAGTTTTAACGGCAGAATTGCTGGAGGACCTAAACACTATACTCAATTACCTCAATAGTTTTTCCAATCGGATAGGTTTTAAAATGAACCTCTACTAAACAAAAATCACGCGTAACGTCCATGGCACAATTTAGCCAGTTCTTGTTCGGAGCACTATGCTCAAAATTGTCCACAAGTATGTTTACCTGGGGCAAACAATCTGACTAGGTAAGTCTTACTTCGACCAAGAGATCAACCGAAGGATTTAACTCGGCTGAGCCGTGTTTGGGTATCACGACACTTCTTCTCGTCAGGTATACCTAGAAACTTGAAAAGAAAATTGTACAAAAAGTGCGTGTTGCCAGTGATAACTTATAAATCTGAGACGTGGTATTTCACTGCTGGTCGTATAAAGAAGCTCAATTCACCAAACTTGGTCGCTCGGAAAAGAATTAAATTCAAGACGAGCGGTATGCTTTTGAGCTCTTACTGCTATAATGCTAAGTTTTCTTTTACATTTATTCATTTATAACATACTTCGTTGCTTTATTACTATTTGACATTATGAAATGAAATGAAATGAATGATTGTTATTCAATATAGATTGTTGCATAATACTTAAAGAAAGTTATTTTTTATTTAATACTGGTGGAAAAAAACCTCTGTCCTGGGAAGAATCAGCAAGAAACCCGTCAGAACTTTTAAAAAATATATATATTTCATGAATTTTCAGAACCAGCATGGTGGGGATCACCCCATTCGCAGGGGTTATTTTCATTTGTATATTCTTTGATATTATAATTACCCTTTTTGTATGATTTTTCTTAAATTAAACGTTTACACTTGTTTAATGACAATTTTTGTACATTTTGTGGGATTTGGTTGCCAAAGCGTTGGCCAATGAATGAGTTGCCATTGCCAAATAAATGAATTACTAATTCTGCGGAGTCTAATAACTGGTACTACAAGTTTGGTATTACAAAAATTGTACATCGTCATCATCGTTATCATTACAGCCTTTCGAAAGTCGTCTTCTGAACGTAGGCCGCCCCTAAAGGTTGCTGCTATACAGGGGAGATATTTGCCATAGTTGTCACACTTATCAGTCGCAGTTTTTTTTTCTATTACGCTGTTATCAGGGAAATGCTTCTGCCTATTCCCTGGTTTAGTGTCATTCCTCAGTAGCGGATATTCTTATGCCGCCACTACACGCTACATATTACACAAGTACAATTGATCGCATCGGGTCTACTAAAATAGTACTTAGCGACTCTCATGTCTCCCGCAGTACATTTTGTCCCATTTTGGAGCGGTTTTTATGAGTCGACATGATAACAATATATTGCTGCGTATTCAGGCTCACCAATACTAGGGCACTTAAATGTATGAAGCGACTTTTGATGATTTTTCATTGACCGCCTTGACACCAATATGTCGTCGCAGAAAGGTTATCGGCTACGACATTCGGTACCACGCTCGCTACAGAATCGTCCCTTAAAATCAAGAATGTGTGACGTAAAAATACAGATTCATATATCTGTTAGATTAGATGGATCCTTAAAAAAATAAAATATTGTGATATTTTTTCTTTAGTTCATTGCATTTACAAAAACTTATAGATTAACCTAGTATTGTTAACGGTATCGACTAATTCGGAACTTTAAAATACCGGAAATTTTTATTTCATGCTATTTTTTTCTTACACAGTATATCAATTAGATCTAAAAAGTCTAAGAAATATAAATGAAAAGTGTTGGGTGCGTTATGTGTGTGTTTTTGTTGGGTATTTCGTAAATGCATTCTGCAATCTGTGGTAGGTAAAGGGTAGGTTAAATTTAATTTTATTTAAACTTTGACTCAAATAAAGATTGCATGTCAGACAAACAAACAAAGTCAAACAGAAAAACAAAGAGTGCAATTAATCTTTTAAGTGTTTCATTAAAAAATGGAATATCTTGAATGTTCCTATCATAGGTAGGAAGCTCAATACGTGGCACCTTATTAGGGTTTGTACAGTTTGTGTGGCCATAATCAGAACTCCTGGAGGAAGCCTTCTCCAATGTAATTAAAGCGTCCTTAATTATACAGTGCAAATCGTCGAACGAGGTTATGGATTGGTAATTTACTTCATAATTTTCATCGAGTTCTATGTGTAATAAATTAATATATGATATTTATGTCTCACATCATCTATCATTCGCGCTCGAGCCAAGAAAGTATTCCGAACCGTGGCTTTATCAATATTTGCAATTAATTCAAACAACGATTGTTGAGTGTACTCCTCAGGTAAGCTCTCTCCAGACCAGGATCGCAGGATCGTCAATGAAGAAGACCAGGATAGTACTAATAACTTATTTAATAACTATATTTACAATGTCGTATATGACAAATAAGGATATAAGAAACGTGTGTTGCCGCTACGGTTGTACGGTGCAGTCTGAGGCCCGAACGGGGTGGTGGCATGTGTGACGTATGTTTGCGTGACGTCACTGTGGGCCCGGTACGATAAAGGTTTGTTGGTTGCGCCAACAACGATTGTGTGCGAGAATATGGCTCTGCTGCTTTGCCTTCCTTTAATCTAATTTCACTTTCTAATTGTTTTTTCTGATTTTGACATTACTGGTTTATCTGATTTAGACATCACGACCTATAAACGTATTTATCGTGAAACAATAAAGCAATGAAATTAATCAAATACGGAACCCAAAAGCGATTATAGCAATAATACTCGTGCGAATGCGTAACGACAATACAATATTTTTTTTAATTTTAATTAATAAAAATTAACAAACCAAAAAAAATATAAATTATTATTGCAACGGTAAGTAGAGGTTGCAGAATAAAACTCCGTAAAATGAACAGGGGCGTGATTCAAGTGCGGTGACCTTATTATTAATAATAGGTAATTGAAATTAAATATTTCCTATTCTCCTACTATAAAAATTTGTGCAATTAGCGACAAATAGCAGTTTGTCTAAAACTAATTAATAAATAATGTGGTTATATAGTACAGTACTTAACACGTATAACGCCAGGTTCGAAAGTAATAAACTCTCGTTTAGGCCACGTCGGACAATACGGGCGACTCTTACCTGTCCCACTCAGGCCATGTCAGACAAAGCTGTCCGACAATCGGACGTATATTTGAACGTCTATTTCTCCGCATCGTACAACCAAACTAGGCGTTTTACCATTCTATTAGACTTGCGTGGCCCCGTAGTCTAACACCATCACGTCAATACTCAAAAATTGAAGTTTTTATGGAAATAATCTTGCAGGACTTATTGATGACCTACTCGTCACAAAACAGGAAAAGAAAATGAGATGTATGCAAGTTTATTAAATAAATTAGACAGTTGTTTTATAAAGTTTTTTTTATATAAAATAGCACAAAATCAATATTAAGTAGGAAAGTATTTTGAGATCTCACATATTTTCTTCAAATGTATGTTATTAAAGTATTTATTATATAGGTTTACGAGCAACATTAAAATATTCTAAGCAAGAAAATGGTTTGCTAGGGCAATCATCACAGAATGTTTTTCCCTTTATTTTTTGCTTCAATTCTTCCGAAGACCGTTACTTTTTCTTTGTAGCAGTTTGTACACGCCCCTACGCCTTCACGCCTTCTCTTTCATTATTTCTGTAGATTTCTTGGTTTGACAGTGTTCAGTGCTTCTGTGAAACAAAATTGTTTCACAATTTCTTGTCTAAACTCCACCATAGAAATTTTCTTGTTACCTTTCAGTATAGAATCAATGAATTTACTGAAACCGAACCGAAACGAACCAAAATGATCAGTAGATTTCCGGCTGGTTTTTTATACCACTTCAATCTTTTCCTTAAAGTTGAAGAATATGCAGGTCGTTGATCTGCTAAATCCAGCGTACCTATAACTTTATTTCAATCCGCCACAATCCTGGGCTTTGATGTAGTTTTTCCGCGTTAGGTAATATTTTGAAACTGCACAGAGTGTTTCGTAAAAAGCACATATAACTAGAACGCGTTTGTCCTTCCATTTCATAAAAGTAATACCATCAGAGCTTTCCGCAGCAGAATATTGTCTCCTCTTGAGTTTGGCGGATATTACATCTTTCGGAAGCTGTTTCCTATTTTTCGAATCGTGTGTCTCGTTTTCCATTAATTTTCGTGCTAAATCCTTAGTTTAGTGTACCAATTATCAGTATAGAGCGTTTGTCCTTTGTTCAATAAATCACAACATAAAGCCATAACAATATACGTGGGTGATGTATTCTGTTCATTGTTTTTGCCTGCATAAATGATTATTTTATATTTGTACCCCGGAAACGTGCACAGCTTAAAATCTTTTACGCCATATTTATGGTTTATTATATTGGCAAAAAATAATTCGAAAAGGAACCATATGATCGTCAAAACAAATATCTTCAGCGGTAGTGTAATTATTCTTACAAGATTCATTTTGGGTATTGATTTTAGGGTTTGGGTTTTGGATTTTGATCGTCGTTGACAGAAAAATGTAGCATTTGCAATTTCAAATTTTTTTTTCAATTCGAAAAGATTCCGGGACATGACCGTTTTTGGAAATTAATGGCTAGTAATATTGTCGTTTGACCAATAAGCGGCAAATTTAGGAAGTTTCACTAAACCCGTAAATAATATCGAGCCAAAAAACTTTTTAATTTCAAAGGTAATAGTTAATAAAGTTTTAGATTAAAAGGATCTAAATATAGTTTGACTTTATATTAGCCAAATATTAATATTTATTAGATTATAATTAACCTTATCCGGCTTGAAGGACCTATATGATTGGTGGGAACGTCTATGGGTCTCATACTAATTAATTAAATTAAAATAAATTAAATGAGGGATTTGAAACACAGATTTTGTAAGAATCTTCAACTCAAGATAATACCAGAAATGGTATACGGGAGTGACCAAGAAAACCTGGTCTATACGCAAGGTGTGGCTCACGAGGCGCCCACGTGGTAGGGATTGTTAATTACTTCCTAACATAACTCAGGCTTCCAGGTGGAGACTGTTTCAAGTTAAGAAGATAAATTCGAAGGACGAGCGGGTAATTGTTCATGTTCATAAGACCAAATAAGCACACCTGCGCTCTTTGCATGCGGGTCGGCGTAGCGTACCATACGGTGACATTACTTTAACAGTTTTGATTCGGTGACGATATTGGTAAGCACGATTAACCAACCATCATCACAACACCCCCCATCACAAGGACCGGGCCATCATCACAGACTGGACTATTCTTGCGAATAAGCCTGATATTTTTCTAATGGTCCGGGCACAGTCAAGGATATTTTTGGTCGACATTATCATTCCGTATGACAACAAACTTGTGAAAGCCGAAACAGATAAGCGAACAAAATATCTGGATCTGGTTCACGAGTTGACCGTGGGTGGTCATGTGGGGTCGTCTGCCGACCGAAATTATTCCTGTAGTTGTTTGTGCAAATGGGCTAATAGCAGTCAGACTCTCGGGTCATCTAAGACGGCTGGGACTCCGTGATGGACTGCTCCAGGCTCAAATGCAGAAAGCGGTGCTCCTCGTTACCGCCCGCATCGTCCACCGATTTTCTTCCCTTTTCCTCTAACCCTCGGCCGTTTGGACTTCCCTGCCGGGAGCATCCTTCTGATTTGGCTTTTATTTATTTATGTCAGTATACTAAATATATATTCATGTATATTTATCATCTCCTTTTATATATATATTCAGCTAAACGAGATAAGAATACTCTATTAATACCCCAACGTAATAATAAAATGGCGTAGAGAAATGACGACTACATCGCCCGCTGAAGTAACGGTTATGTGACAAAACTGCTACGTCAGCGCACTCAGACAGCACCTTTTCAAGAGGTATTAGTGCCGGTCAAGGTCATGATTGCAATTCCCGAGGCAAAACAGATCATTTAAGATAATCAATCAATCAAGGCATTAAGCAACCCTTAGCACACCCAAATCTAAATTAAAAATAAGCTTTATTAGAAGTTTGCTAGTGCTTATTCGATATTACGCTTATGCGATATATATATAAAAATACATATATAATATTTTAATAATTACAGCATAGATCAAATCAAAAAAACTGATGGTTTTTGCTTATATGTATGATATATCAATGTTGTGTACATTGATTCTAGTGGGGATGTCTCCGTTACTGATTCTATCACGACGAAAATAATAATTAAAACATATCTCCCTGCAAAGCTCGTTGAGAGACGTCAGCTTCCTCATACGGGCAATAACGAAAGACCACGTCTCTGTTACTTATGATATTATTTTCAAAGAGAAAAAAGAGAAATGATAGAAAAAGAAATAGAAGATAAAAATAAGATTTTATTACAGTTGAGTAATATAACGTGAATAGTAATTATGAGTACACATTTTGTCAGTTTTATAATCTTCTTCTCAGTCGATACGCTCTTGACAGAGCGGTCGTGGTCGTCACTTGGGTGTTGTGGCACGCTTTACAATACGCCTCCACTCCTCCCTAACAGCTGCCTTTCTTGTGCACTCATGCAACGGGACATCCACCGCAGCCCTCACCTGGTCTGTCCATCTCATAGGCGATCTGCCACGCGCTCTAGTGCCCTCTACTCTTCCCTGGACCACTAGACGTTCAATCGAGATATCATTACGTCTAGACACGTGACCAAAGAAAGTGAGTATGCGAGCTTGCACAATAGATGACAGACGTTGCTTGATGCGGAGTTCTTCGAGAATGGACTTATTGGTCCGGAATTCGGTCCCGGACACTCTCAGCATTCTTCTCCAGCACCACATCTCGAGGGCGTCTATTCTCTTCTTCTCACTTTCTCGCAGAGTCCATGTTTCCGAAGCGTAGAGGAATATGGGGAACACAAGCGCTCTAACTAACTGGGTCTTAGTGGCTTTTGTTATGTTACGGTTCCTCCATATCTTCCGCAACTTATCCATGGCTGTCCTAGATATCGCCATACGTCGTTTTATTTCATCTATGCAGCCCCCGTTGCTCGAAATTAACGCTCCTAAATAAATGTATGATTGGACTACTTGACAGTTCGCGATTTGTGTCACTTCCGGCGAGTTATTGTTGACGCGATCGACAATCATAACTTTAGTTTTGCTGCGATTGTTTTATAATCACTTCAATCAAAAAAAAATTTAAGTATATTTCCAATAAATTATCTGCTCCGGTAAACTTTTTTACAAACTTTCTTACCATTTCCCCAATAAGCCTAATTTCTCTATTAAAATTAACATTTCCATGTTTAATTTCTAGCCGGCTTTCTGCGATTCAAGCGATATTTCTACGAGATGTCAATTTAAACGTGTCTGAGGTATAATCGTTATTTTATTTGCGTTAATTTTGAGTATTCAACCCTTTAATTCACATCTGGTTCAATAATTTTAAATTTATAATCATGTTATGTTATTTTTTTAATTTATACACTGATAATGTTTAAGTCAATGAGCCACTATTAGGTGCAATTATGTGATAATTGCAATATATTTGCAAATAAAACATGTGTATAATCCGTTGGGCTATGTCGGTCACTCTGATTTTACTGCGGATATCCTCATTTCTGAGTCTATCACGCAGAGAAACTCCGAGCATAGCCCTCTCTCTAGCTCGCTGAGCGACCTTGAGCGTCCTCATATGGCCAGCAGTGACGGACCACGTCTCAGATCCGTAAGTCATCACTGGCAACACGCATTGGTTGTACAATCTAGTTTTTAGAGATTGAGTAATTTACCGAACGCTGCCCAGCCGAGTTGAATCCGTTGATTGACCTCTCGGTCGAAGTTGTACTTACCTAGTCGGACTATTTATCCCAGGTAAACGTACTCATCAACAACTTCGAGCATAGTGCTCCCCATAACTACCGGCATAGGGGTGACATGGACATTAAACATGATCTTTGTTTTGTCCATGTTCATCTTAAGACCTATCCGTTGGGAAACACAATTGAGGTCATTGAGCATAGTGCTTAGGTCCTCCAGCAATTCTGCCATAAGGACTATATCGTCGGCAAATCGAAGGTGAGTGATGTACTTGCCACTGATGTTAATACCGTATCCTTTCCAGTCCAGTAGCTTGAAAACGTCTTCCAATGCAGCGGTGAAGAGTTTCGGGGAAATAACGTTAGCCTGTCTTACACCTCTCTGCAGTTGGATAGGTTTCGAGCTCTGGTTCTGTACTCGGATAGCCATCGTAGCCCTACTGTACAAACATTTCAGCACTTCGATATACCGACAATCAACTTGGCACCGCTGAAGGGACTGTAGCACCGCCCAAATTTCGACAGAATCAAAGGCTTTCTCATAGTCCACATACGCCAGGAAAAGTGTCAGATTGTACTCTTCGGTCTTCTGTACAAGGTACTGAAGCCTTTTCGGAAACCGGCTTGTTCGGGAGGCTGGTAGTCGTCGTATCTGCGTGCGAGACGATTCGTAATGACTCTCGAAAACAGCACGTAGACGCAGCTCAGAAGGGATATCGGTCTGTAGTTCTTCAAGAGGGCGTTGTCACCTTTCTTAAAGAACAAGACCACCGCACTTCTGCTCCACGTCTCCGGTGTAGCGCCACCATGGAGGACGGAATTAAAGAGCCTCTGAAGAACTTCAAGTACCGGTGTTCCACCCGCTTTCAGAAGCTCCACTGTAATTCCATCCTCGCCTGGGGCCCTGCCGTTTTTAAGGTGCTGGAGAGCCATTCTAATCTCGCTCAGACTGACGTCCGGGATATCATTGGAATAGTGTCGGGTAAGACTTGCTCTTTGATCATTACTCACACTTGCGTGTGGCTCCAACGATGATTTGTACAGCTGCCCATAGAACCTGTCAATCTCACTCAGAATCTCAGGTGTCCTAGAAATGATGCTGCCACACTCAGTCTTCAGCTTTGATAGTTGGTTCTTACTGGCAGACAGATTTCTGGCAAAGACTTTGGAGCCCTGGTTCCGCTCGATCGCTTCTTTAATACGAGCGGTGTTAAAGTTGCGTAAGTCTCGCCGCATGCATTTGGAGATCTGTCTGTTCAGTTGCCTGTATGCTGTCAAATCTGTTGACGACTACAGCCTCATCTCCCGTCTAACAGCCATGAAGTTAAGAGTGTAATCGGAGAGTTTTTGTGTTCTTCTGCGGTGAGTCTTGCGGAACTTAGCTCCGACCGCATGGACAGTTTCCTCTTCAAGCTTGTCATTCATATCGTCCACTGCATTGCAATCTTCTAGGCACTGAAAGCGGTTACGAAACTCGAGCTGAAAGGTTTCAGGATTCTGGATTAGAGCACGAGGTTGACGAAGCGTTGACTTCATTAGACGAGACCTCTCCAACTTAACGTGTAGGTTTAGGAGGCACACTGGCCTCTAACCATTCGGTGATTGCTGCCAGTTTTCACTCTTGCGATCACTGAGACATCACTGAAAAGTTGGCGTCTGGTCGTCATAATGAAGTCAATCTCATTTTTTGTCGAACCGTCGGGGCTCGACCAGGTCCACTTCCTGTTGGGCCGCTTCTGGAAGAAAGAGTTCATCATAAAAAGTACTTCTTTCTCCATGAAGCCGCGCAGCTTTGCCGGATTCGAGAATCACCGTGTCCTCCCCCTCTCTTCTGACCTCGGATAATCCTACAATATTCCAGCGCAACTTTTCCATCTCTTCTTCCAGCTCCAGGATCTTCTCATCAGTCCTCAGGGTGCGTGCGTTAAATGTTGCCAGGTCGAGTCGTCGTAGGTGGCAACCGAACATCCACCGGAGATTCTTAGCACCCCCTGCCCCGCCGTTACCATGGTCGCCACCGTAGCCAGGAATTGCGGGGCCGCCGGGGACTGGGGGCCGTCTATTTGTGTAATTGTTCATGGGGGGTATATTGCCATATTTACTGAGTATAATCCACAAAATGAAGTTGAAGGACATCACAGCATCTTTCATTAATGTCTGCCTAGGGTTTGGAGTAGCCACCAAAAAATCCTCCCGCCAATCCTAGTACGATTTTAGGTCTTCATTGTGAAGAGTGAAGTCTAAACTGAAAGGTTGTCCAGTTTCAGTAAAGGAGTTTTCAATCAAAGTCTTGGCAAACTGTTTTTGGAAAGGCCCGTCAGCATTTGTGGAGTAATTATGGTGAAAGTTGAAGATGGATCCCGGCATAAAGGCACTATTTTAGATGAGCTGATTATTTTTACGCAAAAACACCCTAAGCCAGCTGCTAAATCCTCATCTGGAGCGAGCGAATAGCAGGAAGCGCTTTATCGGTGCTACTCAACTCTAAGCCACGTAAGTAACTACGCGGTATCGCGTTTTCTTGTCTTAATTCTCTTTTTCCTTTAACTGCAAATTTAAATTTATTCAATATTATTACTTAGTATTATTACTTACTATCCGCCACATTAAAACTTGCTTTACTTTATGTAATCTTAAACCTGTTTCTTTCTTATTAATTATTTAATTTTTTTTATATTTCTTCGTTTAGAATTTCAGTACAGTTAACATCATTTATTAAAAACATACAAACATAACATAACATAAACACTCACGCCTGTCACCCAGAGGGGTAGGCAGAGACTACAGACTTCCATTTAGCACGATCCTGACATACCTTTCTCGCCTCTTCCACATTCATATACCTACGCATACATGCTCGTCGGTTAAGGGTACTCTTAATTTGGCCCATTTTTAGTATATCGCCAATTTGGTCGACAAACTTCCGCCTAGGACGTCCCTTTCCGACTCTTCCATTCACTTCTGCAACATATATTTGCTTTGTCAGTCTTTCCGCATTCATTCTTTCTACATGACCAAACCACCGAAGCATTCCTTTCTTAATCCTGGTCACCGCATCATCTTGCAAACCACACTCTTCTTTCATCACACAGTTTCTCACCCTGTCACTCAGATTCAGCCCTAACATACTCCTTAGCGACCGCATTTCTACCGCATTTATTCTACTCTCGTGCTTCTTCTGCCACACCCAACTTTCACTACCATACGTTAAGGTAGGGACTAATACAGCACTGTGAATTGCCATACGTGCCTTTTTTGACACATTCTGACTTTTCACAATAGAGTGTAGAGCCCCATTTACTTTATTTCCTGCATTCACTCGTCGTTCAATGTCCTTATCATATCTCCCATCCCTGCTGAATACACATCCCAAATATACGAACTCATCCACTTGCTCAATTAACTCTCCTTCTATTCTTATTTCACATACCGTTTTGCTTTCATCTCTTTCAAAAACCATCACTTTCGTCTTACTTGCGTTCACTTTCATTCCCCTTTCTTTTAATGACCTGTTCATTAATGTAACCATCATTTGCAACTCGGCCGCCGACGACGCAAGTATGACTTGATCATCGGCGTACAAAAGGCATTTGATGGTTAACTCACCCATTCTTACCCCGCATTCTTCAACTTTCAAATTTTCCAAACAGCTGTCCATAAATAGGTTGAACAGCCACGGGGAAGCTACACAGCCCTGTCTGACACCTTTATGGATGCCAAACCAGCCCGAGTAGACCCCGTTGATTCTGACACAAGCACTCGAGTCCCTATACAGAGACTTTAATGCCTGTATCAAACCAGCGCTCAACCTAAATGCGTTCAGCGTTTGCCATAACACATCCCTGTCCACTCTGTCATAAGCCTTTTCCAAGTCCATGAACGCACAAAAAACTCTTTGGTTTTTCGCCAAAAACTTCTCCGCGATCATGCGCATGGAAAAGACTTGATCTGTACACCCCATTCCCTTTCTAAATCCCGCTTGCATATCCCAAATTTTTTCATCAGTTTCTTTCATAACTCTTTCAATTAGTACCTTAGCATACAGTTTTCCCACAATGCTAAGAAGGCTGATACCACGGTAGTTTTTACAGTCCTGCTGTGACCCTTTTCCCTTATATATTGGGACTATCACGGCTTTGCACCAGTCTCCCGGTACCCGCTTTAGTTCCCAACATAAAATAAACAAGGTGTACAGCAGGCCTGCCACCACGTCCTCTCCAGCCCTTAGCATTTCGAGTGAAACTCTATCATATCCGGCTGCCTTACCTACTTTCATGCTTTTCATTGCTTTCATTATTTCATCCATACTTATCTCCCTATCTCTTTCATCTTCTTTCGGAATTTCTATTTCATTTAGTTCACACTTCTCCTCACTCATAAATTCGCTTTCAAAATATTCCTTCCATCTCTTTAGACTCAACACTTCATCATTCAGGATATAGCCATTCTCGTCTCGTATCACATTCAATCTAGGCTGTTTTGTATTTCCCCTGGTATTTCTTACGAGTTTCCAGAACATTTTAATATTTGCCTGGAAGTTATCCGATATTCTTCTATCATTCCTATCCGTTCTTTCTTGCTTTTTCCTTTCAACTAATTCTTTTACTCTCTTATTTAAACGTTTAAACTCTGCCTTTTTTCTTTCATTCTCATCATTCTTACCACCAGAGTTACCAGCTTTGGTCGCTAGTAAATCTAGCCATGCTCTCTTCTTTGCTTCAACTTCCATACGTACCTCGTCATCCCACCATAACGTATTGTCTTTCCTTTCATTCATTCTCTTACTAACACCACATACTTCGGTAGCTGCATCCACTAAACCTTTCTTAACATTATGCCACACATTCTCCAAGTCTAACTCATTCACACACAACTCATCCAAATTACTTATATTTTCTCTCAGTCTGCATTTGTACTTGTCTTTCACATCTTCATCTTGTAACCTCTCAATTCTTATACGCTGTAACGCAGTGGTAGACACAGATGTCCTATGCCGCCAACGTCTGAATAAACCCCTAATTCGGCATAAGACCAGGTAGTGGTCCGTCCCTACGTTGGACCCCCGGTAAACCCTTGTATCCACTACTGCGCTCCTCATTCTTTCATCCACAGTTATGAAATCTATCATGCTTCTATCATCACCTCTTTCCCAAGTGTACATGTGAATCTTCTTATGACGAAAGAAAGTGTTCGTCACAAAAAGATTCCTTTCCACACATACGGTGAGGAGGCTTTCACCATTCTCATTTATACTTTCATCACCAAACGTTCCCAATATCCTTTCATAACCAAGCCTCCTCACCCCAACCCTTCCATTAAAATCTCCTAGCATCATTTATTAAAACTTACAATTAAAACATTTAATGTTAAGTTCTATTTTGTTTTTGTCAGAGTGATGCAACTTTGTATGAAAACTGAGAAATCTGCACACAATTATGATTGTGTTTGGGCTTGAAGAAATGAAGCAAGAAAAAAATATCGCTGTTTCTTTCCTTCATGTTGTTTTATATTGCCGTTTAAAATTATATAGGAATAATAAATATACATACTTATTATATTGCAAGAAAATGAAAATGTTTTGATTTGATTCTGAAAACAATTTAAATTTTTAGTGTTAGTTTTTCTACATTATAGTTTCTTTTTTATATTGTATATAATTGATATTAATTGTAAATATTCTAATTTTAATTACTATTTTTATTTAATTTTAAACCTAATTTGAAACATCTAAGAGTGAACCTTTATGAATATTAAAAGCCATTTAATGTCACAACAACGGACATTAAGTTAATAAATTAGATCAGATTTCACAGAAAAAAATTATAATTGTTTAAAGTAATAACAAATTAAAGATAATTTCAATAAGTATTATACAATAATCTATGTCGAATAAAATTATTCAGTTCATTTCAAAACTGAAAATATTAATTATGTGCTATATGTTTTTGCCTGCACTTCACAGTAATTATATGCATTTAAGCCTGAGATTTTTTCATTTTAATTTTCACATTTATTTCGCAGTTAATTGACCTATTAGTTGATTAAAGTAAAATATTAAATTTTAACAGAATTCAAATATATTAACATAATCGCCTGTTGGCGAGTGTCGTTGGCATAACATTGTCTGAGATGTTGTATGTTGATATTTACTTAACTTAGGTACCATAAGGCTTCTGTGACCGCTATTTTAAACATCAAGTGTGGTGGTTTTGACAAATATTTCCTGGAAATTTTCTAGCAGTTTTCAGCAGTGAAATGTTTCAAGCATGTTGGAAATGAATAAGAACATGGACTATGCAACAATATTGTAATTGTAAATAATTATTCAAAAAGTATTTTAATAAAACTTAAAAATTAAATACAATCTTAAAGCTAGCGATGCATGAACTAGAACATGGACTTTGCAACATTATTGTGATTATAAATAATTATTCAAAAAGTATTTAAAACTTAAAAATTAAGTACAATCTTAAAGCTAGCAATGCGTGAACTAGAACATGAACTTTGCAACAATATTGTGATTATAAATAATTATTCAAAAAGTATTTTGATAAAACTTAAAAATTTAATACAATCTTAAAGCTAGCAATGCATGAACTATTAAATTATATCATCGCCAAATGATATAATTAAATTTTTGTTAAAAATTGCGTTCATTCAAATACTCGAAATTGATGCTAGATAACATTTACTTATTTACATTGACATATACATTTTATGTACATATAGTTATACTCATACTTTTTATGTTTCCATCATGTAGGTAGTGGCATAATCCAGTTTCTGCAGAAGTCTTGGACTTTTTGATCAAAATAATGCGACAAGTGGTTTTACTGTCCTCTTTTGATATTAACCTAATACTGCCCACAGAATTCTAAAGGGACCTAAACAGGATAAAATCTGGGGTTGCAAGGTCAGGACTATATGATGAACACTTCCCAACCAAGTTCTCTAATTCTTTGTTGAGTGGCCAAAGATGTATGTGGTCTGGCGTTATCATGACCAAAGACGACTATTTCAAACTCAAACAGACATTGGACATTCCAACAGAACTCTGCTCCGGTTCATAGGGTACGAAGCACGGAAAACTGGTTGATTATAAGATATGGCAACATTTGGAGGCCGGGAAACTGGCGGGAAAGTTCGTTTTTTACTATTTATTTTTATTTTTAGATATTAAAATCGGCCAGATACAAACAGTACAACCAAAGAGATTTTCCTTCAATTTTGCACAAACAAAATACGAAAAAACTTTTCCCCGACTTAATTAATATCGAAAATGGAAATTATCGATTTGGATATGTTATAAAAGGTAATAATTGAATTCCTGTAATGAAACACACTTAGTCTGATTCATATTTTCGAGGAATTATTCAAAATATGGTGACAGCGTTCTTACGGCATCATAACCATGCCATAACCATCTTACGTGGTGTCGTGGTACTTATATTATATTTAAGAAAATAGCTTTTAAAGAATCCACTAAAAATAAAAAAGTGGTTACAACCCGCCTGCCAAGCGTGATAACTACGTTCAATTTCCCCCTTTAGATATTCTATGAAGGAGGCCTATGTTCAACAATGAACTTTTCTGAAGTTTCATTTCTTCTGTACACTGCCTCAGTACGGACTCTAGAATATGGAATTATTTTATTCTTTTTAGTTGCTTAAAGTCGACGTTTAATAAAATAATGCGATATACGATATGTTCCCAGTGCTTAGCATTAAATTAAAAAAAATTTGCTTGCTTTACGCACTTTCATTGTGCAGAGGCGTAGTATAGATTCCATCTGTTTAACCTTGCGCTTACAAGACTTTGGATTTACAGTTAATATATAAAAACAATATTGACTTGGTGTTTCAATTATTTGAATTAATATTCTAACTATACAGCTGATAATACACTGTTGTTCATAATCTTCTCTGTTCTTTGTCAACCTGTAGTTCACTGCTGTTCATAGACTTTTACCAATGGCCAATTTAGTACCAGCAGTTCCGCACATTTGTGACTGCTCACAGTCGCTGGTCTGGGTGATTTACATCTATCATATACGAGGTGTTACCTTACTTTCTTCACTATAGTTGCCACTTACTACACCCACGGGGCAGTATGGGATGGATTTAAATAGAAATTGAAGAATTCTCTTATAATTTAGCCCTGCCCAAACCATGCCCAACGTTGAATAAGGAATAAGGTCATTTTTCAATAAAACTGTTTCTTATGTAAGACGGTGATAAATTATGTAATGAGGTGAGTATTTTATATTAAAATGGACAAGGTATGCATAACATTAGTTACGGATTTTGTTGTCTTAAATTCGAAATTATTTTTAAATAAGTAAATAAAATTCGGTTACCTAGTCGCATCCTACTACAATCATTTTTATATTGAATCATCATCATCATCATCATTACAGCCCTTCACAAGTCCACTGCTGAACATAGGCCTCCCCCAAGTAATGCCACAAAGCACGGTCCTGAGCCACCTGCATCCATCGACTTCCTGCATATTTTACCAGGTCGTCACTCCATCTAGTGGGGGGTCGCCCTACACTACGCCTACCGGTACGGGGCTGCCACTCGAGAACCTTTCTTCCCCATCGGTTATCGGTTCTTCGAGCTATATGGCCGGCCCATTGCCACTTCAGCTTACTAATCCGTTGGGCTATGTCGGTCACTCTGGTTTTACTGCGGATATCCTCATTTCTGAGTCTATCACGCAGAGAAACTCCGAGCATAGCCCTCTCCATAGCTCGCTGAGCGACCTTGAGCGTCCTCATACGGCCAGCAGTGAAGGACCACGTCTCAGATCCGTAAGTCATCACTGGCAACACGCACTGGTTGTACAATCTAGTTTTTAGAGATTGAGGTATACCTGACGAGAAGATATGTCGTAATTTCCCGAACGCTGCCCAGCCGAGTTGAATCCGTCGATTGACCTCTCGGTCGAAGTTGGACTTACCTAGTCGGACTATTTGTCCCAGGTAAACGTACTCGTCAACAACTTCGAGCATAGTGCTCCCAACAACTACCGGCATAGGTGTGACATGGACATTAAACATGATCTTTGTTTTGTCCATGTTCATCTTAAGACCTATCCGTTGGGAGGCACTATTGAGGTCATTGAGCATAGTGCTTAAGTCCTCCAGCTTTTCTGCCATAAGGACTATATCGTCGGCAAATCAAAGGTGAGTGATGTACTCGCCATTGATGTTAATACCGTATCCTTTCCAGTCCAGTAGCCCGAAAACGTCTTCCAAAGCAGCGGTGAAGAGTTTCGGGGATATAACGTCACCCTGTCTTACACCTCTCTGCAGTTGGATAGGTTTCGAGCTCTGGTTCTGTACTCGGATAGCCATCGTAGCCCTACTGTACAAACACTTCAGCACTTCGATATACCGACAGTCAACTTGGCACCGCTGAAGGGACTGCAGCACCGCCCAAATTTCGACGGAATCAAAGGCTTTCTCATAGTCCACATACGCCAGGCAAAGTGGCAAATTGTACTCTTCAGTCTTCTGCACAATCTGCCGCAGGGTATGTATGTGGTCTATGGTACTGAAGCCTTTTCGGAAACCGGCTTGTTCGGGAGGCTGGAAGTCGTCGAGTCTGCGTGCGAGACGATTCGTAATGACTCTCGAAAACAGCACGTAGACGCGGCTCAGAAGGGAAATCGGTCTGTAGTTCTTCAAGAGAGCGGTGTCGCCTTTCTTAAAGAACAAGACCACCGCACTTCTGCTCCACGCCTCTGGAGTAGTGCCACCATGGAGGACGGAATTGAAGAGCCTCTGAAGGACTTCAAGTACCGGTGTTCCACCCGCTTTCAGAAGCTCCGCTGTAATTCCATCCTCGCCTGGGGCCCTGCCGTTTTTAAGGTGCTGGAGAGCCATTCTAATCTCGCTTAGACTGACGTCCGGGATATCATCGGAATAGTGTCGGATAAGACTTGCTCTTGGATCGTTACTCACACTTACGTGTGGCTCCAACGATGATGTGTACAGCTGCCCATAGAACCTCTCAATCTCACTCAAAATCTCAGGTGTCCCGGAAACGATGCTGCCACACTCAGTCTTCAGCTTTGACAGTTGGCTCTTACGGGCAGACAGATCTCTGGCAAAGACTTTGGAGCCCTGGTTCCGCTCGATCGCTTCTTTAATACGAGCAGTATTAAAGTTGCGTAAGTCTCGCCGCATGCATTTGGAGATCTGTCTGTTCAGTTGCCTGTATGCTGTCAAGTCTGTTGACGATTGCAGCCTCATCTCCCGTCTAACAGCCATGAGATTAAGAGTGTGATCGGAGAGTTTTTGTGTTCTTCTGCGGCGGGTCTTGCAGAACTTAGCTCCGACCGCATGGACAGTTTCCACGAGCTTGTCATTCATATCGTCCACTGCATTGCAATCTTGTAGGCACTGAAAGCGGTTGTGTAACTCGAGCTGAAAGTTTTCGGGATTCTGGATTAGAGCACGAGGGGGACGGAGCGTTGACTTCATTAGACGAGACCTCTCCAACTTAACGTTTAGGTTCAGTGTGCCTCTAACCATTCGGTGATCGCTGCCAGTTTTCACCCTTGCGATCACTGAGACATCACTGAACAGTTGGCGTCTGGTCGTCATAATGAAGTCAATCTCATTTTTTGTCGAACCGTCGGGGCTCGACCAGGTCCACTTCCTGTGGGGCCGCTTCTGGAAGAAAGAGTTCATCATAAAGAGTCCCTCTTTCTCCATAAAGTCGGCCAGCTGCTGGCCCCTTCGGTTCCGTTGCCCTACTCCAAATTTCCCTAACTTCAGCTCACCGCTTCCTCTTGTGCCTAGTTTTGCGTTGAAGTCTCCCATCAACACCGTGTAGTGGGTTTTGGAGGAATGCATGGCTTTGGAAATATCCTCATACATTTCCTCCACCTCCTCATCGGGATGTGCCGAGGTTGGTGCGTAGACCTGTATGACCTTAAGCGAATACCTATATAATTTGGTGATTCTGAGTATCAGGTACGCGACCCTCGTCGACACACTCCCAATCTTTACAACGCTGTTGACGAGAGACTTGTGGACGATAAACCCGACACCTCCTTGGGACAGATGGTCGCCCTCTAGGTGATAGAACAAGTTGCCGGACTCGAGTATTACCGTGTCCTCCCTCCTCCTCCCTCCGGACCTCAGATAATCCAATAATATGCCAGCGCAACTTGTCTATCTCTTCTTCCAGCTCCAGTATCTTCTCGTCAGTCCTCAGGGTACGTGCGTTATACGTTGCCAGGTCGAGTCGTCGTAGGTGGCAACCGAACCTCCACCGGAGATTCTTAGCACCCCCTGCCCCGCCGTTACCATGGTCGCCACCGTAGCCAGGAATAGCGGGGCCGCCGGGGACTGGGGGCCGTCTATTTGTGTTATTGTTCATGGGGGGTATATTGCCATAGTTGCCACGCTTGGCGAGCGGGTTGGCAACCGCAGTTTTTTTTTTGTGTAATTGTTGTTATCAGGAAGATGCTGCTGCCCATCTCCTGCCTGTTTCCCTCTGTCGCCTTTTACGACACCCACGGGAACATATAGGGTAGTGGATATTCTTAAGCGCCACTACACGGCAATAATTATATTGAATAGGTGCAAATAAGTCAAACGTATTTTGTCATCATTAGAGCCCTTCACAAGTCCACCGCTAAACAAAGACTACTAAGGAATGCCACAAAGCACGGCCTTGAGCCACTTGTATCCATCGTTTTCCTATATGTCACACCAGGTTTCTGTCTAGTGGGGGCTGTCTATTCCGCTTACCGGCACTAGGCTCCGGAACCATTTATCTCCATAGATATTAATTACCGAAGGTACAACAATAATATTATATATGAAAAAGCTCACGTCTATATATACTTAGCACTCCCCTAACACGAATCCCTTTGTGCTATTTCATGATAAAACTTACGTTTATGTCTTTTTTTTTTCAAATCATTTCAGCCGATTAAACTTGATTAAAAGATAAGCCGATATCCAAACAGACAAACTTTTAAATTTATAAAATTATAGGGATTAGAAAGATTTATGGGAAGACTATTTGTATGAGTGAAATGTTTTTTGGTAATGTATGTATTTTTGTGCATTTTGTATTTTTTAAATGTGAGTTCATTCCGATCTTTTATAGTCAGAAAATTATTGATTGTACGAATGACAAAATAGATAATTAAATCACAGCTCAACTGTCACGCAAAGCTGCATTTAGAATTAAATTGCTTATTGTTCTGCTAAAGTGTACGATTAACGAAGGTAAGTAAAAATTAATACAAAAAATGTCCATGTGAAGAAGTTTAATATAACGAAGGATTACAGACAGAATAAAAATTTTATTTAGTTTTAAAAAATGTGTAACATATATTTATTTATAAATATTTGTCCTACCTACAAACCAAATCTTACTTAGTATGTTCGTATTTTGTATATTCGTAATTGATTCCTCAGCATTACATGATTCAAGCCAAGCCACATTAGATCAGAGGATTTATGCTTTAAGATTTCATAAAATGACAGAAAAATAAGCTTGATTCCTGTCGGTACCAATAAAATTGTTGATTGCAATAAACGATGATTTACAAAGTGATCGACAATGGAAGAAAATCGTGTAAAAGCCTGCTCAATAATAAAAGAAATATGAAGTCCTTCTAGACGTATCACAGCGAAGACTCCTTGCTCAAAAAACACTTTTAGGAATGAAAGAATGTCCTGCGCCCTGCAGCGAATTGTATGATGTTGCTTATAGTGTTTATAGCTTATTTTTACTTTTTATTTTAATACCCAGTTGTGTTCGTCGAGTTATGATCAGTGGTATCAAATTGTATTAGCACCAGCTCATAAGTTACGACTGCACCTCCCATCTGAAATATATAAATTGTTTGTGCTTCTAAATTTGTAAATTTTTTGGTTTAGAAATATGAAAACAACATAATAGTCATCAATTTATTTTAAGACCACGTTGCATAACCTTTTAAAATTTTGAACCTCTAACTTCTTGAAACCCACTAAATTACAGTTTAAACCTTTACTTGCCGAGGTTCCATAATGAAACCGTATCAAAATTATGTGAAATACAAAGAGTTATTATTTTTTAATATGAGAATGAGCTGAGTTTTTATTAGTGCGTGCTTAGTTTATCTTAATCAAAAATAAACAAAGCTGAACAGTTTAAATGTTCGAAACCGCCCCGGCCAGTGCTCACCGAAACTTCTTTGAGGTTGGATGTTCGGTTGTAATTTCGGGTTATTCCGTTTATTCAATCTAAGAAATTTACCTTTGGGTGGATACTCAGAATTACGTGTTCGTTTATCCACCTCAGACGGGGTGGATAATCGGAAAACGTATATTATTTTCTTCCGATTTCCCCCTCGGCTGTGTACAGTCGTTTATAAAAACATTATAGAAAATGGCCCAAGAATACTTAGTAGACATTAGCATTCTTATAAAAATACATACATACTCTTGTTTAAAGGTTAAAACTGAAATACTTTTAATAGTCCAATTACATATTATTCTATGTGACATAATATACGTCATTTTTGAGATATGATAAGATAAATGTTTTACTGCAATTAATTTCAATTATATTTTACCGAAGTATGTATTTAAATGAAAATTTATAATAAACGTAGGTAAGGTATTTAAACGAAAAATTATAATAAAGGATGGTAATTAACAAATTTTAAACGTATTTTATGGTGAGACGAATTTATACATGATATACAATCACGTCTACTCAATAATGAAATTAGTATTGGTCATTTCCTGGACATATTGTAGAATTTATATAATTCTTATTAGTAGATATTTAAAACGAGTAAGTTTAATTTGGTTAAATGCAATACGTCATATGATTTTCGTTTATGGTTATTATCGATAATAAGTTAAAATATTAATATGTTTTTTGTTGAACTGTAATTTTGGTGGATAGGCGGAACAAAATTTAAAAATTGAATTCCAATATTCACCCCGTCTAAGGTGGAGAAACAAACGAGCGTTTCCGAGTATTCTCCCTATGGTGGATTTCCTAGAAATAACCCATTATTTCTGAAATCCTCCCCTCCTTAATGCTAATTGGATCAATATTCGTGGGAGAAAAGTTACGTTAACCTTTACACGAGATACCCAAACAGTATTCTAAAAACAGTATAAATTCAAAATATATCTTAAAATTTAATCAGATAATGATAAAAATATCCAGATGCCGACGCATGGTACCCTGTTCCAAAAGAAACTCAATTCAGTGCATTTTTATGAATATTATAATATATTATTAATGTATATAAAGACTCTCGTTGGTCTAGTGGTCGTAACTTGTTTTCAATAAAGCAAAGTGAGAGAGGGGACCCCGGTTGCTTTCTGAACGGAGATCCCGAGACCCCTCGTACACGCTGATGGAGACCACGCAGCATATATGCAGCTAAAGGTATCCATGAGGATTTCCCGAGGAAAAGAAAGAGATCATAAATGCGACTAATGGCCGTGTGGTTCTGGGTTTCAACTCTTGGGTCGGGCCTAAATCATTTATTGGTTTTATTGGTCTAGAAATTCTCAATAGCAGCATGAAGTCAGGAAATTGGCTGTGTATTACCGCCGCACCTAGGGATTCAAGTACAACCGTTGGTCCTGCGCCATATCTCTCTCCTGTCATGTCGGATTGCCGTCCCATCGTGCTATGAGAGTGATGGACCAGGGAGATAACTTGTGCTTGCGTTTACATTCAAGCACTATAATCTTGTTCTGTACAGATAGCTGGTCTTCGTTGAGACCGACGGTCGTATTTAGAATTCTGTATAGCAGGAAATTATCTAGCATATATCCGTTTTTTTTTATATAATTACAAATAAAATAATGACCTGCAATAATAATGACTTGGTAAGAAAGAAAAATCCCATTCCACTCAGTGCAACGAATTCTTTACATAGCTGATACTGCAGTCTATCAATCTGAAATTCAATACCAGAGCTTTAATTACTATTATTTTATGACATTGAGACACAAATGAGGCAAAAGTCCATGACATGCATACAATGATGGTAAGTAGCTACTGCAATCCATAAATACCTGCAACCAACTTCAAACAAAGAATACTATACTTACATGCAATGTCACCGCTAACACTTAAAGGCTAAGAGGAAATTACTCATAGCTAGTACTATAATATGACATATTGGACCTCTTTCCATTCAAAACGGAACATGTCAAAGCCTGCACTTGGCAGCAGAAATATGAAGTCGACGTTAGACAAGATCTTCTCCTTGTTCTATTTAACTTAAAACCTACCCTATATGAAATATTCTTGCGATAATTGAACATGTTACTTAGGTTTGCCAACAATGCTGCAATAATGTTAGCAAATCGAAGATGAATGTTTTCATCATTGACAAATATTTCAGTGACTATAAAATACATGTAAATATGAAACATTTGGAGAACATAGATAATATACACTTATTAGTCGCTTTTTACTATTCTAAGTCAACGCTTAACTACAATCGCACCTGAAGGTAAGTGGTGATGTAGCCTAAGATAGTGAAGCGCACTGAACAAAAGCCTATTTCCTCTTTTCTTGAAGATACCCACAATGTAATGGGATGGAAAGACAGATGCTGGTAACTTATTTGCTATTTGAATGACGAACGATATAACAAACCGTTTGGTTTGTTATACCAATACTTGGTAAGTCCTCAATGAAAGGGTAGAATGTTCGAACGTCTGGTTGTTCGATGGTGGAAGGTAGAGGGAGAAATCGAGTCATGCAATTTCAGCGCACGCTCACCGAAATGCATCCTGTAGATAATCGAATGGCTGGCTACTTTGTGCTTGTATTCGAGGCTGGTAAAATTGCTTATTCCTACTTACTTCCTACATCACACTTAATTGATTTAGAGTTATTATACTAAGTATAATATTCAGAATCAATATATATCTTATGAATAACTTTAATTTTCTAGTAGTGATATATTTCAAACTGAGGCATTGGCCGTTATTTTGGGCATTGCGAAGGTCTTCGATCGGGTTTTGCACAAAGCGCTTCTTTCGAAGCTCAGATCCTATGGGCTTTCCGCGAAATTGTGCGATTGGATCACCAGCTTTCTTGCAGATCGGAGCATCAAGGTCGTTGTAGACGGTGCAAGCTCCGATTGCAAGTCTATTAATGCTGGTGTTCCACAAGGCTTCGTGCTATCGCCAACGCTGTTTATTCTGCATATCAATGATATGTTGCAAACCAGTAACATTCATTGCTATGCAGATGACAGCACTGGTGATGCTCTTTACACCGGCCGAGCCAATATACCATCCACACCATCTGAATGCTTGGCGGTCCACCACTGTACGTTTCAAGAGGAGTTTTCTTCCGCGTACAACCTCTCTGTGGAATAGTTTACCACCAGCGATTTTTGCGGACCGATACGACCTGAGGACCTTCAAGAAAAGAGCGTACTCTTTTTAAAGGGCCGGCAAAGCAGCTGCAATTCCCCTGGTGTTGCGGTTGATCATGGGCGGCGGTAGTCACTTAACGTCGGGTGAACCGCATGCTCGTTGGCCCCCTCTTCTATATTAAAAAAAATAACTGGATATCTTTACGAGCTAGAGCCATGCTGTAGTTATATTAATAGTATAGTTGTATCACGAATGGGTCGGCTCGACCGGGGAAGGACCACACTCTCATAAAATACCAGCATAAAATAGTAGCTTATTGCTGCTGTGTTTCGTATGGTGAGTGTAGAGAACCGGAGACCCTTTTTACTGGAAACAAGGCATTCCGTCTTAGTCTTCACGGGTGACAACGTATCTGCATTTTAATCCAACCAACCATCCTTAGGCAACCACTTACCATCAGATGGACTGTGTGTTCGTTTGTCACCCTATCTTACATAAAAAACTGGATATGATGGATGCCCACCACTTACTGATTTTTGCAACAGAAAATACATCTCTTACTGATTCTTGTGATCACGTGCCACATCCACTGTTATAAAAATTACCATGTTGACCAGAATCCGCTTATTTGGTAATGCACAGTCATCGGTCCGCATATTAATTGTACTTTGTTACTGCGCATTTTTCATAGTGAGGATGAAACTTTCACAGAGAAGCAAAACTCTATTGAAGCACCGTCATTGCTTAGCTCATAAATCAATTAAGAAGATTTCGACAAATTAATGCCTGGAAGGTGAGTAGTTAATTAAATTTTATACTGATGATTGATTACCTCTAAATTGTAAGTTCGTGTCTTGTATTCAAATAGGTAAGGTAATGCATCTTTAGAGCAAACATTTACATCAGCAGCAGAAAGTACAACTAATGACGTTCTTATACACAGCCACATAAAAGATAACAAATAATATACTTGCTCTAAACTGGTATCAGACATTCCTTGACTGTAAACAAGAAAACTATAATTACAAAAAAAACTAAACCAAAGGCTGTGATTTTTTTAAACTGATAAACAAACTTTTAATCAATCTAAGTAAGCAGCTACTGCAGCCTTTATACATCTGAAATCAACTTTGAACAAAGAAAGCCAGAGATGTGTTGTCACCTCTGAGGACTCAGATGGAATGCAACAAAGCCTATGTTTTACAGGCTCACAGATCGTTACAGGCGTTTAGACTGGAAAAGTGCAGGCATTTTTACGCTGAAATAGGTAAAAGGTTGGTAATTACCTGGACGGACTCCTAGGCAGAAAACGAGTCCTACTACTTAGAACTAGGATCTGATTGTTAACAACTGCATTTCATATTCCATACGACAATATCATATTATTATAATATTTATAATGTTCTTATTTAATACCTTTGATGTTGTGATGATACAATACTTGATATATTTTTTATCAATATTTTCTAGATTGAGAGTTTTTGATAGTTCGTTTTGGCGATATTTCTGTTATGCGAACGTCATATCGTCAGTGCTACCCTTCACACGATTATGATAAAATCCTTGCCATATAATTTGTCAAATTTCGTCCACTACAGTCTGTTTACAGTTACTTTACCATTGACATCCGTAGTTGTATTTTTCTTTTGCTAGATTGGCATTAAATAAAACATAAAATAAAAATGGTCACGGGGGGACTGAGATGTTTTTCTACATCTCAGTCCCCCCCCCCCTGTGACCATGGTTGCTGTAAAGCACCCGAAACGTCGGGATTTAAAAATAAGTAAAATCAGTTAAATAAACGCGATATAATCCGTAAATTTAGTTTTATTCAATGTGTAGTGTTCGCGTAAATTTAAGAAATCATTAGATTGGCATTACTTTGATGTCTAGTAAAAAGTATTAGTAAAGTAAAATCTTGAAAAGCTTCTTGAATTTTTCTTTTATATCGGTCATTATTAATCTCTTATCAAGTCAAAAAGGATTCTAAATAACGGCAGAAAACTAGCGTACTTAAGTTTTTTTAACAAGAAACGTTAGCAGAGGTTCAATAAATCCATTTGAAAACGTTCTTCAACGGATAAGAGCCATGACAGGTGTATAAAAAGTTACCTGCTATTCGTGTTTTTCTCACGGTAGCGAAAACAAAAATTAAGTATTATGGTCACGATTTTTATTACGTTACGTTCCGTTACAATTATAAATAGTACAGTTACGTCAGTTTTTGTATCAAAGCAATAATTCAATTTCATTTTAATAACGAAATGATTTAACTATTAAAAATATGTTCGTTTTTTTCAATTATATTCTATAAGTGTAATATAAAAAAGTGTTTACGTAACATTTCATATGTCATCACTATTACCAAAGAACGCGAAGTTGCTGCTTCCACATCCACAAACATATCCACACGTAATAAAAAAGGAATCAACAAAAAAATAGAGTTGGATGATTTTTACTTGTGTGTAATCAGAAATAAAATACATCAAATGTACGTAGCCAGAAAAGAGATAGGTTAATTTATTTATTTACCCAAAGTAGGTACTTTGGGTAAATTACTGGCTGAGTTAAAAATTGACGTCAATTTTAATGGGGGTCATACCACATTATGGAAAATAATCCGATAAATAGGATTTCGATTTAACAAGTGTGACTCTAAAAGACAGAAATTGTAGCCCGGAGGTACAGATACGTAAAGGTTACGATATAAAATCTTAAAAAAGGCCGGCCTATCATATATCTTGATGGTACGTTTATTCACGCTTCATACTCTGTGAAAAAGGTTAGCAAACGGAAAATGAAGAAGGCATTTTAAAGAGTGATTCATGCAGGTGGTAAAATGAATTTTATACACCAAATGCGCAATTGATATTTAAACCACAGTCGAAGTTGGGTGACTACCAAGAACAGATAAAATTTTATGAAACGGCTACAAGACAAACTTATACTAAATTTACCGCTTAAAAGTTTAATAACGATGGATGATGCACCCTAATACCCTATAGTTCTGTAAAAGCGAATAAGACACTAATATTGAGTTCTACCAAAGCTGATATACAAAACTGGATCACAAATAAGGGCTATCTTACGTATCTACTATGGTGAAAGCTCATTATACGAAAAATAAAAGATATAGATGAATATAAGAAGCTGATCAATTGCTTGAGGCGCATGGACCCGAAGTGGATAGACTTTCATCGTACCACTGCGAGTTGAATGCCATAGAATTAATGTGGAGCCTTTTGAAAAGATGTGTAGCAAGTAAGAATGTTGAACAGAAAAAAGGTAACATAGTAAAATTAACCGACAATATGTTACAATATATTACGGCAGAATAATGGGGAAAACAATTTGAACAAGTGTGCCACATTAAAGATTGGTTTTTTAAAACTGATGGATGTATAGATGCTGAAATGTACAAGTTTATTATAGAATTGAATGACGAGCTTAAAACAGAATCTGACTGCAATTTTCAGGGTTCATGTTCATCGGATAGTAAGTTCTCAATATCGACCTTACTATTTTAATTTTTTAGACAAGGAAATCATCCAACCTCATATGGCAGCACAGAGCTCAAGTCAGCCAACTTTATAGCTAGAAGTAAATAACTGTGAAAGAACTGTAGTTAAGGATTGATGGATTAACATAAGAACGCATATAAATTTAATGAACTGGTTGCGCGGAAAACCCATTCGTATTTATTTTATATTGGACGGTAGGTGCCAAGTCGCTTATTCCTTTCCGAAACGATATCATTCATACCCTCCTATCGACACATCGGGGGGTGGAGTGGGAGGGGCAAGAAGATGATTCTAGAATGTCACGTAATCATCGGAACCGAGGATATATAAGGCACGCGCGACCGATGCGCGACCTCTTCCCGCCGCGCTCGTTGTTGGAACCACATCGCTAGTAGAAACCGCTTTAGCCGGGAAGCAGTCGAGCTCCAGGAAACCCGCCTCACCTCGTGTGAGATATAGTCGCGCACCGCCTCTCTCCGGAGTGTTCCAGAAGAAGTTCTAGAAGTTGCAGCTATAGTGCTCAACAGGATAGAAGAAACCCCGGTGAGTCAATATTCCTTTAATTACTGCCTGATTAATATAATTGTTTTAACCCGCTCCAATTCTGTGTTCTCCTAATCAGGCAGGATTCCTTTTCATCGATTTGGCACAATAATAGTTTTAGTCTTAGGGAAGAGCGAGTGCATTGTACCGCATGCTATAGAAGTCGCTTTTAAGTAAGCGTAGAAGCAATCGCATATACAGTCCACTTTAGTTAAATATCTCGCGTAATAGGTTTAAGGTTCGACCGGGGAATTAGAGGTCGGCAGCCTTAGACACGTGGCTCCACCATTTTATGGTCCTTCGAGCCGGATTTGGACTGGGTTTAGTGGTCGCCCAACTATTTCTGGTCGAATTATTAAAATTAATTATTTAGATAATGCACTCTAATTTATGGAATAGACTTAAATAGTGTTCGTTTAAATTTAAATTTTGATTAGGCACTCGCAAAAAGAATTATTCGTTTTATAGCGCTCGTATTTGGTTAAATTTAAAGCTTATTAAATAATTGAAACAGTGTAATAGGAACCGTTTGATACGCTTACCCCACAATTTGATAAAAATATTGAGTTTAGCGAACGACGCGTCGCCTCGACTCGCTGTGCAGGTGTTCGATTTAATTACGTAATACGGCATACCGAGTGTCCATCCTTCATTGTTTGTGCGTTGTGAGATTAATTGTGATTAATATAACTTTATTATAATAATTTAAAATGGCAGTCAGTGGAAGTGAAATCAAAATTGAAACGCTTTATGCTAAGAGGGACATACTTTTTTCGCGTATGCAAAATATAAGTGATCATATAAAGAACATCCATATAGAAGCAGTGCGGGAAACCTTTTTTAATGAAATCGAAACGGTAGATTCGTTGGGGACAGATAAAGAATATTGGACCAAATTAATCATTTGGAATTACAAATCGACCCGAAATACATAGTGAACTACCAACCGCTGCTGGCATTCGAAGATATGTTGTGTCGCGTGAAAAGAACTGCGAAATCCCTACAATCTCAAAACGAAGCAAAGCCGGAAATGCAGGTACGTCCACGTGACTCAATTAGGTTGCCGCCAATAGATATTCCGGTATTCAATGGTGATATTAAGACGTGGCCCTTCTTCTTCTGTAGCTTTCAAAATAATATACACAATAACCCATCGTTATCGGACGCTGAAAAATTATATTACTTAATTAGTAAACTTAGTGGCAGGGCACGGTCGATCTGCTCTGGTTTTACACCTACAGCAAACAATTACTTGTTAATATTCGAAACGCTTAAAACTAAATATGAAGATAGGAGAATGTTAGCTTCCGAATATTTGAACCAGATATTCGATCTTAAACCTATATCATCCGCGAACATCAACGACTTAGAGCAGTTTCTAGATAAATTTGTGGCATCGGTGGCTGCACTTAAGAATTTGAAATTTAATGACCTTATTATGGACGTGGTGTTTCTCCATATTGCACCAAAGAAATTAGACCCCGAAACCGTGCGTGCGTTTGAAATGGAGCATCGTAGCTCGGAGATGCCTTCCTTTCATTCATTAGCATCGTTCGTGCGAGATCAAATAAAGGTGATGCAGCGCTCTCCGAACGCTAAACAGGAGATTAAAAGGTGCGTCGACCGTAGACAGACTCAACCATCTAAAATAGCAGGGTCGTTAACTTACGTAACCGCTACGTCAACATCACTCCAGCATACTTGTATCGTATGTAAAGATAAACACGGTAATTTATATAATTGTGCGACTTTTCGTAAATATTCACCAAGCGAATGTTATAAATTAGTAAAGACAAACAACCTATGTTTGAACTGCTTAAGCGATAAGCATTTAGTTGCAAAATGCAATTCGAGTTCCGTATGTAGCAAGTGCGCCAGGAAACATCACACGCTATTACATTTTGAAAATAGCAACATAGCGGCGTCAAGTAAAGCGGACAAGGAAATCACCCCTACTAAGGTCAACGATTCTAGCGGTCGACTTGGTGATGTCGTTCTGTGCTCATTGGCAAATATGGGAGCACAACCTCCTTCAACCGTGTTACTGGGTACGGCACGTATTTTGGTTAGGGATTTGCGTGGAAACGAACAAAGCGTCCGTGCATTGCTGGACAGCGGAGCCCAAAATAGCTTTATAACGCGACAATGTTGTCAGCGCTTAGGCTTAGTAATAAATAGGTCACTTTCATGTCCTGTAATTAAAGGCATCGGAGGTATTAGTAAAGCTACCCAGGGATATATAAATTTAAAATTTTATTCTCGGATAGATCGTAATGTTAACTTTGATATAAATGCACTAGTAGTAGATAGGGTCACTGAACGGTTGCCAACCGTTTCGGTTGACACCTCGGCATTGATTGAATTTAAAAATTTGACTCTAGCAGACGACACTTACGCCGTTCCTGGAAGCATAGACATGCTCATTGGAGCATCGCTTTTCCCTCATCTTTTGTTAAACAATAAGGTCAGGGGCAACTCCTCGCATACCGCGCCTTACGCACTGGAAACTGTATTGGGCTATGTGATCCTTGGCTCCGCCCCCATCATAGATAGTATTTCGGCAACCTCTTATTGTGGTATGGCTGTCGAACCGCTCGAGTCGTTAGTCCGCAAATTTTGGGAGATGGAGGAGGTGAACGTCCCACCCATAGCTAGCTCAGATGACAGGTTATGCGAGGAAATTTACGTCCGCACGACCGTTCGTGATCGTGACGGTAGATATAGTGTAGCGCTACCCTTTAAGGGAGATGTTTTATCTCTCGGCGATTCGCGTCAAATGGCGGAAAAACGTTTCTACAGCTTGGAGCGTAGGATGCTCGCTTCACCCCAATTAAAGGAAGCTTACGACGGCGTCAATAACGAATATATAAGAGAAGGTTACATATCACTTGTGGCTTCGAAATTAGATAACTACGAAGGCACACCGTCGTATTTCATACCACACCACGGGGTCATTAGGGAGGACAAACTTACATCTAAGTTACGTGTAGTGCTCGACGCTAGTGCTAAAACTAGCACTCACCTGTCGCTTAACGATATCCTCTATAGTGGGAAAAATTTACAGGGCAGTTTATTTAATATAATAGCCAATTTTCGTTTGTTTAGTATAGCACTATCCGCCGATATTCGCCAAATGTTTCTTTGCATAGTGGTCCGTGAATGCGACCGTAGATTCCAACGCATTTTATATCGTTTCAACCCAAAGGAACCTCTAATGGTGTTTGAATTTAACCGCGTTTGTTTTGGTTTAAAGTCGAGGCCATTTCATGCGTTACGCACGGTGAGACAGCTCGCTCACGATCAAAGTCCCTCTTATCCTAAAGCTAAGAGGGCAATTGAGAGCGGATTATATATGGATGATTTTGTGTACTCGGTCGATAGTGTGGAGGAGGCAACCCTAACCACCGCCGAGGTTATAAGGCTCATGAAATCGGGTCAATTCGATCTTGTGAAGTGGACTAGTAATTCGGGTCCGGTTTTAGATACAATCCCACTATCACACCGTCTTTCGGCGATAAAGGAATTCGACGATTCCGATACACACAAGGTGCTCGGTCTGTGTTGGTCACCAGAGTCCGACGTGTTTAGCCTTAAGGTAAATCCACCCGTAGAGAAATGCACAAAGCGCACAATACTGTCATGCGTTGCTAGATTATGGGACGTCATGGGTTTCGTAGCTCCGGTGTCCGCTAAGCTTTTGATTAAACAACTTTGGTTATTGGAATGCGACTGGGATGACTCGCCGCCTGACAGCATTGTTCGGTTGTGGCAGCGCTTTAGAGAGGAACTTCCTTTATTAAGAGAAATTAAAATACCGCGTCATATAAACGTAGATAGAAATAGCGTCATAACGGTCGTTGGGTTTGCAGACGCCAGCGAGAAGGCTTACGGGGGCGTTGTATATTTCCACGTCCAGAATAATGGTAGAAATTCGATTAGCCTCATTAGTTCTAAGTCGAGAGTCTCCCCCCGTAAGGTTGTCTTTCTGGCGCGCTTAGAGTTTTGCGCAATATTAGTACTCACCAAGCTTATTACCGCAGTTATCAGCGCATGTAGGGATAGAGTTCACATAGAAAGGATATTTGCCTTTTCCGACTCCACCGTCGCCTTATGCTGGGTTCATTCTTCACCCCACCGTTGGGATACGTTTGTCACGAACCGAGTGGCCAAGATACAAGACGAGTTAGAAACGCGGAACTTTTATCACGTGTCCGGTACGGAAAACCCCGCCGTCTATCCCGTGGACTCACTCCGATGCAAATAATGGACCACCCGCTTTGGTTCCACGGACCTGCTTGGGTTCACTTGGATCCCTCGCAATGGCCGATAACCGATTTCGAACCTTCGTCAGTGTCACAACCGCCGGAAAAGAAGAGACACGCTCTAGTGGCGAACGTTTCGAGCGAGGTTTCTCCAATCATTGCCTTGGCGAACCGCTTGTCCTTTTGGTCGAAATTATTGCGTAGCGTAATTTACGTTTGTCGATTCGCGAAGCTTTTACCGCGACGTTCGTATGTCTTAGCATCCGATTACAACTATGCCGAGCCGCTAGTATTACGTGAACTTCAACGTGCGCACTTCTCTGAAGAAATTAGAAGATTACAATCGAATAGAGCTTGTAGTCGCGCCTTTCAACGCCTTAAGCCATTTTTACAGGATGGGATTGTAAGGGTAGGTGGACGCTTGTCCAACTCGCAATTGAGTTTCGACCAACGGCACCCTATTGTTTTACCGCGTAAAGACCATATCATTAACTTATAAGTCGATTACCATCATAAATTGATCTCGCACGCTGGCCCCGACTTGTTGATGTCGATTTTGCGTCAGAATTATTGGATTCTTTCTGCACGTAGTTTAATACGCAATCGGGTGCACAGATGTATAGCTTGCTTTCGGGCACGCCCCAAGCCGTCATTTCCGGAAATGGCGGAACTTAGATCTTGTAGAGTAATACAATCAGTAAAGCCCTTCACGCACACCGGGTCTGATTTCGCTGGTCCGTTTAAGGTCACGCTCACTCGCGGGCGTGGTATAAGATCCACAAAGGCTTACGTCTGCATTTTCGTATGTCTAACTACTCGATCGGTGCATATAGAACTCGTTGGTGATCTAAGCACAGCAGGCTTTATGGGTGCATTTAAAAGATTTCTTTCCCGCCGTGGCCCTGTAAGTAGATTGTATCCGGATAACGGTACGAACTACGTCGGTGCAAAACGTATTCTATCGGAACTACATGAGCTCTTAGCTAGCAAGTATTATAATTCGGAGTTCGCTCACATTCTAGCCGAGAACCGCATTGAGTGGTCTCTGAACGTCCCAGCCGCGAGTCATTTTGGGGGCAATTTGGAGACTAATATCAAGAGTCTAAAGAGTCATTTATACCGAGTAATAGGAGATCAAATTTTGTCCTTCGAAGAGCTAAGTACGGTGCTCGCTCAAATTGAATGCGTAATGAATAGTCGCCCACTTTGTCGTACGTTGTCCAGTGACCCCTCGGAACCGCTGGCTCTAACTCCAGCACATTTTTTGAATTTAACGCCTTTAAAGTATTTGCCCGCCGGAGATATGGATGAGAACAGACTTAGCATTTCCGCACGCCACAAATTATTAAATCGGTTAGTGCAATTGTTTTGGAAACGATAGAGGATGGAATACTTGCATACTTTGCAGTCTCGGCAAAAATGGAACACAGCAACTGAGCCTTTAGCTGTAGGAACTGTAGTTGTGCTCACCAAAGAGAATACGCCGCCTCTCCACTGGCCGTTAGGAATTGTCGAGGAGGTCTTTCCCGGTTCCAACGGAGTAATTAGGATAGCTCGCGTTAAGACCACGGTTGGGTCTTACCTGCATCCTGTTGTCCGTTTGTGCCCCCTGCCTCGTCCGTAATTTAAATTAGCTTTCTAGATTAAAATTGTAGTTGAATTTAGGTAATCTTAGCGTTAGTTAGTTATTTTGTTAGTTGATCTTAGCTCTAGTTGTTTTAGTTAATTTTGAAGGAAATCCTTCAAGGGCGGGGGAGATGGTTCCGCGGAAAACACATTCGTATTTATTTTATATTGGACGGTAGGTGCCAAGTCGCTTATTCCTTTCCGAAACGATATCATTCATACCCTCCTATCGACACATCGGGGTGGTGGGGTGGGAGGGGCAAGAAGATGATTCTAGAATGTCACGTAATCATCGGAACCGAGGATATATAAGGCACGCGCGACCGATGCGCGACCTCTTCCCGCCGCGCTCGTTGTTGGAACCACATCGCTAGTAGAAACCGCCTTAGCCGGGAAGCAGTCGAGCTCCAGGAAACCCGCCTCACCTCGTGTGAGATATAGTCGCGCACCGCCTCTCTCCGGAGTGTTCCAGAAGAAGTTCTAGAAGTTGCAGCTACAGTGCTCAACAGGATAGAAGAAACCCCGGTGAGTCAATATTCCTTTAATTACTGCCTGATTAAGATAATTGTTTTAACCCGCTCCAATTCTGTGTTCTCCTAATCAGGCAGGATTCCTTTTCATCGATTTGGCACAATAATAGTTTTAGTTTAAGGGAAGAGCGAGTGCATTGTACCGCATGCTATAGTAGTCGCTTTTACGTAAGCGTAGAAGCAATCGCATATACAGTCCACTTTAGTTAAATATCTCGCGTAATAGGTTTAAGGTTCGACCGGGGAATTAGACGTCGGCAGCCTTAGACACGTGGCTCCATCATGAACCATCTAAAATTATGTACTCAAATATTAATGTTTTATGGGCTCGGTTTTAATCGGTTAAAAACATGTTGTTATTTTAAAACAAACCATATTTAAGACTAAAAACCAAATTTTAAAGATTCATTTATCGTTTACAAAAACAACAGCCACGATAGCTCTGGATCTAAGCGCTCCCCATAAAAAGTGATCATCACCGGTGCCATCCCTGTCGGCACTTATGACTTTATTAATTACAATTTTAAGTGTTGATTAGTCACGTTATCATCAGTGAAGGAAAAGATCGTGATGAAACTAATAAAAAATATTTCAAAGACATTTGAATGCAACCCTTATCGAGGCAGCAACACAGTAACTTCCCTTGGCCTTTATTCCACCCAGAAATAACGGGAGCGCACAATAGTTGTAATTTTTGTAATAGAAAAGAAGCAAAAGGAACGAAAACTTACGTAATTCCCAAAAATAGATGTAAACATATGAAGTAAAAATTGCACGAGTTCGATAGAAGTATTAGAGGTCCGACTAAACCGTTAACTTTTCGAACAAGGGTCGCTTGTTTAACATATGCCTCTCTTATCTTACGCCACGTGTACGTTTGCAAAATATCAAGATCCTGTAAGACAAATCTATCAAATATTGCGACATTCTTACACTAATAATATAATTTATAAAGTTATTCTAAAAAGGACTCGATTAATCCACTGGTACAGTGCGCTAGCTAGTAAGTACAACTTTAAATATTTGTTCATATTCTCCACGCTTGGCAATTGGATCGATGAACGTAGAGCTGATACATATAGCTCTAATCTGAATATATAAATATTATTTTAAAGCCATAGAACTATTACGTTCATACAGATCATCATAATCATCATTACAGCCCTTCACAAGTTCACTGCTGAACATAGGCCTCCCCCAAGTAATGCCACAAAGCACGGTCCTGAGCCACCTGCATCCATCGACTTCCCGCATATCTTACCAGGTCGTCACTCCATCTAGTGGGGGGTCGCCCTACACTACGCCTACCGGTACGAGGCTGCCACTCGAGAAACTTTCTTTCCCATCGGTTATCTGTTCTTCGAGCTATATGACCAGCCCATTGCCACTTCAGCTTACTAATCCGTTGGGCTATGTCGGTTACTCTGGTTTTACTGCGGATATCCTCATTTCTGAGTCTATCACGCAGAGAAACTCCGTCTCCATAGCTCGCTGAGCGACCTTGAGCGTCCTCATACGGTCAGCAGTGAAGGGCCACGTCTCAGATCCGTAAGTCATCACTGGCAACACGCACTGGTTGTACAATCTAGTTTTTAGAGATTGAGGTATACATGACGAGAAGATATGTCGTAATTTACCGAACGCTGCCCAGCCGAGTTGAATCCGTCGATTGACCTCTCGGTCGAAGTTGGACTTACTAGTCGGACTATTTGTCCCAGGTAAACGTACTCGTCAACAACTTCGAGCATAGTGCTCCCAACAACTACCGGCGCAGGTGTGACATGGACATTAAACATGATCTTTGTTTTGTCCATGTTCATCTTAAGACCTATCCGTTGGGAGGCACTATTGAGGTCCTTGAGCATAGCGCTTAAATCCTCCAGCGATTCTGCCATAAGGGCTATATCGTCGGCAAATCGAAGGTGAGTGATGTACTCGCCATTGATGTTAATACCGTATCCTTTCCAGTCCAGTAGCTTGAAAACGTCTTCCAATGCAGCGGTGAAGCGTTTCGGGGATATAACGTCACCCTGTCTTACACCTCTCTGCAGTTGGATAGGTTTCGAACTCTGGTTCTGTACTCAGGTAGCCATCGTAGCCCTACTGTACAAGCACTTCATACAGATACATGATTCAATTACCATCAATCCGTTATAGAATATAAAACACAAGGAGCGTATATTTAGCGTATATTGTTTATTACAAAGAAATTCCGTACGAATCAGTTCAAAGTGATAAGAGTGCTAAAAGATTTAGAGCCACGCTGTAGCTATAATGGGTAGGCTCGACCAGGGCAGGTCCACGCTCCCACAAAATACCAGCAGCGTAAAATAGCAGCTTAATGCTGCTATATTATGTATAGTGTGTTTAAAAAACCGGAGACCCGTTTTAATCGAAACGAGGCGTTCCATCTAAGTCCTCAAGGGTTACAACGCATCTGCATTTTGATTCCTAATTGAGGTTAAATGTAGATGTCTATGGTCCACAGCATCCACTTACCATCAGGTGGACTGTGTGCTCTTTTAACACCTTATGCTAATGAGTTTTTAACTAACTAAATATCAATATTTCACCAATTTTATGAGTGTGGGATTATAAAAATTGGACTTTAGAAAACTTTGAAGTTTGAAGCTTAGAGACTTCTATACGTCACTTTGCTGGTCATAGGCCTCTTATTATTTCTGATGGCATTTTATGTTTATGGATCAGTTAGAATTAAATATAGAACAATACTTTTTTATTAAATATAGATTAAAATTCAGATAAAGATTAAAATATTACATTCGAATAATGGTAATGCCATCAAAACATAACTTGTAAAAAAAAACCAAGTCTCGCAACTCAGTTCTTCTACCGTAAAAAGTTGTGAGATCCATGTAATACCAAGTCAGTTAATTTATTCAGTCCCTACTTAAGGATCCTTCTGTTTTAAGTTATTACGTAATTAGCTAACCTAACAACATTTTATAGTGACCATATCAATGTTAAAAATCTTTTATGTTTCAAATGAATAGATTGACTTGGCCTCAGGCTTCTAGTTTAATCCACTACGAAGTTATAGGGGGTTGAAAATGGCCTGAATTGCTTCGAGAAAAGTATAGTACGGCCGTGCCGCTTTTTTGCTTGACTTGGCGGGGGCACTGCCGTGCCCCCAGATATAATAGAGTAGATTCAAATATAGATTAGAGTCGTGGTAGCTCAGAAGTATATTTATTAGGTTTATAGTTGTTTGATGTGATCAAGAAAAAAAAGAAGCATCCTTACGTTTGATTTATCCACTTCCTTTTTATTCTGGGAACAAACTGTGGCAACGTAGTTATTAATCCTTTGGTATCTTGAAGCCAAGCCCAACGTGATTAGTATCAGAAGTAAATCTTGCAAATTCCACAAAATTGTTGCCACCATGCTCAAGATCATGAGTGATATACCAAACCCAATATTGTATTCATCTGTAATATATTCAAATTACTTTTAAGGCAAAAAATAGCTGCTGAGCGGTTAAGGATTTTTCTTAATGAATAAAGAAAGATATATTAAGTATCACTGTGTCATGTGGTATATAAAGATAGAAAGTAAAAATCATGTTTTTTTTTAATACTTACCTGGTCGTAACAAAAATCCATGAGATATAAGAATATATTTTTCTAGCCAAAGCGATGGTGGGCAATCTACTCCAATAAATGATATAATACTCATCATATATTCAGCTAAAGAGGTAAATTTAAATCAGTTATTTGTTCGAATCAGAAATAAATAACATTCAATTTTGATTTACTAACCAACACCACAAAAAATAAAAAAAATTTTGATTCTAGAAAATTTTTTCATTAAATTTTTATCTGTTGTAATACGACTTGTTACCATTGCACGATCTAGTAATATCCAAAATTCCGATAGTTTTTGCCAGGAACTAGACAATCTCCAGCAGAGTATTATTGATAATAAAGCGTTCGCATACAATATAGCTCCGGCTAATCGTGCTGTAACACTTCCTGTTATAGAAACAATTGAATTATTTTATATTAATAATATTAATTTGAACCACTATTTTATAATTTTTTAAGTTTTTACTTTTAGTATGCATGTTATGTATGAGTAAAAATTTATATTTAATTTATTAGTTTTATGATATGTAACATTTTAATTATTTTATTGAGTAATTGTACTTACTGTGCCCTGACGTGCTCGTCGCCCAGCCTGCGAGCGCTTTTATTACTTTCCATATCGCACCAGTTTCTACAACTGTTAAAATGAATATAATTGCCACGCCCCAAAGTTTCCAGTAATATTTCCTTGAACCAGCTATTCCCAACCAACGTGCCACTCGAAATATTTCTAAGATTGACCTTAAATAGTCCTGAAAATAAAATATTTCAATTATTAGGATTAGTTTCTATTTTGTGTTCAAAATATTTTGTGCGTAAAAAAATTGACTTAAAAATAGAATAGTTGATCCTTGTATTCTCATATGTTTTATTTTAACTTTAGGGAGTACTTTTTTATGAAAGTAGTAGGTAAAAAATAATATTCACATAAACACATTTCTCCGAGAGTAAATATATGCTTACATCACGATATGGTTGAAGTTCATTCCGTCGGAACAAATTTGTTTGCATTTTCATCTATATTCGTACAACTAGGTTTTAAAATTTTGCCATAAACGAATGTCTAGTAATATTTGTTTAAGGCCAATGAAGCTTAGAGCATAGGAAGGTTACTAAAAGGTAACAAAGTCCTTGATAAATAGCAAATTAATTATTATTCATACTGGGGTTGCAAAATCGATCAAAGCTTCCAGTATTATTAGACCCTCCTCAGGTCGTATTGCTACTTTATCACATACTTGCTGTCAATTTATTATATAAACTCTGTTGGGTACAGTCAGTATAATATATTTTTTAAACATTACTTTTGGTTGTAATTATTTATATTTTTAATAAAAATATACAAGTTGAGTAGGTACTACTAGATAGCTTTGTTTCTTTAGTTCTAAATTATCATTTCGTAAAGCAATATAAACTGCGTTTTATTAAGTTTTTACTTGCTCGAATAAAACTGGCAGCTTAGACGCACTTCCCTTTAGAAGCGCGGCTAGGCTTAATAAATAGTTATTATTCCGTTACCACTAGAATAGGATCTATTTTTCAAATGAAAGCGTATTAGCACAATTAATTTATGCAATCAGATATTTAGTACTCCTAAAATAAGGACTATTGTGGCTAAAAAAACAAACTTTGGGGTAAGTTCGACACACGTTTGTTTTCAGGGGTAATGAATATTTTTAAACGTAAAATGATATTCAATTAAATTATAATATTTATGATGTTTACAAGAAGTTAGTGAGTACAAAATTAAAAAAAACGTTTTATTTAAAGTAGCTAGTGCACTTCTTGTTTATATAGAGTTTACAAAATCTCAGTCTCAAGTTATGCTAAATAAATCAGTCTAAAAAGCTTATCGTTTGTCTTTGAAACATTTAAGTTTATTAAATAAATCCTTCATTAAAATAGTGTTTCAAAATTCTCTTATTTTCTTATTCTATTTAATAGCTTTCTCTCTTTGGAATGTAAGCATGTGTTATACAAACTTTCATAACTTCCATCGCCTGTTTTGTCCTTATATATTATATACATAATTCTTTTCTGTTTATCTGTCATATATATATATATATATATATATATAT
Source organism: Parnassius smintheus behrii (assembly GCA_036936625.1). Taxonomy (NCBI): domain Eukaryota; kingdom Metazoa; phylum Arthropoda; class Insecta; order Lepidoptera; family Papilionidae; genus Parnassius; species Parnassius smintheus. Next base: position 18,216,510 of record JAUPFT010000001.1, on the reverse strand, counting down.
ATATATATATATATATATATATATATATATATATATATATATATCGATATTATATTTCGATGAAACAAAAACTTAATGTTTCTTCAATTTACTCGTATATTGGATTTCAACTGCGTATGTTGTGATACAAATTGAGTGGTACCAAGTGCTCATCACCCTAATTTTACTTCTGGAACATTTTAAATTCAAATATCTTTTGATAGAGTAAACTGATTGCAATTAAACAAATACTAAATTTTACTTCAAGTTACGCACAATTGTTGTGTATAGTAGTTATCTTCATTGCTTTCGTTAATTTTACGTGATGCACGAACAAATAAGGACAAACTGACAGACAAACAGAAAAGAATTATGGATATATAATTATGGGTATAATATATAAGAACAAAACAGGCAATGAAAGTTATGAAAGTTCTTATAACACATGCTTACATTCCAAAGAGAGAAAGCTATTCATTAGAATAAGAAAAAAAAAGATTTATTAAATACTATTTTAATAAAGGATTTATTTGATAAACTTATTTTATTAAATTTTTCAAAGATATGAACAGAATGACAAGAAATGATAAGCTTTTTGAGACTGATTTAATTAGCATAACTTAAGTAGTTTTATTTACTTCGTAGTTTGAAGTAAAGTCTCAATCTGTTGAGTCATTTGAATTCAAGGCTGTCCGCTAAATAAAATTATTCTAAAGTGTTGGATAATCACCGAACATTTTCGAATTTATTAGATTTATTGGTTCAATATTTTTCTTGAAAATGCCTTTTAACCTTCCAACCCCTTAGACCACGGCCATATTCCGACAACTCTCTAGCGGTATCATGAAGACGCACTCACCCACAGCACTTTAACCCATAAAAACTTACATATAGAGACTACTTTTCTATAAATAAGTTTGGCATTATATATTCAATATAAAATACTATATCCTATAGTGCTATAAAAAATTGTTATCCTGAGAATATTTATTTATAATCTACGTTCATTTCGTACGCCATTTTCGCGTGAATGTTATTGTGTTGATTTTTGGAATTTTCTAGTATTTTATTAGTGTTTTATTATAAAGTTGTGATGAAATTTTTGTGTGGATATAATTTATCTTTTTACGTAAATAATTTCGAGTAATATATATTGTAATAATTGTGATTTTCACGCTGCCGACATTCGCTTGGTATGTTTTTTTTTTGTTATCAAAATACACTAAAATCTTTTTGTAATGATTACTTCATTGTGATTTTTGTTTAGACCACAAGATACAGAACTTTGTATAGATTTTATAATGCTATACTTCTTAATAGAAAAGTAGTCTCTAATAAGTTTTAATGGTTTTGTTGTCTGGGTGCGGACGCATGCGACCGCTCAGGATTTGCCAGACGCACGCAACTGAATGGGATTTTATGGCGCTTGAAGGGTTACAAAAACCTTTCGCAACGAAGCCGAGATGCGAAAAGGGTGAGACAAAGTAGATCTCAGGAATATGAAGAAGATCGTGACATGAGGCTAACAGCAATCCTAGCTAGTCAAGTCAGAACTCTTGCGTGAGAAATGCCTACTCTAATTCTAAAATAATTCTGACCATGACTTTGCGCTCTCAAGAAATCAGCGAGAACCGCGAAGCACGTTTATCGACTGACCCAGATGATGCCCTCTGTGAGTCTGAGATTTTCACTGAAAATAAGTCACGCTTAAGTATACAGAGAATTCTGACAATGACTTTACGCTCCCCAGAAAGCAACCAGGAATGCGAAGCGCGGTTGTCCGCTGATTCGACGCTGATGAGTTTTAAGAATATGATGTTTCAAATATTATTCTGCTATGGGACAATAGAGAAAAAAGTGCTTACGCTAAAGTTACGAAAGAACAACACTAATAAACTGAAACTTTAGTTTTTTGTCCGAGAAATTGGATACACTCGTGCCATTGCTATCACGCTGTTCAATTGCTTTTTTATTCAATTTGCAGTTCATTCTTTGCCTAATGCGAATTTCACAAGTTTTCACTCTTCAGTAGAAGCAGTGAATAGTACTTTGCAGGACATAAAGCAAAATGATCGGCCGGAGGAAGGCCTGGGAGGCATTTCGGTACTGTTCTATAGTGATTTTCGGCAGACACTCCCGATAATACACCGAAAAACGAGAACTGATGAAATTGCTGCCTGTCTAAAGAGCTCTATTTTATGGTGCAATTTATCATCTACATATCTGAGTGTAAATATACGTGTTTAGAAGGCTACGAAAATAGAAAGGAGTTTTCTAATTTATTGTTACAAATAGGCGATGGCACATATGCCGTACAAGAATGTGGAGAGGATATTTTGGTTGATAATCTCTGTTGTTGCGTTACATCACAACAGTATCTAATTTCTTCTGTGTACGGAGATTCCACAGACATGGGAAATCAAACCGGTTCTTGGCTATGTGAGCGAGCTATTTTGACACTCCGCAATGACCAAGCTGCAGCAATTAATTTAAAAATATTGATTCATGTGTCCGGGCATAGTAGAAAATACACCTCTATAAATACAGTTATGAAAGAAGATGACGACTCGCACTACTTGGTAGAATTTTTGGATTCCCTTAACCCACCCGGACTTTTAGCCCACAAAGTAGTTTTAAAAATCGGTGTTCAAATAATTCTCTTCAGAAATTTATGTCCTCCCAAACCTTGTATCGGCACTCGGCTCAAAGTCACAGATCTGCATAAAAACATAATCAAAGCTGAAATAATAACACATTGCGGCACCGGTGATATTTTGTTTCTTTCAAGAAAACTTATAATTCGTAATAATTAACTTTTTTCTTTCAAACGAGTACAATTCCCAGTCAATCTCAATTATGCCATGGACATATTAATAAAGCTCAGGGCCAGAGACTATCCGTCGCGGGGTTGGACCTCAATATTGGATGCTTTTCCCCTGATCAACTGTAGGTCTTTACACGTAACGTAGCCCTTTCATGCGTAAACAACCCCAAAAACCTTTTTGTGTACGCTCCAGATGGTTCCATAGCTAGTTTTGTATATAAATAAGCACTTGAAAAAATAAAATAAAATGAAATGACTGTATCCTCCAACAGCGCTTACCACTAATAAACATATTATTAAGTTCTGCCATCCACGCGAACGAAGTTGCGGGCACAGGTAGTCTTCAAGTAACTACCAAAAGTTAATCTGAAGGACTGAGGGAGCTGTAACATCAGTGTCATCTGTATCATCGTTCAAATTTGGTCGGGATCAAATGTTTTTTCATAACCTACATACGTAAGGCAAAATGATGGAGATAGATGGAATGAAAACCTAGTAAGATATGTGATGATACATTCATCTCGGTACGGTTGATGTGCAATTAATGCAATAAAAGATAGTAAATTTATAATTGCTCGTAAAGTTATACACTTGCAGCAGTTTGGCGTATATTTATGAATACGTCAATAAGGGCAGTGACATCATTATGTCAGATGTCAACTTATGTTGGTTGTCAATTGTCAGCATAAGGCACGCGATGCAATCATTTTACAAACAAAAATGATTAATTGTAAATTGCGCTTCATATACTACGTACTCGTAGATGCTTTAAACTGTTTGAGTGAAACAAAACATTACATGAAAATACAGTTATGTGCACGGTAGATTCACGTCACAGTGACACTTATTACTTAAAAAAGAATAGAGAAAATCCTGAAAAAAGAACAAATTTTTATAGCTGAAATCTTTAGACATATGACGTTTAACATGGTATAAAATAAGATAACTATATCCTTAATTCTCACCTTCTGTCTTTTACAATCATTCCGCGGGCACATATCTTGATGTGCCATTAGCGAAACAAAAAACGTTTTCGATGAATTCATTTAGTCTATGACAGTAAAATGAAGGATTATTATTAATTGTAATACTTATTTATACGAATGAAATTTAATGAAACTTTCATCTGACATCTTATGACAAAGACGTAGTCGAATGTACCACAATAGAATTGTGGGGAACTTTTGTACAATCTTTTTATAATTTAAAACATGTCGTCATACTGTCACTATGAAATCAACTTTAATTCAGCCGGTATATTTTCGCAAAACTATCCTGAGAATTATTACGGGTTTCGCAAGTAATAATAACTGTTTGTTTAATCGACACTAGGATTACTTCACGAAACCTATATAGAGGGCACTGTTAGAATAGTACAATAACAGCGACATGACCGCGGTCCGTCTTTTGTTTTGTCGTTCTATCACAACTACAAATAAATCGATTACGAACGTTTTACCCGTTTGTTCTCTGCTCCCTCAATATCCGTCATTCATTATTTAATTACAGACTATTAAATGTCAAATGTTCACTTTTATGTTAATAGCAACATTTATCTTACCATCAAACACATAAAATGACTGCCAGCACATGTGATTTCAGTACGCTGTTGACTACACCCGCAGCTTTTCAAGATACGAGTGCTATAAAACATCACTCATGAATAAATGTTGTAATGAACATAAAATAGAACATGATGTGTAACTATAATGTCAGTATTTGTATTAAACAGTAACTGAAACGAACTTGCATTGTAATTTATTTATAAAGAAATGTATGTTCTGATCTTAATTTTTTTATCGATAGCTAATCGATAATTTGTGCTTTGCTTAGTATGTCGTTAATCACTTTTTTAAATCTATTTATAACTCGTACCATGCTACAACGTAAATACTATAGTAATGATGATAATTTTGATAAGTGAAGGTCGTTGATATATAGATAAGCTGAACGCACCGCTGCATCACAATCAACAATAATCGCTTAGGTCCAAGATCTTAGGCTTAGTCTTTATAACCTAGTTCCAAAAGAATCCCTTGGAGAATTAGAGAAATAAATTTATTAAATTTAACCTATCAGTATATTTACAAAAATTTAATTTATGTACACAAAAACAAAACAGCTTCATTAAAAATAGTGACGTATATTCAGTGAATTCTCAAAATAAGCACAAGTTAGTTATACCAGTTACTCGACTCCAAAAAGTTAGTAATTCCTTTATGGAACAATGAATACGCTTTTACACCATAGTAGAGATATTATCTAGAAGTGTTATTTTATGAAATTGTGGTGGGTTATTACAATCAATATGATGATTAATAAATACGATTTGTTCGAGTCTGGTAGTGTAATTTTAATTAACTTATGACAGCAACACTGTTGCTCATATTGGACATAGTACCCGGATGACCGAGCTTTGCTCGGTTTTTTATATACAAATTACATGAATAATAGTTTTTGATTTTATTGACATAGTAGAAAAAACTGAACTGGTTATTTGAATAAAAAGTCATGAGTGCAATTAGATTAATTAAAATTTTCGTGTTTTTAAAAAATACTAAAAAAAGGGCTCGAAATAATAGATTTTCTCACAGAAGAAGGGGACTTGAATAAAAAAGGAAAAAAAGTCGGACTCAAGACGGGACGCGAACCACGGAACACCGATATCACGCCCGAACAACATCCCATCTAAGCTATTACGATCGTTAGTAACCTGTCAAAATTTACCTTCTTATATTGTAGCAGTTTTTTTATTGTCTTAAAACACGAACAAAGGGACATTTTCTAAAAATAAATCCTAGCTAGATCGATTTATTGCCCCCGAAACTCAATGGATACTAATTTTTATGAAAATCGTTGAAACCGTTTCCGAGATTCCGATTATATTAAAAATTAAAAAATTAAAAATTATTTATTTCTTTAAAAATATATCACACTTTACATAGATAAGGGAGTAAGTGAGACATCCTTTTAAGTAAATATATACTTGTGGCAGGATGTCCCGCTCTTCTATAGCTAGAATTACATTTTTTGTTTATTATTTAACTAACTTTAATTACATTTACTAAACACAAAAAAATAGAAATAAAAAAATACAAGAAACTAAGCTTATATTTAATTAATAAGGGTTCTGTATAAGTGTGTGTTTGTGTGTGTGTGTGTGTGTGTGTGTGTGTGTGTGTGCGTGTGCGAGCGCGTGTGTGTGTGTGTGTGTGTGTGTGTGTTTGCATGCGTATGTAAAGTTTATTTACTTACTAACTTTTAATAATGCCTCGACCTCATCATAGTTAAGTTTAAGAAGCCATTCTGTGACTATCTTTTTGAGCTCATTAGAATTCAGTGCATAGATGTTTAGTTTTTTATTGACTACGATGTATAAATAACCAGCCTGTCTCTTAAATTGGTGACTAGCAAAATTTGTTTTAACTAGAGTTAATTCAAAAACTTTTCCTCGTCTATTACTACTTTTGCAGTTGTAGAAAGTTGTTTTGTGTATTGTTAGCAATAAATTTAAAATGTATAACTTTCTAACACTCAATAAACCGCTAACTGAGTAAAGTTCTTCTGTAGGAAATCTATATGGTTTGTTGTACTTTACCTTTATTAATGAACGTTGACCACGTTCTAATTGTAAGAGTTTTGCTTTCGGAGCACCACCCCAAACTAGTACACAATATGTCAAAATCAATTGGGCTAATGCAGCATATATTGGATTTAGAAGTTTACGAGTTGCAACATGCCTGAGGGTTTTAAAGACCCAAGTAAGTTTTCGTAACCTGTTATTAGTTGCTTCTATATGTGAGTACCATGTGAGTGTTTGGTCAATTATAACCCCTAAGTATCTAGTATTAGTAACTTTTTCTATAGTAGGACACGTGCAATTGTTGCGCAAATCACAGTTGTGTATTTTGAGATTGCGTGTTGTAGGTTGTGTACTTTTGTTGATGGAAAAGCATATATATTTTGTTTTAAACGCGTTAAGGGTGAGCAAGTTCATTGTGAGCCAATTCGCAATTTTGGACAGCCCAAATTCAGCTTTTTCATATACTTCATCCCACGATTTACCTGTGAAAACGACAGCGGTGTCGTCCGCATACGAATAAATTTTACCATTATCAAGTTTCAATTTACCGAGATCACTAATATAAATGAGAAACAAGGTAGGGCCAAGAGCACTGCCTTGCGGCACCCCAAAACTTATTGGGAGATCATTACTAATGTGATTGCCTATTCTAGTACTTTGCATTCTGTTACTTAAGTAATCTCTCATTAAATCTAGTTGGGCTTCTCTTATACCAATCCTTTCCAACTTCCAAAGAAGTGTGGGAACAGAGACGGTGTCAAATGCCTTTTTTAAGTTTAAAAATACCCTAAGACATTTTTTATTTTGGTCTAGATGCTTGACTATATATGTAGTTAGATCTATGACAGCGTTTTGTGTGTTTTTTCCTCTTCTAAAACCATACTGTGTCCGTGATAGAATATTATATTTCTCTAAATATTGTATTAATATGTTATTAATTAATTTTTCTAGGATTTTGGATAAAGCTGGTAAGATGAAAATAGACCTATAATTATTTATGTCTTCTCTGTTTCCATTCTTGTATATAGGTGTAACTATGGAACGTTTAAGGAAAGTTGGAAATATACCTTTAGAAAAACAGAGGTTAGCCAAGTGACAAACTATCGGAACTAATAAAGAACTTCCCAATTTTAAAATTTGTGGGTATGTTATCACAGCCCAGAGCGCTATCAGATTTTAAGTTAATTATTATATTTCGAACTTCGTCATAATTAGTATCTAAGATGGCGAAAGATGAGAGTTGGTTAAAAATTATGTGTGCTGAAATATGTCTAACGTGATCGTGTGCAGTATTCTTTTGAATGTCTTCGGCAAGTTTACACCCAACATTTGCGAAAAAATTATTGACTGTATTAACAGATTGAGTAGGGCTTGGTTCTATGTCTAATAGTCCAATATTAGTCGTTTTGTTTTCCTTAGCGTGTATAATAATTTTTATATTACTCCATAATACTTTAGGATTTTTGTCTAATAATAATGTTTCTTCATATGCACGTTTTAACTTTTTAATACAGCTTTTACAGTAATTGCGGTATCTTTTATATGTTATTCTCAAAATTTCATCAAAAGGGTTGTTTTAAGTCGTTTTTGCATTTTACTTCTATTTCTAATGCATCTGAGAATACCTGCAGTTATCCATGGTTTAATGGCACGTCTATTTTTTGGAATACTGATAGTATTTGTGTTTTCATGTAAAGATTCTGCAATTTTGTTTATTAATATTTCTATAATTTTATTAGGATCATCACATAATAGTAAAGTAGATAAATTGTTATTAGCAAGGCTAGTGATCGCCTTATCAAAATCAAGATACGTCTTTGTACGTGGAGAAGTTTTTATCTCTTTAGTTTTAGTTAAACTAAAGAACACCATATAGTGATCAGTGATAGATGTATTTATTACCGCTATATTTGCTTGTGTATTTTTCCTATTTAATTTAAGTATAACATGATCCAGACAACTATTTTCCCTTGTAGCAATTGTATGTATCGGTAATAAGCCGAAAGTGGAAAGAACCTCTAGATAGTTAAGTCTATTTCTTTGCTCGCTATTTAGTTCGTTAGGTTTTGGAATAAGATTTATGTTCATATCTCCAGTAATAATTATATTTTGTTTATTTTTAATCGTGTTGAGATGTTGTTGCAAAGATTCAATAAATTTCTCAGTATTTGTATGTGAAGGTAATCTGTAAATACCTAATATTACATGATTAAAGATTTCTATTTGTAAACAAGAGGCATGCTCTTATTTTATTTCTTTTATTTTAGGTTTAAGGTTATTTTTATAGAAAACTGTCACTCCGTCATTTTGATTAAGATGTTGCATAGTAACAAATGATGTGTAGTTTGCAATTTGTGGCAGGTGCTTATTACTATCAAGCCAGCATTCTGTTAGAATTAGCAGATCTACTTCAAAGGTAAGGCTAGATAATGTTAATTGCAAGTCGTCTAAGTTTTTATAAACACTTCTGATGTTCTGCGTAACAACTGTCAATTTTTTTTTATTCAAACATATGTATTTATGCAAATCTTCAATATCGCAAGATAAAGAATTTGCAATTTCGGTATCGTCTATTTCTTTCAACAAAGTTAAGGAACTATCCATCATAAAAGCAAATAGAACTAATAACACTGAATTTGGATGGCTTCTGGTGATGATTGTTTGTGGTTTTCCAAAAGTATTTTATAAAAATGTGCCCTAGTTAATATTTTGACGGTGCACAGGCGGTTTTATAAGTAGTTATTTTTAAAAAGTAAGTCTGAGGGTAAGTGTTAAAGCAGTAAAATGAATTGCAAGTAGTAATTAGTTAAGTGTAAGGAAGTATGTATATTGGTATGATCAAGCTTTCAAGTATTTTTTGTGTGTTTATATATTGTGTAAACTTAAGATTATTATTAAGAGATTCAAATAGGAAAGTCAAGTTTTTACACTTATATCCTAGTAATAAACTCAATAGTATATAATATATTTTTTATAGTCATTCTTTTTGTAATAACTGTTGTATTTGTCGTTCATCCTTAATCTGAATAATGCGAGAGTTTTCATCCTTTCGTATGTAAACTTTTCCATTGGAAGTCCAGCAGAACTTATAAGATTTGGACTTAACCAGGTCTCTTCCAAGGAAATATAAGCGCGATGCTTTGGCAGTCAGATTTTCCGAAACAAAGACAGGGGTGTCTTCAGATGTTCGAAATCCTAGATGTTTTGCACAAATTTTTGATTTATTTTTAATATTGAATGATTTGCTCATTTTGAGGAAGTGGTTTCTTATTAAACTTGAAGTCATTTCTACTACAATTGGTGTATGTTTCACTCCTTCTTTTTTTACTCGCACTCCGTAAATATCTTTTATCTCTGCCCTGTTTATTTCACAGCCTATATTCTTTGAAAGACATGTGACCATTTTTACTAAATCTTTTTTCGTCTCATTTTCTTTCTTTGGTACGTTCTTTACTTCGAAACTTGCTTTCCTCACCCCTTTCTGCACATCTTCTAGAATAGTTATGTATTTACGATCTTCTTGCCCTTGAATTTCTAATTTTTCAATTTTCTTTTTGTATTCTTCATTCTGTGTGGTGAGGAATGTAATGGAGTTTTCTATATTTTGGTTCGATTTTTGGATATCCGCAAGTGTTGGTGCTATTTTTTTCATTTCTTCTCCGTGCTTGCTTGTCAAAGAAATTATCAAATTTTTTATTTCTTCCTTGAATATGGAAAATTCAATGCTAATATCTTCTTCATGTCTCTTTCTTTTGCTGCGGCTTGTGACATTTTTGATGGAAGAATTCGATTCTGCTTTTTTTATTGCGGTCAGGTTTGTTTCCGAGAACTATTTATTCATACTGGATTCCATACTTTTATACTAGTAGATAATTAATTGTTTGATATTTAAAATCTTACAATATGTTGTGTACGCAGCTTTATTTTCTCTTTATAAATTAGTGGATATTACGCGTACGCTTATAGGTTAATGTGAACAAAAGTCGTCTAGGAGGGCGTGTCACGTAGTGAGATGTTTAGCCAATATCAGTACAATGGGCGTGTATTTATTCCAAGATAGTGCAAAGTCGGCTTTTAGGATTGGTTCTTTAATTAATAGATAAATGTGACTCACGCGCCGTTTCGATGTACTAGGCTCGCAGGCACGACGAAATTTTTCTCGCCAGCTCCTCCACAAATATGTTCTCCTATTTTAGCGACTTAATTTATTACAAAGATTATCAATTTATTAAATAAAAATCAACAATCACGGACTAGTAAAACGTTTATATTCGACGACAGGCGGGAGCGAAGAGGATATATATATATATATATATATATATATATATATATATATATATATATATATATATATATATATTCTGGATGGAATGACGACCTGGTAAGACATGCAGGAAATCGATGGATGCAGGTGGCTCAGGACCGTGCTTTGTGGCATTACTTGGGGGCGGCCAATGTTTAGCAGTGGACTTGTAATGTAATGATGATGATGATGATATACTATATTAACTATAACTGTTAAGGTATATATTCTTTACGTATGTACGTTCTAATACATTTAATATTATTACTTTTAAATTATTATCAGTCAGTGCTTGACTAATTAGCGTGTAATGGAGGTATAAGGATATCGATTTCCTCATAGATTGAGGGAAACTGAAACAGGAGTTGGACAGCAGCATCTCCATATAACTTCCCAAAATTATAAAAATCTTTGATTTCCAAACCATCTGCCAAGTGTAGCTGCTGTAGCAAAATCACCCTTATGAGTCATATGGGTAAGGCTTATGTTCAGCTGTGGACTTTTATAGGCTGTAATGGATTGGTGGATTATTACTATCCGACAAGATAGTAAGTGATGATGTAGTCGAGATAGACTACATCATCACTTACTGTCTTGTCAATAAATGGAAGGACTGAATACTGAATTGAGTTAGTAAAGTCTATTCCTTCTAAACTTGAGGAAATCCACATTGCAATCGCTTGGAAAGATAGACGCTGTCAAATTAATCCAATCCTTTGTGCTAAGCATTAATAATGACGAAGCAAACAGTTTGATTGAATACATGGTATTTTAGCAACAAAGGGTCAAGTCAAAAGTCTAGCCAAGTGTCTGGTTGTCCGATGGTGGAAGGTAATAAGAGAAATTAAGCCATGCCATTGCTGCATATACACTCCGGAATGTATCCTGTAGAAAACATTAATTTATATTAAAAGTATGTATTGATTTCTATTTTTAAAATTTTCTTGTTTATAACTATCAAGTATACAATAGAGGAATATTTAACTTCAGCCAAAGCATATATGTAAAAGCATCAATCGAAATCAAATCGATTCAAACAACCGTAATCAAGATATGCCTACCTGAAATCTTTTGACAATACACCAACGAAATATAAGTATAACAAAAAAAATTAACAAACAATGAGGGAAAAACAAAAGGCGGTCTTATTGCTACATAGCAATCTCTTCAAGACAATCCAGAAGAAGAAATAAATAAAAATAAAAATAAGATTAACGGGTAGGGTGCACTAAATTAGAAAAAAAAAGTTTGTATTTTTTCTAATTTAGTGCACCCTACCCGTTAATCTTATTTTTATATGTACTAAAATAACAATATGCTTTAGGTAGATTAATGACCATAATATATGAGGAAGAGGGAAGAGTTAAAGAGACAAATAGTGTTCCTTAATCTGACTCTTGAGCACATTTAATGATTTAGCACTTTTAATTGACTGAGGTAAGGAGTTTCAAGATTAATGACCGAGATGTTCCGAGATTAATGACCATAATGTATGAGGAAGAGGGAAGAGTTAAAGAGACAAATAGTGTTCCTTAATCTGATTCTTGAGCACATTTAATGATTTTGCACTTTTAATTGACTAAGGTAAGGATTTCCAGACTCTTACTATAAGAACAGCTAAAGATTTATCATAAAATGTGTGTACAGGACATTGGAGCGAAAGATTTCCAGATTGGAGAGCACAAAGGAAGGATGCTATTTCTTAAACAAAAGGAATTTATTTGTGATTGACTACACTTTCAATTCTATTATTAGAAATTATTCTGGAGATTAATAGTTAAAAACAATAAAACTGTGAGGTCGAGTGTTCAATATCTCTTTTGTATTTGAATAAAACAGGGTCCTGCTATATACATTCAATATATAGAAAATATAGTTAAACCATGCCGTTATATTATATCCCCATCACAATCACACAGTACAAGCGTAGGTATATTTTTTGTGTAAGCCTCAATAATTTCATATAGGTCAAGAAAAATAAGATATTGTTTAGTGAAATAAATATATTATTTGTTATTTATACAGATTCACCAATTTTTATTGTTTATTTGGTCATGGAGGTACCACTATATACAAGACTAATAAAACCCATTTTACGATAATAATTTTGAAGATAAAGCTTTGCCTCCTATAATGGACAATTATAATTCTAGAAAATAACGTAAATTTTGTTACAAAACTAATAGCATTTTAGAAAGAATTAATATGAAGTTATAGCCTGATCGTTACGGTTGCTTGGGACAAGCTTAAATACCAAGGGAGTTCAGGAGGGCAACCAGCGCGGCGTGGCGGTTTGTGCAACTCAAGCTAATGCTACTCTAATACAAACAAAGACACTATAATACAACCAAAGTGTACAGGACAGAGTGTGTTTGTTTTCATGCAACCCGAATGATACGCCCTGCTGTACGTTAGCACAGTATATGTCTTTATTATACTGTGACGTTAGAGAGTGAGCACTTCGTTATCAAACTTAAAACTGACTTAAGTCTTGTTTGTCTTTGTGCCCTTATAGGAACTAGCTGATACCCGCTCGCTTCACTCGACGGAACTCCAAACTTTTTTTTAGGACTACCGTAAAATCCGTTCTAAATGAGTGTCGACATTGTGAAATGAGTAACCATACTAAATTTATTCTTAATTTATTCTTGTGTCCACCGATCGCATAGCGGTGACCAGGAGACAACTAGGTTATTGAACATCTCAATGAAGCCTCTGATGTAGCCCTGAATCGGTACCGTACTGCACAGTTGGTTTTTCTGGGGGACTTTAATGTCTTTTATCAGGAATGGTTGCTGACATACCAGAAGAAGAACCACGCTAGGAGAGAGGCGTGGAATTTCGCCTTGTCGCTGGAGCTCAGTTGGTACAACAAGCGACTAGGGTACCCGATGTGGATCACACAGTCAACTGCCTCAATCTCCTGGCGATGACCTATCTGGATAGGTACGCTGTTCAGATTACCTCACCCTTGAGAAATTTTGACCACTGTCTGCTGAAATATGCATCGGTATTTTACCCACCCAACTACAATTTTCAAGGTATGCGGCAAATGTGGTGATACAAGTCACCAGATTGGGATGAGATGCAGCATTTCTTTACATCTTATCCTTGGCGCAGGTCTTCTTCTCATCTGAAGAGCTGCACGGAAGCTATTACTGATGTGAAAGGTAGGCGATGGAGTATTTCATTCCCATTGCTAACGTGCCTATTGGCGATATAACTCGTCAATGGTTCAACGTTAAGTGTACGTGTAAGTTTCAGAATTTATTATAGGAATCCACTGACCACCTTCAGTTGTTACGAATTGAATTTTCTCCGATTTTCAACTATGGTCGGTTCATTAATTCCAGGGCCAAAGCAGCCGCAAAAAACTAGATGTACTTGCTAGGGCGTGACGTTACTTCACGTCGGGGCAGCTTCTTACCTTATACAGAGCGCAAGTCCGATCGTGCATGGAGTACCGCTGTCGCATTTCGACAGTTATATATAGATTATTTATATTCAGCATATTATGTTTTCTTCTTCCGTCATATTCTATTAGATTTCATGTCTACTTACTTCTTTATTATTCATATATTTATTCTATAATACCAACAATCCATTTTTTTCTTAGGCCTCCCTATATTATTATATTATATTTATCAATCTATTTTCAACATTATTCTTGTTAACTTTGCATAATATGCCCATTTTCCGTATTTTAAGTATTGTTAAGAAAAACAAAGTTAAATATTTGATAATGTGATATCACTGCAAGTTGTTCATATTATTCTTCAATCATTGTAACAAAATAAACATGTCATGTTAACCGAAATGTGTATTTAGCGCACAATGTTACTTGACTGGAAAATCAAAAGGAAGTAGACTAAAATTCTTACTACTGCTTGAAGCAATCTTCCTTATATAGAATTGTGCTCTAAACTAGTGTATCTGTCTGCATAAGCTGGATTTCGAGGTAAAGGTTAAAGATATCATATTTTTTAGCAATTGCGTAGAAATTTATAATTTATAGTTGTTAATTAATGTCAATTCGTTCATATCATTTGTCTGTGTTGCATAACGTGTTCGTTTAAAAATAGTAGTAGTGATGACAGATTAAGTAAATTATAAAAAAAGGTGAGCTTTAATTAATATAGCTTTTATTACAGACATATTGGAATAAAAGTTTTAAGGTAATGATTACATATGTCAACCATTCATAATGCAAGCATTTTATGCTTGACTGTCGTGAAACGGAAACATAAGTAATGTTAATATCACTGCTGTTAATATTTTTAAACTACGTGCGTTCGGTGTTTGCATATTTAAACAAACTCTGAAATTGTTGCGTTTGTGTATTAATACAAATAAGGGTATAAAACGGGCTGTGTACTATTTCTATAAACACGCAAACTAATAAATGATGGTTATTGTATGCTGTAGGTTTGAAACCTATAGACACCTATATTTGTAATAAATAAAAATAAAGTATATCTGGCTTGTCCCTCTTAGGACAACGAATTCTTCGTTATCAATAATAACATTCTTCGGTTCTCTAAGTTCACCATGTCATTTCACAGCAGCATTTTGCTGCTTTGTTACCCTGGTATTGTGTGTAAGCGTATTAATCAATCAAGTCAATTCATTCGTGCTAAAGCCATAATATGCTGTGAGGCTCTACCTTGTTCTATATACTGTGCACTTTACACGCACGCTTTATGCTCTTCATTCGTCATTATGCCGCCATTTTCCACATTTATAGTGATGATCACGTGAGTAGAGCGCGAATATTTATAAAAAATATGATCTTATTTATTTAATTAATTAATAATAATATTGCAATTATAATATGACTAATTTTTAATAATTAGTCATAATATATCATCAATTCACATAAGAATCAAATCCAATGTAAGTAACGTTGACAAGAGTCGGAACGGGCCTGCTAGGAGACTTTATAAAATAATTGCTACAGATAATGTCAATGAAACGAGTATGAACAAACAATTCCATATTGTCCTTGACCATCGTTTTTTTATTATACTGACCTTTAAAGAACTTCTGATCTTAATTGGAAAAGTTTATCTGTAATAGAAATCAAATAAAAAGATAATAACAACACAACAGTCGAACGCCCCTAATTAAGTTTAAAACTAAATGCTTCTATTGTGAAATATGCTCGTATTTATTTATTTTTAAGTTTTAAATCAAACAACTGTCTTTTTTTATAATTTCTTCTGGTGGACAATCTTTTTACCCATTTCTTAAAATCTGTTTCACAAATAGTTCGTCTTTGTTGAATTTCACTACTAAACTAATGACACTATAATTCAACAGCAGTTAATTCTGGATGAAAAAGGTTTATAATCACAAAAAGTGCAAAATTTAAGTAAGTGTTGTTGGGGACTAGTGGTGTTAGTTTTAGTCTTAGCAGTGCTCAGTTATGGGAGGTAGGGAAGTGTTCTTCAAAGTAGACAAAACACATCATTATTTGTTACACACAGTATATTCTGAATATCTAGTACGCGGTCATCCATCGATTCATCCATAATAACCTATAAAATTCTACTGTCAAACATATGTCCTCCTCGATATATTGCCTCATATCGAGAATCTTATAGCAAGCGCAGTTTTCTATAATTTTGAGTTGTGATCAGGAAGATATTGGCTATTTCCGGTTTCCCCACAGTCGGCTCTTAAGACAGCTAATGGCCGGTATGTGATAGTGGATATTCTTACATCGCCACTACACGTTTACACTAAGAGTAGTAAGTAAAAGTGGTTGCGAATATTAACTTATCTCATACTTATATCTTATCAAGTCAGTGTCATAGTGTATTTAAAGTATTGAATTGTGTTTTGTGTGTAATTTTTTTTTATAAAAATCATTTTACATTATTCCCCGTTCATTTTTGAACAACTTTCAGAACTCTAAAATTACTAATTTTCTATTCCAGAATGATGTTTAGAAAGAAAACATCGCCTGTGATTCAGTACAGCCAACGCTCCGCAACTTTTCAATCAGCCATGAAACTATCGATTGCAATTGGGCAAGTTTTTGGACTTAATCCAGTTATTGGTGTTTTCAATGTCGATACATCTAAAATGCGGTAGATAAGTTCTTATTTTTACATTTTTACAATTAATTTTATTTATCGTGTATGTATTTGAACTGTTTCATCATTATCATCATACTATTTATGTAACAAAGTGTACTGATTGTAATTATATCCCTCCTTGTTCATATCGCAAATACCTCGCGCAATATGCTTGTTAAAGTCCTTACTCATTATATTAAGTAACACGTTGAGTTCCCCAGAACTATAATACCCGAGTATTTCTCTATGCCTAAAGGCATCTAAATTAGTACCAATTGACAAGACCGGTAATGCTCCACTCATCAGCAACTATAGGCTTATTTGTAAGTAGTTCACAAAGGTTCCCTATTTTTAGAAGAGGGAGCAAACGAGCAGACAACTCACCTGACACTAAATGTCGACGGCCGCCCAAGAACAATTGCAACACCAGGGTTGTCACAAACTGTTGCCGACCTTTAAAAAAGGTTAGACTCTTTTTTTTAAATTCTCTAAGTAGTTTCAGAATGAGTTCAGCGCGCTCTGTACAAGATGTGATTGAATAGAAGGAGCTGGCACCGGGGGAAGACCATGCTATAAGACATTATCATCATCACAATATCAACATACCGTCAAGTAGACCGTGTGCTCTTTAGTCACCCTGAGTCTAAAATAAATTGCGAAGCGTGGTCATAATTTGTCTCTCCCACCAGTTTCGTCGTTCATTATTGCAAACATTAAATATATTAAAACTATATATGATTTGAATGCTTAACCAGGTTTACATTTTATTCAGCGAGGTGTGTATACACAATATTTTCGATTTTGGGGCAAGGCGCAATGTTGTGTTTTTGCATATTAAAATATATAAAGGACACCGACACATCACTATCGTCACACAGTAAGTTGATTTTTTAAATTTCGTTATGTAATTTATTGTACGTGGTAGAGCCATGCATGCAAATTAGTGGTATATTTATAGCACAAATGGGTATGCTCGACCGGGGATGGACCATGCTCTCACAGAATACCAGCGTTAAATAGCAGTTTAATGCTGCTATGTTTTGTATGTTGAGTGTAGAGAACTGGAGACCCTTTTTACTGTAAATGAGGCACTCCATCTTAGTCCTCACGGGTGATATTGTATCTGCATTTTTATTTGTAATCAAAGATAGATGTAGATGACTATGGGCCGCAGTAACTACTTACAATTAGGTGGACTGTGTTATCGTTTGTCACCCTATCCTATATAAAAAATATGTAAATAGAGAGAAAAATATGGCAATATCTATTTCAGTATAGGTGTAAGTAGCTACCAATACAGGTAATTACATAGTTATTTTATGAGATGTAACGAAACTATGAACGTTTTGAACAGAAAGAGATACGTGTTTTTATTCAATAATGATTATAGATTGTAAATAAAACTTATTGAAGAATTACTCTTTTGTTTAATTTATCACAGGTTCGGAAAAAAATCTGTCCTGGGAAACCCAGCGGCTTAGTGATGGAAAGACAATGGAAAGACAATAATTGTTGATTATAATTATATTCGTGTAGGGTGAAGTTTTTTTTTTAATTATAAAATGAGGCATGATGTAAATTTTTTTTAGATATAGATGCTACTATTATAGTGAAAAAAAAAAAGATAAAAGTATCTCTATATAAAATGTTCCAAAAAATATAAGAGTAATTTTTATGTATTATAAAAATGTCTTAAAATTAATTTCTATCTGTTTCTAAATTATTTAATATTCTTAAAAAACGTTATAAAAACAAAATAAATAACATAATCATGTGCATTTCAGCTTCTCTAGCATTTTACAGTTCTAATTTAATTACAATGGTACTATTTCTTCGAATGGCTATGAAATGGCCACGACTTTGCTTACAAATATCAATGACGGAAGCTTTAAGTCCTAACTTCGATACTACACTGGTTAAGAAATGTAATATGGGCTGCGTCATCGTCCTTACTTTAGCCCTAGGTAAGATTTAACTACATAATCTACTAGATCTTAGTAGTCACGGGAAACCCTCTTAACTACGAGTATGAGAGAAACCCATGTCATCCGTGAACAAATATAAGTGCAAAGGCACCTTTCCTCGGTGCTGAGATCAATAGTACGATGCTATATACTTAAAATTTAATTAATTAATTTGCAGTTGAACACATTTTATCAGATCTAGCGGGATTTGCAGCAGTAATCGATTGTCAACCACATAAAAATGCTTACGAAGCTTTCGTAACGCAAAGCTTTCCTTGGGTTTATGTGTTTTTGCCCTATAACCATTTTGTTGGATTTTTATCACAGGTAAAATAATGTACTAAACTTTTACTGTTATAATTTATTTGTTTTATATTTTTCTTAACGGGTAACGTCTCCCCTATTTTGTCTTATTTTATATACACTCATTGGACTAAACAAAATGAGGCTGTCAAATTTTTGAAGCGTTTCTCTGTTTTTTATTTTAAACTTTTACTTTCTTTGAACACTGAAACCAAACATGAAAACATCTTATCTTTCACTAAACATCACAAAAAAAACAAAATATTTACACTCATATCATTGTGTATTCACTATTATCTTCTCCCTTTGGGTCACTTCGATATAAGTAAGACTTATATAATTATGGCTGTAACAAAGGTATTGGTAGTAGTTTACTTAATTATTAGATGCCACTGAATGCAGATATTCATACGAAATATGTGCATCCGAACCACTTAAATAGAATGCCTCATGTATATGAGGCATTCTATTTAATTGATGATGTCACATATGATTGTAGTATTACAATCATATGTGACATCAGCAATTTATACCCTAAAATCCCAAACACGAAAATTTGTCAACCAACATTTACCACAAATAGACTTCAGAGCGTGTATTAAAATAAATAATCTTCATAATCCTGTAATCAGTCCACTGCTGGGACTCACTTACATTTGGGAAAATTTGTCGTAATTGATATTATTGCTGTACCAATCGCTGACCGAAGTGGCCATTGAAATAGAATCTATGAAACATCGAATTTATTCAATGTATCGTATATTCTATTAATAGGATTTGTTATCAATTTTCAGCTTGTGAATATACAGTCCACGTTCACTTGGAGTTTTGCGGATTTATTTATTATCTGCATCAGCTTTTACTTGATTTCAAGACTAGAACAAGTCAACCTAAAAATTGTTACAGCTCGCGGTAAAGTAAGAATTTTTTAATATAATATACTCGTAACTATTGAACTGTTCTAGTACGTAAGTATATATTACTTCAGTGGTACCAACTTATCATATTTATGACCTTTATTCATTTATACAGTATAATATTTAGTAAGTTATTGTTACGAGCGCACAAAATTACATATTAGTTATGCAGAATTGCATATTACCTTTTTAGAATATGTCACCGTACTTTTGGCGCTCGGTTCGCGAAGACTACTGTAGAGCTGCGTCTCTAGTGAGGCGTATTGATGATGTTATTGGAGCTTTAATATTTATCTCTTTCGCAAACAACCTCTTTTTTATCTGCCTCCAACTATATAACACGTTAAAGTAAGTACACTTTGTAAATAAAACAAAAGTTAATTATATTTATCTTAAATCATATGCCTAATATGATATATATTTTACCTAAGTTAGACTAATTCATATAGTACATCAATTTGTCTGCAGTGGGTGGTGAAAACTTTTTCCTTAATGTGTGAATTTTATAACATGTAAGTTTTAAATACAGTTATCTTTAATCAAAACACAAAATAATATTCTCGTTGATAATTAATTTTTAATTCATTTCAGAGATGGCATCAATGCTACAAATTTATGTAGTGACCTAGACGCAAGGTAAATACAATTATTTTTTTAATATTATTTTTTGTTAATCATTAATTTCGTTTTATTGTATTTTTAATATTAAATTTATATTTTCAATCCACTGCTGCAGCTATAATGAGTTGAATTGAAAATAAGTAGATAAGCAATTAGTCAAATGCTCGGTTACGTAGTTGCGGAGTAAGAGAATCCACTATCTAGAAGGAAAAAAAATGTGCAGAAGCATTATCTTGTTATCAACTTCCAATAATAAAGAAAAAACTGTGGTTGACAACTCGCCTTCCAAGTGTGGTAACTATAGCAAATATCCCTTCTATAAGGCATTAGACAATCCATCGGGGAGGCCTATGTTAAGCATTGGCATTGCTTTTGAGGTACAGGCAGCTTTCTGTCACTCTTACTACCTGCGTGAAATAATTACCTACAATCGCGAGGCACCCCTGGTAGCATACGCATTTGGGACTAGCGCGTTGTAGGCGATTGAATGTTAAAGATTTCTAACGCTGTTTACGTAAATAGCTTTTTGTAAATACTTGTTGAAATAGATTTTGTTTAGTGTCTAGTATATTTAGTTGTAGGATAAAATAGTTGAAAAAGTTTAGATGCAATATAAAAATTATATATATATATATATATATATATATATATATATATATATATATATATATATATATATATATATATATATATATATATTGTGTGCATTACTTATTTCATTAATTGTAATGGCAAAAAGTCGTTCCAACTATAACTGTTGCATAATATATGCTAAATGATCAAAAAAAGTTTCAGATATATCACTTTTTAAGTTACAGAAGGATTTATGTAATTTATGTAAACAAAGTAGAAAGTTATGAAAGATGAATTTATTTCATTTTAGGTACTTATAGCAAAAAAGAATTAAGTAATAATTTATCTACAGAAGTAATACCTACATATTTAATTACGAAATTTAGTTGAAATTCACTTCACAAATTTTATTTACAATTTTCAATTGTATTTACTTCCATACCTATACTTTGTTTTTTATTTTTTTTTATACGTTGTACACATAGAGCCATAGTGCAGTTACATTAGTACATAGTGTAGTTGTAGCACGAATGGGTCTGCTCGACCGTGGAAGAACCACGCTCTCACAGAATACCAGCGTAAAATAGTAGCTTAATGTTGCTGCGTTTTGTATGGTGAGTGTAGAGAACCGGATACCCTTTTTACTGGAAACGAAGCATTCCATCTTGGTCCTCACGGGTGACGCATATGCATTTTGATTCGTAATAGATGTAGATGTCTATGGGTCTTACCACTTACCATCAGGCGGACTGTGTGCTCGTTTATCACTCAGTTATATGAAAAAAATACTTTCCTTTTGTAATTAGAACATTTTAAATTAAAATAGCACAAAATACTGAAATTAAAACTATGTTTACTAACAAGATTTTGAACTAAGTAGAATACGATTACATTTGTGTTATGAATCGTATTTGAGGTATATTTGTTCTTTATTCCGAGCCAAGCATCGCGATTTCCGACGAATGGTCTTGCAAGTTGCGTGCGTTGAGCATCGCAGAACTCACATAGGTGCGAAAATATGGTCAGTCGATCATAATCAGAATAGGTACTTTACCTAAGTACCTTAATTAACATTTTGCAATGTATTTTTTTACTCTTCATTTAAACTTTCCGGGAAGTCTGCAGTTTGCGATCATATCCTAGACGGTCCCAACCATTACATCAGATTTGATAGACCACAAATCCTCGCGAAAGAACACCGATTCCTACCAAGCATGATACGTGAGGCTATTTAAATTAAAAACATCCTAATTTCAATAGAGAAGGAGGCTGGGTACTACCACCTGCTTGGGATCCTATAATCAATAAAATTAAAACTAAACCCAAGCATACCACTGCAAGACCTCAGAACATAGTCAGTTTATTTTGCATAGATCGGACCATAAACAAAAATTAAAAGAGCTGAAGGTACTCCGGTTTTAACAATAACATGGGTGCTGGAAAGCGCCCGAAACGTCGGGAATTAAAAATAAAAGTAATTAAAAGTAAAATAAACGCGATAAAATCCGTAAAAGCAGTTTTAATCAATCAGTAACTAACCTAATTATCAATTAGTAAGTAAACTAATTAACATTTTCACTATATACAATAGCTCACGCTTTAATTCTACTTATAAATATTTAATATTACAGGCCCCTGCATGGCTACGAGCAAGCCACATATTTTATGTATTCCTTCGTATTCCTCGTAATGCGATCTTTAGCGGTTTCGTTGATAGCAGCCCGTGTATACACATGCAGTCGAAAGCCAGCAATATCTTTGTACGAAGTGTCATCGACTGCATACTGTACTGAGGTATAGCTACGCAACATGCTACATAATTATCTTCAATTCACCGTTGATAAAGTAATTTTAACATAATCGCCAGAAGACTAAAGTACTATGCTCAATGCCACAAATGTGTTTCCCAATGGATAAATTTCAAGATTAACATGAAAACAAAGGTCATGTGTAACGTATATGTTACACCTGTGGTAGTACTTATTGTAAACTCTATGCTAGAAGATGTTGACGTATATGCTTATATAAGGCAAATTGTCCAACTAGGTAAGTCCAAATTTGACCAAGGCATAATGGGCTGGGTGGCTTCGGGAGATTAAAACAAATTTTCTCGTCTCGTTCCTTAAAATTTAAAAAAAAGTGAACTTAATTCAGTGAGGGCGATAAGTTCTCAAGTGGCAGGTTCGTACTGATTAAAAAAATTGGACGGACAAGACCGTGCCAGTGCGTGACTAGGCTTAGGACCGTGTTTTTGGCGTAACTTGGGGGTGGCCTTTGTTCAGCAGGGAACTTGTGACGGGCTATAGTAATAATTGTAGTGATTACGATGATGCTACATAATTCTTTAACTTTTATTCAAAGAGTGTGCAATGGCAGTATTAAAGAATCTATCATCCATCACTTCGTTACGGATTTCGTAACAAGCAGCTATACGAAATGGCGGAAATATCTCATGGCTTCCAAAGGTCACTAAATTCATAGGCCGATAGAGATACAAAATCACCAAATAATTAAAAATTATTTTTGTGTCACATTACGAATTAATATAACGAGACTTTTTTTAGATTCAGAGGTTATTAGACCAAATCCACGGAGATACAGTTGCATTAAGCGGACTTAAATTTTTTAATGTTAAAAAAGGACTAGTTCTATCTGTAAGTATTTTGAGTATAATAAGCTGTGTGGATATTTTACTTTGTTTTATATTACGGCTGTAATATGCAAAAATGTAGAAGGCTATGTTATAGACAGATAAATTTAGTTGGTAGGACCCTTTTTCTACCTAAGTCTCTCTATGTAGGTATTACTCTCTTACCTACTTCTGCCTCCAAATAGCAGTGCTTACATTGTTATTTCCGGTCTGGAGGGTATAGAGAGTCAGTATACTTGTAAATAAGAGGTTGTGAGGGATCACATCTTAGCTCTCAGGGGTGACATCACATCTGCAGCCTTCTTTTTGCGAAGTTGGCCTCAGGGGTCCATGACCGTAATAGGCACTTACCATATTAAGTGGACTGCAAGTCCATCTGTCACTTTTTATCTATTTTTTATTTATTTTATAAAAATTGGAGCAGGTGTGACGAGTACGGAGGATGCCGTACGGTTTCTATCCGTATAACTTTTAAAATTTAATATTAATAGTTAGATCTTGTGTTAGCAATAATGGCGAAGATGAGTTTTGATATATCGTCACTTATATTAGTAACTAATCTCATGGATCATTCTTAAAGCAGAAAATTCCACTATGAAAGCCATGAAACCAAAAACGCGTAGTGGGATCGTTAGTCCTATTCTCTCCAAATGCAGTACTGACATCGGGAGCTGCCTCTGCTGCGTAGAAATCACGTCGTAACTAGACTTTAAAAACTATAATAATTTTGAGGTCTCTATGCTTAACTCAATTACTAAATATAAAATCAATTAAAAGTCAAGTAATAGATAGCCATAAGTTTTGATTTTTTTTTTGGTTTTTTGCTGTTGATGCCTCATCACATTTTAATCTTTGGTAGATAGCGCCTTTATGATTCAGTGAATCTTAGTGAATGTTGTATTCCATCAAGTTGATTGTGTGCTCGTTATATTGCCCTGCTGATATCAATACCGCTGCTATGTTTGATAAATGTTGAGTAATGAATATTAATGGTCGTTTTTACTTGTAACGTGACATTCCATCTGTATTATTAGAGGTGTCAAAGCATCTGAATTTTGATTCTTGACGGATAGATGTCGGTATCTATAGGCACTGTAACGTCTACTTGTATCTCACAATTTTTTCAAAATAGTTATTTTTTTAATTTTGTTTTAAATTTAAATTTTACATAAAGTTAAAGCTTTTCTTAAATTTTAGATTTTGGGAACAATTGTGACGTATGAACTAGTCTTACTGCAAGTTACTGGAATAACCTCATCAACATCGAGCCTCCCATCAGGTGATTAAATGGAAGTACTAACGAACACTATTTTTTCTTTTGTAGAAGAAAATATTATTTTGTACATAGCAAGATTCTTCTCTGATGTAGTTGCTGTATTTTCTGTACTAAGGTTAATAAAAATTACACAAGATGAAAGTAAATAGTATTCATTAAACGCGCGACTAAAATATGTATGATTTTTGTTGTTTAAATTTATATATCTCCTGAAAAGAAGCTAATAACTTAGGAATTTAAAATTTTCTAAATTTATTTATCTCAATATTCATAAAATTAAAATAATTGCCATGCTGCAGTTATAGTAGAAGTTTAGTTGTAGCACGTATGGGTCGGCTCGACTGGGGAAGGACCATGCTCTCACAGATTACCAGCGTAATATAGTAGCTTAATGCTGTTGTATTTCGTGTGGTGAGTGTAGAGAACCGGAGACCCTTTTTACTGGAAATGAGGCATTCCATCTTAGTCCTCACGGGTGACAACGCATCTGCATTTTGAATCATAATCGAGGATGGATGTAGATGCCTATGGGCCACAGCAACCACTTACCATCTGGTGGACTATGTATGTGCTCATTTGTCACCCCATCCTATAAAAAAGTACATACCAAGCGCATGTCGCTAGCGTGAAAATCACAATTATTTCTATTATGTATATTAATTACTCGAAATTATTTATGTAAGAAGATAAATTATATCACCACAAAAACTTTCATTACAATTTCATGATAAAACACTATACTGAAACACTAATAAACCACTAGAAAAATCCAAAAATCAACACACTAATATTCACACGAAAATGGTGTACGAAATGAACGTAGATTAGAAATAAATATCCATAGACTAAATGACTTTTTATTTCACTAGAGGATAGATATATTCATATTGAGTCTATAATACTAAAATTCTTCATAGAAAAGTTGTCTCTAACCATAAGTATTTATGGGTTAAAGTACTGTGAGTGGGTTCGGCCGAATTCGGTCACTTGGGATTTGACGGAATATCGCAGCGATCGAGTTCGGTGGTTTGGTAGTTGTGTGTTACTTGGTGTTACGTTGTGACTTGGTGCTGTTATGAACTCCACCATATGTTAGAGTCACTAAACAAAGCTAGCAAGCTCATCGGGCTGGTAATGAACCTCTTTAAAACCATGGTAATTACCAACAGCACCAAGGTATAACAAAAAATACATAAAAAAGAAAAATACATTCACCTAGGCAAGCAAATAAACTTCGATATACTAAACAACTAGCAGGAAATTGAGCGCAAGGCCCAATTAACATGGAATAAGTACTGTAGTCTTAAAGAAATATTTAAGAGCAATATGCCAATCAAACTGAAGACTAAGGTTAAGAATTCTTGCCTTATACTATTCCCGAACTATGCTTGTCAGACATGGAAGTGTAACAAAAATATCATAAATAAAATTATAACGTGCCAACAATTAATGGACCGGAGTATGCTAAACACAAATAGAATAAATGAAATAAGGCATAGTAGAGTACGCAACATCACAAAATCAACAGACAGCACAAGCACTTGCCACAAGCACTTATCACAAGCACTTATCACAAGCACTTAGCACAAACACTTAGTACAAGCACTTAGCACAAGCACTTAGCACAAGCACTTAGCACAAGCACTTAGCACAAGCACTGAGCACAAGCTTGGCATAAGCACTTAGCACAAACTAGCACAAGCACTTAGCACAAGCACTAAGCACGAGCACTTACCACAAGCACTTAGTACAAGCACTTAGCACAAGCACTGAGCACAAGCTTGGCATAAGCACTTAGCACAAACTAGCACAAGCACTTAGCACAAGCACTTAGCACGAGCACTTAGCACAAGCACTTAGCACAAGCACTTAGCACAAGCACTTAGCACAAGCACTTAGCATAAGCACTTAGCACAAGCACTTAGCACAAGCTTAACACAAGCACTTAGCACAAACACTTAGCACAAGCACTTAGCACAAGCACTTAACACAAGCACTTAGCACAAGTACTTAGCACAAGCACTTAGCACAAGCACTTAGCACAAGCTCTTGCATTAAAATAGAAGTGTGCCGGGAACATAGCACGCCTGCAAGATTAAATGTGGACAAAAAGAGTGACACAGACAGAATGGAGAAGGCCGGTGAGAAAAAAAAGAAAGGGAGACCTCGCAAGAAATGGGTAGATGAAATTAAACGCACAGCATATCCAAACTGGATACAAACAGCGCAATCCAGAGAAAACTGGCTCAATTTAAGGAAGCATTTAAGGCAGAGTGGTTCTTACATTATAATTTTACTATAATATTTACGTATCTAATATTCTTTTATGAAACTGTAATTACTGATTACTAATATAATATAAATAGAAAATAAATATAACTAACTTTGCAAACTAGCATTTTCTGAAATAAATAAAAGGCTTTTTTATTTTTTTTATTTATTTGAAAAGTTACATATAAAATATACATTATGTAGCTTAATAAAATCAAAGTAAGTTTTGATTTGTTTTTTTTTTTTTGGTGATAACGTTTACAAAATATTTGAGACACATAATTAGTTTATAACAACAGGTATACATACAAACGTACAACATGACAATATGAAAGTACATAATATTTTTTCGATCAAAATAAATTATTTAATCACAGTTATTTAGATTAAAATTTACTCATATTTATAAAATTATATAATAATAGCGAATATGATACGAATATGAATAGAAACGATAATTGCTTAAAAAATACGATCAGATTGATAGGTTACTATATTTTTTAACTTAATTTTATAAGTAGCATGCCGGTAATGTATTATGGTTGCAATACGAATGGGCGGGATCAATCAGGGAAGAACCACATTCACACAGTATGCCTTCGTTAAATAGTAGCATGATTCTGTTTTGTTTGTTATGTAGAATGAAGAAAAATAGAAACCCTTTTTACTGGTTAGTCCCTGAAAAGTGTCCCCGCATTCGTAATTTCATTTTAAAACGAGTATAGATGTTTGTGTCTATAGGCCACATCATTTACTTTCCCGTCTATCCACTGTCCCGTGGGATATGTGTTCGTTTAACACTCTTACAAAAATTAATACAATTTTAATTTAAAATTCGACTTTATAAGTCCGTTGTAAGCATAAAGAACAACAATGTTGCAAGGGGTAGCTACTGTTATCTTTGTGGCGTGGCAATTGAGTTAATAGAATTACTGACTGTATTGCAATTACTGACTTACATTGCACCACACTGGATGAAATCTATCGCACTTCGTATAAAACTGATTCAAACCACGATAATATCTTTATAGCTTGTATTCCTTTATAAAACAAACTTTATTAAAAAGAACTTGAATCACCATACATATTTACATAATATAATAGATCATGGTTTCAAATAATTGGTTACCAGCTAATAAAGGCCTTCTCTAATTTCTCAGAAGGGGTTAGTGCAAGTAAATGTCCGTGTACGTGGACGTGTTGGCGGAGTTAACAAATAATTATGTATATGTATAAAAAATTAAGGGTGACAAAATGGCCACCTGATGGTCAATAACAGTTGCGGCCAATAAACGCCCGTAGTAGGAGATCCCAAGAGAAAATTCTTTAGATTTACTCAAGCGCGTCAGATGAGTAAGCGTCAGAACCGCGTAAGGTGGGTTAATTACAACACAAAAAGAGTGCGTTTAGAAAATCTGACGATTTCAGCGTAACGTAAGGGTGGGAGGGTTACAAAGTTGTTAAAAAAACGTTGTCTTGATATTCTTGTGCGTGGTTGAGTTTTATTATATTTTGAAGGAAATAATCTAAAAACAACAAAAAAATCTGCCGATTTCCACAAGCCAAAATACTAAAAATCGTCTGTGAATATGAGCGTGCAGCTGGAATAAAGCATGTTCCCCACTTAGCACCTCTCTTTTCCTTTCACCTTTTCCCTATCTCTGACTCTCTCGTGTCATCCCCACCCATTTACAGTCACATTTTAGGGTTATTGAGAAAAAAAGGTAATAAAAAATTCATAAAAAAATATTTCTAGCAGTAAGATTACTACGAGTAATATACCTCAAAATAATCGTCAGATTTTAAGCTACGATAACTGAGACCTCAAGTTGAACTTCTGTATAATGATTTGACAGGCTCAAGTATTTCAATATGGCATTTTTTAAACAATTAAAAATTAATTTAGCATTTTTACAAAATCGCTACGAGCTTGCGTCTCTTCCGAAACGTCAGTCTTATGCATGGGAGCATTTTAAGGGTTCACTTGTCATCTTTGAACATCTGACGCGCTGGAATTAATGTTTAAACATCACCACCACTGGAAGGGGAAACATTATAAAACTTTTTTTCTTTCTATCAACATATCTACTAATAAGTCCCCACAACGCTCGAGTATATTCCCATTTAGCATCATGAACTCCCCTACTACCACATCTATATTCGATTAATAATCAATAATGTGTTGACACATTGTGACCTCTGAGTGAATTAGAATGCAATTTTATCAGTTAAAATTTCATTGAATTATAGTCATTTACCATAGGAGTAGCAGCATTACGCTGCTATTTTATCCCGATATTTCGTGCTAAATAGGTTCCTACCCGGTATAGCCGACTCAGCCATAAAACAGCTATAATACACTACAGCGTGACTCTACTACATATAGATATATCTGGAAATATAGCATATATTTTATTCTCCGAGACTTTGACTGTGACTTTGTTTCAAACTATTTGGTTAACAGCTAACTAAGACTGTTACGAGCGTCATTGAAGAAGAAGAGGAAAATGAGGAGTTGACTGAAAAGTAGATGAGAAAAATTAATTATATTAATAAATAATGCGGGATTACGACTCAGCAAAACATTACAGCAGACCGAATCATAAGTGCTGTTAGATATCACTTAAATGTTAATAATTTTGACTTTATTAAATTTAATTATTTATTATATTAAAATAGAGAATTTTAACTATGGTAATCAAAAAAATACATGAATAAAATTTTCATTTCGATTTTATAAAAGTTGCAGCCAGCATTTTATTTATATAAGTCAATACGTATGTTGGAATATAACAGCAATATATTACCGTCAACATGAAAACAGAAGTATTTCGAGGCGTAATGAACAGGGTTGACGTAGCGCGATTTATGTTCTCCTGGAATTGGTGCAAAGCTTGATGTCAATATAACTTCCTATGTATACCTATCAATAACAGTTTATAGTAATAAAGTTACTGCAACGTCCATTTTACTTTTATATCACAATAAACCATCACGCCATACTTCTATAGCGTTACGAGTTATCACTGGCGCAATTACTAAAATCGTAAATTATTTAATTTAGTAAGTACTTTTACATAATAAGGGTGGTAAACGAGCACACAGTACACCAGATGGTAAGTGGATGCTGTGGCCTATAGACATCTGCATCCAATCTTAATTAACAATAAAAACGCAGATACGTTGCCACCCCTAAGGACTAAGATAGAATGCCCCGTTTACAGTAAACTGGGTCTCCGGTTCTCTATAATCATAGTACGAAACACAGCAACATTGAGCTGCTATTTTACGCTGGTATTCTTTGAGAACGTGGTCCTTCCAAAGTCGAGCCGACCCATTTGTGCTATAATCATAATATGACTCTACCACGTAAAAAACCGATACTACTATAATATTATTGTTAAAGTTGAAGGAGTAGAATCCTATACATAAAAAAAACCTATTGACTGGTATATTAAACTTGTTATCATTTTCAAATAAAAATATGACTAGATTATATGAAATAGCGTTAATCAATGTATGTTAACCACATTTGTAAAAAAAATTAATGACACAAGTTACTGCGTCATTTAATTTTTTACCCAAATGAAGGGTATAGACCAAACGACGAGGATCAAAGTTTAATTTTGTGAATTATTACAATTGCCAGGTAATTGGACGGCAAGCCGTTTATTATTACTCTCGAATTTAAATTAAAACCTAAAGAAAACTTAGCCAACACCTAACTCAGCATTTTACGAAATGAGTGAATAATGTTTAGGTAACTAGCTAAGTAAAATCCGTGAATATGGTTGATGCAAAGTGCTCAAAACGTCGGAAATTAAAAAGCTAAAACGAAGCTTGAAAAAATACGTAAATTTGATGGTTAAACAAAATTATTGATTTGCTTGTGTCATAATAAAGTTGTCAAAGGCATTATTATAGACTTATTTAAAAGATTCGATTGAATAACATTAGTTTTTTTTACAAACGAAGAGTTGGGATTACGTAATGAAATTTCTTTGTGGATAAGTGTAGCAATTTTCAATGTCTTGGTGGACCCACTTAAAGCTATATTCAACCTTGAATACTAACTGTGTAGTGGCCGTTAAGAAGATCCGCTACTCCATATTGTTCCCCGGGTGTCGTAATAGGCGAAATAGGAGGAAAGACAGAAGATGGGTGGCAGGTTCTTGCTAATGGCAAAAAAATAAAATGCGTTTGCCACCTCGCCCACCAAGCCTGCAACTAAATGTATAGATTATTTGAATATTATTAAAAGCGCATGGCAAATTCTAATTAACCCATATAAAGCTAGGTTTTAAACTATTAAGAAACAGGAAGTGGGATTTCGATTACTTTACTTCAGTAGTCCAACTCTTATATAGTAAAATTAAGCATTTATAGAATGCACGACTCATAAATGTGTAATTTTGTTGCTTAAATTTATATATTGTAAAACTGATTCAAATCACGATAAAATCTCTATAGCCTTTGTTCCAATACAAAATAAGCTATATTAGAAAACTTGAGTCATCGTACTTATTTACAAAATAAAATAGATCGTAGATCCTAATAATAGGTTATCAGTTAATAAAGACATAAGGGCAAAGAAGTGTCCGTGAATAGGGTAAAATTGGGAGTTCTGCATCACTTCACCTCTTTGTGCTCGGTTCGTGCAGCAAGAGCCCCCAATTCTACCCACCTATTACTAATCTACCCAATATGACGGTTTGAACTGTAGAATCTTATAATACTGTTTTAGAGCGATGCTTATTAATCTGACAGACAGGACCATCGAAATTTAAAGCCCTGAATGGTATTAACATATCAGTTAGTCGGTTCAATTTATTAATGAGTACCTAATCAATAGGTTCAAAGTTAGGCGATACCTATATTAGTAGGAAAGTTAGGTGCTTAATGAAAATGTAATAATTGAAATTTATTTATTTGAATTTTAAAAAAAATTGTAAATTTGTAAATTAATTATTTAAAAAATTAACTACTAACTTATAACTATTAGATTTATTTTTGAGACATTTTAGATAGTTGATAAAAATAATAAGTATTTGAAAATAAAAAAAAACTTTTTTTCAAAAACCATTTATATTAATTTTAAAAGATACATCATTGTTTATGTGTGCAGTATTTTTTTAATGTTTATATTGATCACGCTGGTCTTCAATTTCTTAAGGATTTGAAGTACAACGAAACTCCGCTGTAAAATATAGTGCATTAAATGAGTTATTTAATTACGGTAATTAAATTTCGAACTAATTGTCTGGAGCAGAGCTCAAAACGTAAATGGCGGGACCGGCCGGTTCGTGACGAAGAGTGACGTCACTGTCGGACGGGTTTAAATATAAAGATTAAAGATCCCACACCCCTCAAAGTCTTCAGGATTTTGGGGTGTTTATGTTGTGGATGAACTCGTCAAGGGACACAGGTTGTGGACAGCACGGCGTACAATGCCATTCTTCGTGTCACATCTTTAACTCGTACAATTTCATCAGAACCAGGATGTAATTTACGTATACGCGCCTTCCGCCATTTCAAATGTGGTTGGTACATTAGCCTCTTTTTAATTGCAAAATCCCCTTCCTTTAATCCTTTTTGATTAACCTGCCATTCTTACCTTTGTTGCAATTCGCTTAAGTATTCTTTTTTCCAGCGTTTCCAGAAGTGTTGAGGCAGCTTTTCAAGACATCGGCATCTATCGAATCTATTTAAATTAATGTCTAGTATGTTTTCCGATGGTAGTTACGTAAGTGGCCTGCCAATCAAGAATTGCGTTGATGTTAAAGGATTGAGGTCATTGGGGTCTGAGGAAAGAGTGGTTAACGGCCTAGAATTGAGGATTGTCTCAATTTGCACAATTAAAGTACTCCTCAAACGTAAGATGTTTGTAGCCTAATATTCAGATTGAGTGGTACTTTTCAGGATATCCCAGACGTCAGTCTGAGCTAGATTAGAATGGTTGTCCAGCACCGTATAAATGAAAAGTCCTCAGGCGAGGATGAACTTTTGGAAGCGGGTGGAACACCGGTACTTAAAGTCCTTCATAGGCTCCACAACTACGTCCTCCATGGTGGCACTACTACGGAGGCGTGGAGCAGAAGTACGGTCGTCTTTTTATTCAAGAAAGGTGACAGCGCTCTCTTGAAGAACTACAGACTGATTTCGCTTTTGAACCGCGTCTACATGCTTACATGCGACTTGACACCTGCCTCCCAAAGCCCGCTAAAATGCGGAGAATACGCAGGGGAAAATTAAAATTGTGTGCCTTCATCGGTTGCAAAATTAGATATGCTTTCACCGTTAATTATTAAAAAATTAATAATTTCATTATTTGCACCGACAAAGTTTTTAACACTGTCACAATACAATTTATGAGGGTTTCCTCTACGTGACATAAAACGTCTTAAACATAATTTAAAAATATGACTACCGAATATCGCTGGCTACCTTGAAAAGCAAGGCTAATAAACCTAAACAACATTTTGTTATTTTGCTACCGCGACCTTTATGGTCAGTAATGTAATTGTCAGTAATATAAAGTCCACAAAGATGATAGATTGAATAAATTTTGACACGAGAAGCCTTTAATACTCTAACACTTACTCGCGCCGAAAGAAAGGCACTACACAATTTCATTTCAGTTGGTTCAGTTGGTTTAACTGGAGAAACTTTAGTTTTCGCACAAAGTTTTCTGAGAGAACATTACATGAACCATCAACTGATCTGAGATAGATTGCAAAAGCATATGCTACGTGTGAAGCATTCGAGAATGTATGTAAGTCTACCACCACAGTTTTATTAATGAAGACACATCTGGGGTATTCCAATGAACGATACGCTATTTATATTCTTTATATAACATGCATGCAATGAAATGCATTTCCCACTGAATCGTCCCAAATAAGTTTTGTCAAAACCTTTGTAGAACTATTTTAGGTATGATAGTACAAAGACTAAGAAAACCTAGTGGCTCGAATAGTTTATCTGAATTGAACTAAATCGTTTTTTTGGTTATATTTTGATGTAATTGTATGTTAACTGAAAATCGAAGAAAATCCCTACTTGGATCCAATTTAAGACCTAAAACGCTGGGTTGCTAAGTCAAAGGTAATTTTTTTTCAACTTTTGATTTGATTCACGTTGAAGGTGAATACTTGCATTAGTTCGCAATTTTCTTATAGGAAAGCACGCTGTATTGAGAACTGTAGTGACTGATTTGATTATACTCTATAATTCTCTTTCAGTTTCAGGGCAGAAAAAAAGTCATCAAAATAAAGTAATCCTTTATTATTTGTGCTATTTTCTTATTTTTGCATTCTTTCAAAAGTCACAATAGACAACGTGTACTCATAAATGGCATCGATGCCGTTACGTACGTCTCTGGATTTAATTGATATATTTTATTCGGCTGTGATGGTTCGTCGACGAACTATCACGTCACGTCACAAAATCATTTGCAGTTTTTAGGAACAGCTATAATTTGGTGGTGCATTTTATCCACATCTGCTGTAACAACGTGTTAATGAACCCTATATTTCAACAAAATTGAAAATAAATCGTTCTACACTACAGGACTAATATGTTATATGTATATCGTTAAGTTCTCTTGGACGTTTTCGTTATTCTAATGGACGTTTTCGCAGAAGCATTAAAAACTACACGAAGCTTCATAGTCTCACTATTTTCTCTAATCACAGCATGATGTGGGAGATAGAAAACAAATGGGGGCTTAAAAACGTTGGTCATGTGACCTAAACGTTCATATTATATAAAACGTTGATATCCTTGTTTGAATTTATCCTTGTTGTTCAATTTTTTCTTAAGTTGTAAAAACTTTTTTTTTCAATGTTGTATAAATCACCTTAAATTTCTACAGATTCAGAAGTGGAATTCGTGCACAAAATCTACCGTCGTCTTCACGGCGAGTAGTTTTATTAAATAATGTTTTACAAAAATTGGCCTTATTGTATGATACAATCCCAGGGGGTTGGTCACTATTCACCCTAATTGCGTTTCTAGTAAAATTGGAGTTTGAGGCTCCAAATTTATTCTATCAGTTATCAATCAGCACCCAAAATGTGTCAGCACCCAATAGTAAATTAATATTGAAACTTTGGAAAAACTTTGCATCTATAAGTAGCAAATTGTTTGCAATACCTGTATCAGTAATTTTGAGAAGAATATCATTTAACTGATATATTAAAGAATTTCGACGGCTCCGTGGCGCAGTGGTTTAGTGATAAGTTATAGCGCTAAGGGCCGCGGGTTCAAATCCCGCACGGAGGCAAGTATTTGCACGGCCTACAAGTAATTGTTCCGGGTCTGGATGTTTCTCCTTGTGCAATGTATGTTTGTAAACTGCCCCCACGATACAGGAGAAAATCTTAGTGTGGAGGTAACGTTAAAAAAAAATCAGAAAAAATAAGTAAAGAAAATTGTATGGTGAATGTATCCATATTGAGCAGTGTTCAGTAATATTCAAAACAATATTACCTACTCCTCATACGCATTTGTCACATTCTTTTATTTTGTGAAACTCATTTACCTTTGAGCCCGTTTACTAATAAAAGATGACTGGCTGCCACAATATAGTAAAGCCCTCGGCATAAAAGCCTTGTCATTGGTCGTTACCGTCGTTACCTTTACCAACGCAGTAGAAAGAAGAGCTTGATTTGTGGAGACAGCACACATAGCAACAAGAGAAGAGGGGCTGGAGTCAACTGTAATATCGCTTGTGCGAAACAAATCCATGTTTTTGTCAACTCATTCTAGCGATAGGCAGTTAAATTATAATGTCACCACCGTTTAGAGAACGTACGTTTGAAACTAATTGACTTCAGAAATATTTTTGAAAATATTTTTTTTTGCTTTTAATAAACTTTGTGTACTGGCAACTTATACTCAAAAATATAATATTAGATAAGTTTGATTCTCTTCATTTTTTAAAATTTTTATCATTAGAAGTTCTTGTAGATTTCGTTGTGGTGTAGTTTTGCTTGTACAATCTAGTTTTCAGAGTTTGAGGTTTATCTGACGAAAAGATGTGTCGTAATTTCCCGAACGCTGCCCAGTCGAGTTGAATCCGTCAATTGACCTCTCAGTTGAAGTTGGATTTACCTAGTCGGACTATTTGTCCCAGATAAACGTACTCGTCAAAAATTTCAATCATAGTGCTCCCAACAACTACTGGCATGGG
The DNA here is from genome assembly GCA_036936625.1 of Parnassius smintheus behrii. NCBI lineage: Eukaryota > Metazoa > Arthropoda > Insecta > Lepidoptera > Papilionidae > Parnassius > Parnassius smintheus. The sequence goes on along the minus strand of JAUPFT010000001.1, from coordinate 18,179,973 downwards.
TATGACACGGACATTAAACATGATCTTTGTTTTGTCCATGTTCATCTTAAGACCTATCCGTCGGGAGACACCATTAAGGTCATTGAGCATAGTGCTTAGGTCCTCCAGCGACTCTCGCCATGTACTTACCATTGATGTTAATACCGTATCCTTTCCAGTCCAGTAGCTTGAAAACGTCTTCCAATGCAGCGGTGAAGAGTTTCGGGGAAATAACGTCAGCCTGTCTTACACCTCTCTGCAGTTGGATAGGTTTCGAGCTCTGGTTCTGTATTCGGATAGCCATCGTAGCCCTATTGTATAAACATTTCAGCACTTCGATATACCGACAATCAACTTGGCACCGCTGAAGGGACTGTAGCACCGCCCAAATTTTGACGGAATCAAAGGCTTTCTCATAGTCTACATGCGCCAGGCAAAGTGGCAGATTGTACTCTTCGGTCTTCTGTACAATCCGCCGCAGGGTATGTATGTGGTCTATAGTACTGAAGAGTTTTCGGAAACCGGCCTCTTTGGGATGCTTGAAGTCGTCGAGTCTGCGTGCGAGACTATTCGTAATGACTCTCAAAAACAGCACGTAGACACGGCTCAAAAGGGAAATCGGTCTGTAGTTCTTCAAGAGAGCGTTGTCACCTTTCTTGAAGAACAAGACCACCGCACTTCTGCTCCACGCTTCCGGAGTAGTGGACCATGGAACCATGCCACCATGGAAGACGGAATTGAAGAATTTCGAAAGGACTTTAAGTACCGGTGTTCCACCCGCTTTCAGAAGCTCCGCTGTAATTCCATCCTCGCCTGGGGCCGTACTTGGGTTTTTAAGGTGCTGGAGAGCCATTCTATTCTCGCTCAGACATCGGAAAAATGTCGGATAAGACTTGCTCTTGGATCGTTACTCACACTTGCGTGTGGCTCTGTGTACTGCTGCCCATAAAACCTCTCAATCTAACTCAAAATCTCAGGTGTCCCGAAAACGATGCTGCCACACTCAGTCTTCAGCTTTGAGAGTTGACTCTTTCTGGCAGACAGATCTCTGACAAATACTTTGAAGCCCCGGTTTCGCTCGATTGCTTCTTCAATACGAGCAGTATTAAAGTTGCGTAAGTTGCGTAAACACTGTTTAAATTATTCGAGGTCATATTAATAATAATTGTATCCCATTTGTTTGCGGGTTCATCTTAATAATTTAAATCATTTAGATTTTTCGATAACGTATCAATTAAATTGCGAATGCCAGCTTCAGTCTCTCTACGTAACGATTCGATTGAAAATAGCACCTTTGTGTTCTTATTTTTCAATCAACGCTTATTATCATACCGTTCGCAAAGTAGTTGCTAAGTAATCGCATAATTTTTAGACGACGAAGTAACAGAGTTAATGACAGTAGAAGCATTTCCCTCTAAATATGAATTAAAGTAATGAAATTTGCCAATTTTGTCAATATTTTTATCAGTTAAACTATAGGCATCCAGCGCGTACGGTGGTGGGAGTGATAGAGGGGGGAGAGTTCAGGGGAAGCACCCTACCCTTCCCCATTTGCGGAAATGTATAATTTATGAGTTTTATTTTTTTTTGTAAAATCATAACATCACTATTTCACACAGGAATATTAACACAAATTACTTCTGCAACTGCTTCGGCACGTCACACGACAAATCACAAGCACCCACGCTCACCTCTGGAGCTTCGGCTTATTGGTCGCATTCGGCGACCAGCCTCAGCCGCTACGGCTCACTCAAGGGCCTGCGATTTTCTACAGCCGGGGGAGGGGGATCAGCTCTCCCTCCGTGCCTACGGCTTAACAAAAACACTCTAGGGGTAGGTAGGGTAGGTATCTATGATGTCAGGTTGCCCCAAACTCTGCTAATGGTAAAGTGGTAAATGAAATAATCTAATGTGAATTGTTATAATTTTGTTTTCTGTAAAACCTTTTGACTGTTCTCCACTGCGATTCAATTTGTTGTATATGAGTCCCTTCTACAGCCACAAATGGATTATATGGGGCCGAGTTATTAACTTTTTATGAGTGTTTTTTTATAATTTTTTTTTATAACAAAGATATATTAAGAAAACAAATTGACATTTATTTATTTATTTATTTATTTATTGCACCAACAAAGTACACACTATTACATGCAAAAATATCAGAAAAACAAAAAAGAAAAAAAACATACAAAGTGCTACTTCAATTATAGGCGCAAACAACATTCTCTTAAAGTCTCGTACCTACATTAACTTATGTTAAGAAGCAATTTAATTTATTTATATTAAAATTTAAGCATTAATTATAAGGAAGTTATTATACAATTAATTAACTTATTAGTACTATTAACAACAACAATAATAAAATTTTATCAATGCATTACATTTAACTATGCCAAGAACAACATATTATTTAAAAACTAATAAAGATAAAAACATCAATTAGAATTTAAACAAGGCCAAATGTCATTAAAATAAATGTATATTATAAGTCAAAATTAAAAATTGAATGTAAAAATAAAATAACGCTCACACATATTTTAATTTAAAATTACATTATAATCGAATTATTCTGTTATTACTTTAGCTGCAAAATTTTTAAATTGCGTTAAGGAGTTTGAAAAAATATCTAGCTTAGAAGATCCTTTTTCAGTTTCACTACATATAGAGTTGTGAATAAGATTGTAACTCCTCATCGCTCTGTTTAATGGGGCATACTGACCCAACTTTGACTTAGCTGAATTACTTTTAAAAGGAGGTTTCTTAAGTCTGTGTGGCTTTCTAGGTACAGCAATATTTACTCGAGATAAAAGATCAGGTGTGTCAAAATTTCCATTTATTAGCTTATACAGGAACATGACGTCAAGTAATTCCCTACGGTGTCGGAGTGATTTGAGGCGAAAATGCAGTAGTCGATCGTTGTAGCTTGGGAGTTTCTTGGCTAAGTCGCAACTGTAAGACAAATGCCATAAAAATCGCTTTTGTACACTCTCTAAGCGTTTGATATATGTACCGTAGTGCGGATTCCACACAGTACTGCCATATTCTAACATACTACGTACGAGGCAGTTATATACCGTAATTTTTGTCATGGGATTCCTAAATTCTTTACAGTTTCGAAGAACAAAGCCCAACATTCTAAGAGCCTTATTTATAATATTGTCAATATGAATATTGAAGCGTAGTTTGTTGTCAATGATGACTCCTAGGTCTCGAATGTGGCTAACCTCTCTTAGCGGCGTATCATTGATATGATAGAATCTGGTTGGTAAATGTCTCTTTCTGCTGAATCGCACTACTTGGCATTTATCAGGATTCATGCTCATTCCGTTCTCAGTACACCACATCGCTAAATTATTTAAATCCCTCTGCAGTAATAATGCATCATCAGATGAGTTAACTATTCTATATAATTTTAAGTCGTCAGCGAACAATGAGAATTTAGAGTGCTGAAAACATTTTCCAATGTCATTGATGAAAATGTTGAAAAATAAAGGACCTAAGTGAGACCCTTGAGGTACTCCGGATTTAGCAGTAAATGCTTTGGATTTATACCCCCCAGCCACAACTATTGATTGTCTATCTGAAAGGTATGATCTACACCAGTTTAAAAACATACCGGCTATTCCGATGGAGGAAAGTTTGTGCAACAGTGTTTCATGATTTACCCTGTCAAATGCCTTACTGAAATCGGTGTATATTGCATCGTATGATTTCCCGTGATCGACCCCCTCAACAAGGTCCTCGACGAATGAAACCAAGTTAGTTGATGTGGAACGCGATTTTACGAAGCCATGCTTTTGGGGTGCGATAACCTGTTTCAAGTGACATGAAATTATTGGGCACAAAAGGGATTCAAAAACTTTCGCAAATGTTGGAAGTATAGATATAGGCCTATAATTTTTTACTGCACTCGTGTCACCTGCCTTGAATAAAGGTATTACAAGAGCACTTTTCCAATCTGTTGGGAATATGCCAGAATTTAAGGAGCTATTAATAATAATACTAAGTGGCAGTGCAAGTGCTCCAGCACATCTTATGGCAAAAATAGAAGGTATTCCATCGGAGCCAGCACCCTTAGTAGGGTCAAGTCTTTTTAAAACTCTGAAAACTTGGTCTCTAGTTACCGATATTGTTGTTAAGTAATTAGCACATAGTGGCAAATGAGATTGACCTGGGGTGGGTAAGTTTTCAGTGTTGTAAGCCGAGGAAAACTGAGATGCAAATAGATCGCAAATGCCTGTCCCCGATGAAGCGACCTTTGTGCCGAAATACATTTGTGCAGGGTAAGAATTGGTCCCACCTCTTTTATGTTTAATAAAGCTCCACATAAGTTTAGGGTTAGAAGACAACGATGACTCTAGGCGCTTTATGTATAATTTGTAGCTTATGTTGTGAAGTTTTGTACATCTATCCCTTAGTATTTCAAAGGTGATTAAATCTCGGGGGTTGCCATATTTGCGGTATTTATTTCGATATTTCAGTTTCTCGTTGATTACCCTAACTAATGCAGTGGAAAACCACATTGGATATTTACCAGAGCGCGGTTTGTATTTTGGAACATATTTGATTATGAGGAGCCCAAGGATTTTATAGAAATATGTCACCATGTCGTCAACGCTAGTACAGTTAGATAATTCTTTTACCCATTGGATGTTGTTTAGTTCGCTTATTATCTTTTCATAGTCTGCTTTGTGGAAGCGGTATCTGGCTACATCTTGGGACTTTAAATTTTCTTTATGGTGGATTTCAACACAGAATTCGATGGGAATTTTGGATAAAGGGTCAGCACTTTCACAAAGGTGTGAGATTGTCAAAGAGCTCATTATTAGGTCCAGAATTCGATTTTTTATGTTTAGGCATGAATTGTATTGTAATAAATTATTTAATGACATGAAATCCACTATCATATTGTTTAACAAACTATTTGTAGTTATAGGCGTTAGTGCAAGAGTAGGCGTCTTGTTCCAACAAAGACTACTCAAATTAAAATCACCAAGAACAATAATATTAGAACTGAGCTTTTGTGACATACAGTTGGTGTTTGTAACAAAGTGTTCCAAAATATGCTTCTGTACAGGGGGAGGAATATAAACGCCACATATATACAAATAATCAATTACACCCTTCTTATCGAGTATTTCGATTTTAACCCAGATATCCTCACAGTCCGACTGACAATCATACATTTGGTAGGATATAAAACGCTTAGAGACAGCTATTAAAACTCCACCCCCCAGTTTTTTACTGTGAAATCCACTACTTTCCCTGTCACGTCTGTAAACTATATAACGATCGTCAAATAATTCCGTGTCCGAAACACTACTATCTAGCCATGTCTCTGTAAAAACTATAACATCATAATTGCTGCATACAACCTTACTAAATAGCTCAACTGTTTTGGTTTTTAAGCCTCTTACATTTTGATAGAAACAGCTTAAGGGGCCCCTAAGTACAAACATATTCAAATTTAGCGTCATTATGACAACTTATTTAATAAAGCTATGTCTTTTACATATATATGTCCTGACTGCTCATCCTTCCGCATGTATATCTTAGAATCCCTCACCCAAACGAATTTATATCCAAGTTGTTTGGCTTTGGAACGTGTTGCAGCATGCAAGTGCTTGTTCTCGCGTGTAAGATGTTCCACTACATATACAGCTGTTTTCTTAGTCCCACCGATGCCTAAGTGGCTGGTGTTCAACTTGTCATCTCGATTGTTTCTGTTAAACTTACTTGATGCCGCAAGGAATTCGTCGCGTAGTCGCGGGCTGTTGAATTTGACTAGTATCGAGCGAGGGCGAGGACTAGAATTATTCATCTTAGCTAGTCGCGAGCAATAATGAATTTGTGTGTCGTTGATTGGGCACTTGATTACTTTTCCTAGCTGCATTACGATATTTATCAAATTTTCCTGTTTATTCTCAGGGACGCATTGAATTTCCACGTTTGAAGAACGCGCATGCTGGTCCAATTGGGACAGGCGAGATGAAAGCGTTTCATTGGTAGTTTTCAGGAGCTCAGTCTCTGATTTTAAAACATCAATTATTTTCGCCTGCTCCACACAATCAGCCTTCACTTTCTCAAGTTCTACATTGAAGTGAGCTACCGACGCTTCGAGAGAAGACATCGCAATGCGTACCTCCTGTATTTCGGGGTAGATTTTGTGAGTGAAATGAAATTGTAGTTCTTCCCGGATTATATCTCGTATGTTGTTGGCCGTTAAACAAGAACAATTGCTGCCTGTGCGTGACTTCGTTCGCTTCGTAACAAACTCCAGCTGAGGTGATATCGGGGCGTTGCCAGTTTTGTTATGAACCGGAGTGTTTGAATTATCGCCTCCTTTGCGTTCTCTACTTTGACATTGCGCGCAGATCCACTTAGATTTAAACTCAACTGATAGCGCCTTATACTCAGTTAATGTATAATTCATGCAGGAATGATGATAACCCGCCTTACATCGTGTGCAATATATTGAGGGAATGTTTGCTATTTCACTTAAACAGGCGTTACATTTATTTGAGTCTGCCATTCTGATTATGTTTATACAATTTATAATTTTTAATGAAATATTTCAAATCAAAAATCCCGAATTTTAAAAATTTGTGTTGAAAAGAAATTGAAAATCAACTGTGTATGTTGGATTCGATTCCGAGTCCGGTGAAGCGGTCTTCGTAAACCTTACCCGTTGTACCACGGAGATTTAAGTTTAGACGATGAAATTTGTCAAGCGATCCGACAATAGTGTTAGGCGTCGATCATGCAACTTATATTGCCATATAAGGTAATCCTCCCTAGTTGGTTATTAGACCAATCATAGCAACTTGAGGACTGATGATTCACCAACTAATTTACACCCACTGCACTGTTTTGTAGATAGAAAAGTAATTATTTAAGCACTTAAACACTGTATATCTTTTGTTTATTAATGTTAATAGATCACTTATAGTAATGATAACTGAATTATATTGATTAAACGCTTACTAATTTAAAGATCTTAACAAAAACGAATATTTATGTACGGAGCCTTAAATGATACGTCTGCTCGCGGCGAGAGCAAGATACACATATATGCGTTTCGTTATATGCAATTTGTAGTGAAATTTATTTTTATCGTAATTAATTCTAAAGGCATTTCCGACATCCAAAAACAGTGTAAAAGGTTCAAGCTGAACCCTGACAAGCCTCCAAAACTGAAAACATAATTAAAATCAAGTACTGGATATCTATAGCCAACCAAAGATAAATATGTATCCCTAAAGGAAAGCCACTTAATTTGAGCGCCGTCAATATGTGGGATTTTTAAAGGTATTAACATTAAATTGCTATGACTATTACATGTTTTGTTGCATGATGATTCAACCTTATTTGAATTTTCGAAAAACTCTTACAAGGATTGAGCTTGAGGAATTAAGTAAAATAGTAAATTTTCTGATGTCTCGCGTTCCTTTATTTGCTTACTGGTGTCTTCATCCAACATCCTAATTTTTAACTTCCTCGAGGGTTCATAAAAGGTCACGTAATTTATTTGATCGAAGGTTTAGTTCATGTTTTTAATGTATTCGTTTCTTTGCAATGCATTAACGGTGTTAAATATTTTTCAAATAGTATAAGTCGAGCTCTAATACGACCGCTCTGTTAATTCACTCATTATGACCGTGCAAATAACTTGACTCACGCTTATTAAGCTATCACTTAACACGGAGAACTCAAGCTATGAGTTTAGGTAGCGATCGCAGTATCAGAAATCACAACTGGGATTCTGCTTCTAGTCGCCGGTACCTCTAGAAAATTTGAAGAGTTTTCACAACCGTCTCTCTGACTTTTCTGACATTTTCCGTGATGGATTTCTCTCTGAAGCCGTTAATCGTATTATCGATAAAATGAAAGGGAAAAATCAGTAGAAAAGCATTCTTGCAGTTTTGCAAAGAATTACGAAGGTCAACTTATTTGATTACAATCAACTGATCAGTCTCATGTCACATTAAAACTTTATTCTTTTACAATTTCGATTTTGAAATAAATTTTAAAAGTTAAATCAAAACGTTAGAATAAATTTATTTAATTTTTTAACGTGTTGTAGGTAGGTATCTTGTGTTTTAAATTGGTGACTGAGAGACCTCGTGGTTCATGTTCTTACTGTTAGTCGGCCTTACATCAAAACCGATTAAAGACCGTAAATTAGTTTTAAAAGAGAGCGACAAAAACAAATCGAATAAAGCCTTCAAAACTTTTACCCACATATAATATAAAAAATAAGTAAAATTTACTTTTTGAGGATTTAGAGCAGAATTTTAATTTTTCATTTAACTGCTATGTGGTCGGAATAGATTTATTATAAACATATAAGTATGTTCTTTTCGATGCCGTCTTTTAAGGTATTACTATACCAGTTGCAATATTTATTGTAGCATAGTCTCAGCGGTAAATGCCTAATTTAAACATTCTTTAAATTTTTAATCCAGAACATTGAGTTATAATGTACTACGTACTAGAGAAGCTATTCCAAACAAAAATTGTGCACTACTCGTATGTCTTCGCGCATGCGCGGTAATAGTAGAGTCGCGCATGCGCAGTTGGTATAAACGCGTATTGCGCTTGCGCGGTCAGTTTTTGTTATTATAGATTATACGTAAGTAGAATGGTCAGTATGTAATAATTGTTTATTTATATTGTATTGTTAATTATATCGAGTACAATTTTTTAAATTGTTTTTTATTTTGTATATGTGCTAATTTAATATAATATTACATAATATTATGTCAGAATTACATTTTAATGATATTTTTATCTGAATATTTTAAAAGGTATCTATGTCAAATATAAAAAAACGTACTAAATGTATGTTTAACAAAACTTATTAACATAAAATTTAATTTTATTCCACTTTGACTTTGATGTGGAAACTTAAAAATAAAATAAAAGAATAATAAACGGATTTAAACATGGAAATTTTTGCCAAATCATAATAACTTATATATGTTTCTATAAAAAAAATGTGTATAATAATATATTCGTCCTATACTTAAGTACCCACGGAAATGTCGCATCTGAACATATTAATTTCGTAATCTATATTCAGTGACACGAGATGGCGTCTTAGGAATAATTTGTTTTATTATTAATTTATAATACTTTTTTATTGAATAAGTATCTTATTAACCGATGAAAAGTAATTCCTTGGTTTTTACTGACATTTCTTGAATTATTTGTGCAATATCTAAGTACACAAGACGGCATATTTTTATCAAGAGATTTTTTTTAAATCAACACAACACGTGACAACTCTACAAGCGCCTAGCGAGTGACTGATTAAAGTGCAGTGCATGAACCGCAGTTGAGTGGAACAGAGTAGCTGAATGCGGTGTCTCCTCTAGTACGTAGTACATAATAGCTCAATGATCCAGAAATTATAAATATATTATATATTGTCATTACTTTAGAAACTATATTTCAAATAATATTTAAATAACCCTTATTATAGGTTACTTAATTTTTGTATTGATTATCTCATACTTTACCTTTCTATTGAACTTATGGAAAGTGGGAGGGAGTGAGAGAAACTTAAAAAAAGTAAAAGTAAAGATACAGCCTATATACGTCCCACAGCTGGGCACAGGCCACCGCTCATTTCTGAGAGGGTTTTAGGGCAAGGAATTGTCCGCCGCGCTGCCCCAATCCGTGTTGGCGAACTTCACATGTCTTGGAAATATTTATTTCTTATTTCTCTGACATGCAGGTTTCCAAACGATGTTTTCCTTCACCGCAGAGCCCGTGGTTAATCAGAAACTTTAAGCGTTTCTTAAATTGACATTGCGTTTTATGAGTAAACTCATAATAATTTAACATACTAACTTACAGGCCTACAGAATTTTTTACTACTTAAACACCTACTGGAATGACGCACTGAAACATACGAGTACGATATTTTAATAAGAAATTGGTCGTGCTAGTCATCATTATTATTACAACCTTTAATAACTCCATAGTTGAAAATAAGGCTCCAGACCCCAAGTAATGCTACAAAACACGGTCCAGAATAATCAGCATCCATAGAATTCTCGCATATCTTGTCAGTTCACACTAGTAGTCATCATCATCATCAACAAGTCATCATCGTGTTTAAGTCGTAAAGCCACGCTGCAGAGTATTATTGCTACAACATGAATGTATCGTCTCCAACACGAAAGGATCACGCTTGCAAAAGATACCAGCATAAAATAGTAGCACAATGTTGCTGTGTTTCGCATGGTTACTACTATACATACCTACTAAATAGTAAGTAAGTAAAACCTCACCTATTTATGCAACCAAACTGCAGTACCTGCATTGCTGTATTACGGTCTAAAGTATATAGATGACAACGCATTTCTATCCCTCTTTGTAATTGTTAGTTGCTGATTTAGATACTTACCATTAGGACTATCATTCATTTGTCACCAATTTTTTTAAATGAAATCGAGGACCCTTTTTACGAGAAAATATACATAACGAGGCTTTCCATTTTAGATCTCAAGATTGTTAGTCAATTCCCATATCTATACATATAATAAAATATTTTCGAGAAAAAATAAGTGGCTTTTGTTAGAAAAACGTAACTGATGACAAAAAGTAACTTTTTAGAATTTTTTTCTGTTTGTCTGTTTGTCTGTGTGTATGGTACGGCTTCACGTCAAAACTACTGGATAGATTGAATTGAAATTCAGCAAAAATGTCACATTATCACGCCGTTAGTTATAGGAGGTAAGCAGTATTGATTTTAAAAGGTCTTTCTTCGTAATTGAATGCACAAAATAATTGAATGCACAAAATGACATGTTATTAGTTAAAATAAAAATAAAAATTTAACTCTGGGAACATAATGATCACGCTATTTTTATAAAGGAGCGGGGCAGTATTATTATAAATTTCTAGGGAACAGCTGTTTAACAATGTGTCACGGGGAATGTAGCGGTAAGGTCAGGCGATCATTTACCGCATTAAATGGTGCGAATATAAATCCCATAATATTGTTTTAAAAAATCGTAATTTTTGTTTAATTATTGCACTTTTTATGTGCATTAGGAAATCTGCGAACTTTACATGTCCTATCTAATTGTATGGAGTTATCACACCAATTTTACTAAACAGATTGATTGGTGGTACAACAAGTTACACAATCATGAAGTCAAGTCAAACTTTTGGTCCCAAATTATATGTTACCAAGCACATTTGTTGCAGGTAATTGATTTAAGTATGTAATTCTTAGTTTTGTTCCTTGCTGCTCTTAACACATTTTTTTAAAAATAATGTTTTAAAAATAATGTACTTGTATATTAAATTAACGACAATTTAGTTTTAGTTTATAATTTAATTAATTCATTTGGGTAAATAATATGTAGTTTCCGTTTTCTAACTAGATGGCGTTGGCGTCGAGTTAGATCGCGCTACGGTATCGTTCCCAAAAAGTGATGTGTTAGGTGCCGATGAGCCGCTCTCATCCTATGGAAACGGGGGTTATCTTTGTTGTAAAAAATAATAATTATTTGCAGGAAAATTAAACACATAACCAACACAGGTTGATGTGTTTAATTTTCCTGCAAATAATTATTATTTTTCTACTTACTAGTAATTCTTACGTACTTATTCGATTAATTTTCATTGTTTTGAATATATTTAGTATTGGATTAAGAAGGAATTTTTGAAATTAAGAAAGCTATGTCTTTTAGAAAAAGATCAAATCTGTCTCGAAACTCAAGGGTTTCTAAGATGCGCAGGTTAGTTAGTAGTAGCAGTAGTTTCTCTCGAACCAACGCAGAGCGTGAACAACGGCTAGGTGCTAACCGTGAGCGTAATGCACTAAGTTTGTCCGCAGAAACTAGCACGCAGCGCCAATTACGACTAGAATTTAAACGAGTCCGCACTATTGCTTCTCGATCTCAGGAAAGTGTGGAACGACGAAAAATGTGTTTAGCTATCGACCGGGATCGTCATTCTTTGTCTCACGCATCCGAAACGGTTACAAAGAGGGATCAGAGGTTAGGCCTTCAGAATATTAGCTCTGAGACTGCTCAATCACTTGAGAGCAGTCAGGAGCGTGAGATACGACATGCGCGTGACCGAGAACGTGGGCAAAGCCACGGGTACAGCAATAGTTTATAAAGATTTTTTTAAAGTTAATTGCGATATTATTGTTAATTCAGTGTACCCTTGGGATCAGTGAAATATACGGGATAAAAAGTTTTTGTTGTATAGGTGTTAAGTCTACCTGAACATCTGATGCAGAACCGCAATAGACCAGCTAAAGTGTAAGAGATATAAAAATGGTGCCAAAGCAATAAGTATTCCACGTGAAGAGTATGTTCTGCTGTGATAATAAACTTGAAGATCTGGAACACCTGCTGTGGAACTCCAAAGCCCAGTGACATTATAACATATATAGGAATGACGTCTTTGCAAAAGTTGTTTAGTCTGATGGGCATTTCCTGTTGACTTACAAAAATGAAAGATCTGGAACATCTCGAATCGTCCCGCGCATCACTTTGTTTTCCCGTCCCCGGGCTCTTATAATTCGACATCAGACGTTTCAGATCTTCGATTTTGACCACCCGTTGTCGCTGGCATAAGCAACACCATCCGCGTACGAAGTCGCGGGCAGCAGCTAGTTAGTTTATAATCGGCGATAGATCAAAATGTACATGGGATATAGCAACTTTTTGACGTGGTAGAGGCCCGCTGCAGCTATATTATTGTTGTAGCATGAATACCTTGGCTTCACCAAGGTGAGACCATGCTCTCACAAAATACCAGCGTCAAATAGTAGCAATGTTGTTGTGTTACGTACGGTGAGTGTACAGAACCGGAGACCCATTTTACTGAAAACGAGGCATTTCGTCTTACTCCTCAGGGTAACAACGTATGTAAATTTTGATTTTTAATTGAGGATAAATGTAGATGTCTATGGGTACAGCGTTGACTTACCGTCAGATGAACTAAATGGCGGTTTGTCATCCTTGTTCTCTAAAATAAATAAAAATTGTCGTCTCACAGTCAAGTGGATTAAAGTTAGGACAGTTAACGTTACATGATAATTGTTTCTTAATTTCAATTTCATACGCACAGGTGAATTTCTAAAAACTTATAAATAACGAATATACAAATAATATATAAAGCAAATATGTCCATAATGGCTTAGAGATTTGGTTTAGATTATAAAAGATTTAATATATATTTCACACTTTAATATATAGTGAACTGTGTTCCGATCTGAATAGTATAGGCATTTCATTTTAATACTCGGAGGTAACAACGCATCTCTAGACTTTTCTGTTCGAATTTGGTTCCAATATACACATCAGATGAAATTGATAATAATGTTAAGATTGCAATTAAGAATTTAATTGGCACCGTCGGGGATAAGAATTCAGATCGCTCGCGTGTGGTTAGATTTATGGCGAGCGTTTAGCCCCTGAGCTACTACGGCCCATACAATATGATGCAAATATATTATATAATAATAATAATTATGTCTCAACGGATGTAGTTCCTGCATTGTACAGGATCCATAGACTGTAGTAACTTAGTATAAGTTGGTTCGTTATAGTTTCAACTATAGTTTCAATTTTATAAAAATATATTATTACAAAAATGGTAGTAAATCACATTTTCTTGCCTAAATTTTTTTTTACATATAGCACGCCTGGCTTGACATTTATTGACATAGAATTTGTATCCCCTGTTATATGCACTAATCATCATGTAAACAGGTTCCGTATAAGACTCCATGTGAGACCGCGTCTGCAAATTCCCTTGTGAATAATATAAAATTATCATTGAGCCGTTTTTTCCGTGAAGTGTGTATGAGAGTCAAATTTTTCAGAGTTTAAGTAGTCAAGCACTGGCTCCTAATCAGTAAATAAATTGATTTAAAATTACTCAACATAGTATTATAGACTAGAGAAAAGCAATACCAGTACGAAGATAATGACTCAGCACTCAGTAGCTTGCTTCAGAATTGTGGTCAGTATATGCATGCTTTCAAGATATTTATTTTAGAAAGGAATATTATTATACCTCTTTACAAGATTAAAAGAGTTGGTAATAATCAAACAAAGCTTTGAAAAAAGTAAATAACCAAAAACAGTTTACTTGCAGATAGTATATATAATTTATATTTAATTAATGAAACTGTTTTTTCGTTGTTTTTATAACTACTGTGTTGTTTATATTTTCTAAATATTTTACTTATAATAACGTACTTCATATTTGTTTTGAAATCATGGCAGTTCAAAATTATTTGGTTGTTTTATGTATCATAAGACTAATAAACCAAAAGGTCAAAGTGTACATAAAATAAAATTCAATTTTTAAAATCAAATATAAATATTAGGGTTATGTTTTATATAATTTATGAAAGTTTCTATATCGCAATCCTATGCGTAAAGTAGGCGTTATATTATTATGGATGTTTTATTTTATAAATGAATATATTCTTTTTATACAAGTACCCTATATATGCTCTCATTCTGTAATCATATCTGTGGACAGATGTACAGTGCAAGCCACAACGATTCAAACAAGACAAGGTGTTTGTCGTGACACCAGTAGTAACAGTGAACTGGATCTCTCACATGTGATCTTAACCCCTCAGACCCCAGCTTAAATGATTAACACCGCAAGTTCGTTTTTCCTGACGCGGTGGCGCTAAAAATAAACTAACCTTGAATTTGTCGTACATTTATTTTCTATAAAATTCAATATAAATTTCAATATAATACTTTTTTGTTCATTTATTATGTTATATTACTAGTTTCAGTGCTTTTACTTCATTACAAATATATTTCAATTGTATTTAATAGTAAAAAATGTACTTACCCAGCGCAGGACCTCTGCGTGATTTTCACAATTATTTCTATATATTACTAGAAATTATTTAGGTACGTAAAAAGATAAATTTTATTTACACAAAAAAATTATAAAAATTTCATAGTAAAACACTGCTATATTGCCATATTGCAGTGTTTGGCAATATGGCAGGATTGAAAGATGACCTTATCACAAAAATTGATAGGGGCGTACTTCAATGGTTTGGGCACGTTGAACGAATGAGTGAAGACCGAATGGTGAAGAAAATATATAGAGCGAAAGTAAATATTAAAAGGTGTCGAGGTAGACCGAGACTAACTTTCGAAGACCATGTGAGAAAATTGCTCGAAGAGGGGAGGGTCAAGAGTACTCGGATGAACCTGAAAGAAGCGAAAGAAGTATGTAAGGATCGTGACACTTGGCGATCTGTTCTCTCTGGCTACCCCCTTAGGGATTATGCGTGAAGATAAGTAAGTAAGTGTAGTAAAACACTATACTAAACACTAATAAAATATTAGAAAAATCTAAAAATCAACACAGTAACACGCCACACAAAATTGGCATACGAAATGAACGTAGATTATAAATAAAAAACCATAAACTTACTACGTTTTCTTGCATTAGAGGATAAGAAATTTCACTTTGAGCCTACAGTGCCAAATTTCTGCATAGACAAGGAGTCTCTAAATATAAGTTTTTAAAGTTTACAGTACTGTGGGTGAGTGTGGTCGGATCTGACCGCTTGGAATTTAACGGAATATCGCTGTGGTCGGATCCGACCGCGTACATATTGAGTGGTTAATTATAAAAATCTTACAAGAATGATCGTAGCATTCCATGTAAATAAAACTCGTATGTATTCATAAAGAACACAACATTTCACAAATATTTTTTGTAAGTAATAATGCGGAATAATAGTTCCCGGACTATTTTACTAACTGGTCACAGTTTCATACTAAAGGTTTTGTCCTTATAAATTCACTTCAAAATTCTTAGGTTTTTAATTTTGCACTTAGTTAATGGTTATTTTTATTGAAGGTATTTTTATTCTGTTAAAATTTGGCGTTACACTTAAAGGCTTATATTAATTCCGACTGTTAATTTCGAAAATTAAACAGTCGGTTCCATCCCATTGCTATTAATACAAAATTTTAAAAAATGCCAAAATGTAAACGGAAATAATACGGGCGCTCCATTATTTGACTTCCCAAGTGAAAAAAAATACTGAGTGATTGATTACTGTTTTCGTTACTGGCTGCTGTGAATGATGAATGTTATATCAATATTTCTTTGTTCGTGTTTTGTTTTTTCTTTAATTATATATTATATTATAAATTTCTGAGTCATTCGAAAATTTTGTAATTGTGATTTTTTATGTCTTCGGTTCGTTACGCTTGTGACGCGTAAACAGTACCACCAAACTCTTATACGAAAAAAAATTGATAGCATATGGCTGCGACTATTTAATAAATGTGCGAAATAGAAAAAGTTGTTTTTTAATTACGAAAATCTGAAAGTCTTATAAATATTTTAGCCCAAAAACAAGACAAGAGATTTAATATCTGTTTGTAAAATATGTTTCTGCAAATAAATGTATTTCCGAAAATATTATAACCAGTCATAAGTCTATGAAACATATTTAATAAAATCATATTTGTTGTTTCCCTCTAAATTGAAATTGTTCTGCCTAAACTAAAATTATTTTCTCTCTAAAATGGATTTCCATTCGTCAAATAAGACATGTCAGGATGCGGATACTTTGCACGGTTTTCGTTTTTTTTTTTCAATAAATACTATCCGGATTATATGAAACTTTCAATTTTTTTTTCAATTTTCAAAATTTTCGGTTTGTGTGACGGCTATGACAAATATCTTTGTTCATTGTGTACTTTGATGTCAAATAGGGAGAATATTCCACTTAATCGTTCTGATTTCACTTAATCTTTTGCTTTACAAGTTGCAAGCCTCTGAACAGAACTGCAAGAAAAGTTAAGACATTCCACCAGCAAATACCTTTAAGGAAAAAAATCGGGCTCATTATGTAGAAATTGTTCAAAATTTATTTATCATCATTATTATCATCAAAGTTGTAATTTTTATTCCCACTATGTTAAACTTTTATCACGCATACCATTTTGTAAGGCATATTTTAATAAGTAATATTTCATGTATTTATATATTTGTGACTCTATGTGTAAATGATGACAGGTTAAAATTTAAATGATTAAAAGCTACTGCCATTTTATATCCATAATTTTAAACTGCATGGTTTAATAATCGTGATTAAACCTTAATTTTACACAAAACTTGATTAATACAAACATTTAAAAAATTGACATTCTATTATAAAAGTTATGTAATAAAGAATAAATAAATAGTAGCTACTATTGGAGAAGTAAAGAAGTAAAAAACATTTTATATAATACATACCCAACCTAAAATAAATTTACAGAATGGCTACGAAGAAATACATCAAAAATATAAGATACATAGTGATGTAAAATAATTTTACTAAAAATTAAAATTACAGCAACAAAACTTAGTAATAAAAATATCATAAATATTAGCAGCAATTAAGAGCACGTCGTTCACTTTCTTTTACATAAAAATAAATAAAAGTGTACTTACCAATATACTATAAGTACAAAAATATTTGCATGACCTACAATGAATTTCGGGTCTGTCTGTTCTTGTGCAATTTACTAGTGTATGTATAAACTATATGAGAAAATCCTGGTGAAAGGTTTTTAAAGATAAAAATAATACTTATATTTTATTTTTATTTTTAAAAACACAACCTAAGTTGTCAAAACCGAAGTAGTTGTGTGGCCGATAGATAATTGTTCGGGGCTCAGATGTTTGTCAAATAAAAAATTCATTTAAAGCAATATATGTAAGTATCATTTGCAGATTATTTTTTCTCATTCTTAACAGCTTTCCTAATCTACTGCACTGTCACGATCAGGTGCCACCTGGATTGATGTGTGCGTGTGAGTTACGCTGGCGTCACAACTTATATACGTCAAACACAGATCAAATAGTGGGATTTCATTTGTAAGAGGGTTTAAGTTACCGTAAGGCACAAGGGGTCAGTAAATCCAGTTGAAGTTGAATTAAGTTGAGTTAAATAAAGAACTCGAAAATTTCAACATGGATATGAAGAAAATGATTAGGAGCATAATATAGAAGAAATAACCTATTTAATAAAGTATTAACGACATATTAAAGCATATCATTATACGAGCAGTAGAAAAATAACAAATTAGTTTTGGAGATTATTGAGCACTGAACATTTTAACACAGCAGAACAGTGATCACGTTACCAAAATTCACACACACAGTAGCATGAAAATTAATTGCTCTATGAGATTTTTATCTCTATTTTATGGAATAATTCATGGCATCGTTGGCTATTTAATTACTAGGTAAATGTGATCAATAATCGTGAAAAAGCTACAATTCAGTGTTTATGAATTTTATTAAAAAATACGGATGCTTGCCGTGAGATTTCATCATAGCACGGGAGCAAAACGTGTAACATTCTCGTGAGGACAAATAAAGCTGTTGTAGGAAATACGTGCTGACATACATATAATTATAAGAAAGATATAAATGCATTTAATTAGTTATTTTCAGTCTCTCTCAATTATTTTTGTCACAAAAATGTACAACGTACAGACAGCAGCAATTTTGTTTATTACTAAATAATTTAATACTTTTGTTTATTACATTATAAAAGTGACAAGTGAGCACACAGCCAACCTGATGGTAAGTGGATGCTGTGGCCCATAGAAATCTACATTCATCATCAGGCAGCAAAATGGAAACTGTCATGGAAGAAAGTTATGCAAGGCCGTGAAAGCCGTGATGCTGTCCTAACCGTTCGCTGCGGAAAATTGAGCTTGTGTAACAAGTATAACGGTTCACCGGAATTATTACATCAAAAAGCAACGACAAAAGTAGATTCAAGGTACTTTTGTTAGGTCGTGTTGATTTAAAATGGAGTGACATGTTGTGACTCTTAGAAACTCGTAAAGCCGAAAGGCCGAGAGAGCAAACATACACCAAATCTTAAAGCCTGCTATATTTTAGCCCAAAAACAACATATAAGTTCTGTTTGTATAATATGTTTTTGCAAATAATTGTATTTGAGAAAATATTATTACCAGCCAAAATCCATTAAACATATTTCGTAAAATGGGATCATATTGGTTCTTTTCTCTATAAACTCGAACGGATTTCCATTCTTCAAAGATGATATGTCAGTATCCGAATACTTTGCACGGTTTTTATTTTCAGTTTATCGGCATAAGTTAGATTCAATAGAATGAGGGCTTTACACAACCTAATGCGTATGTCCATCGTCAAATACACTCAGATCCGATAAAAGTCTTTGAGTCTATAGAAACAGTTACCAATGGTTTCATCTATATGACCCTCAAAATGCAACCTTCGATCCATAACGACACCTAAGTTCCTAGCATCCAATACACGTCCTAACGGATTACTATTTAGTATTTGTCTGGTTATGCGTTCCCAGTAACATATACTTCGGTTTATTGGGGTTCAATAAGGGATGATTTTGTTGGCAAAAGCGGCTATGTGGCCAAAATCTCAATTGATTTTGTTATTGTTATATTTGTTTCACTAGATATAAAAGAAATGTAAAGTTGAAGGTTGTATAAAGTCGTTGTCAATACGGAAATCAGCTACACTTGTCATCGTTATTTTTTGACTCGTCCTACGCAGGGAGTAAATAGTTTCTGATTTAGACGAAGTTTTCAAACAACACTAAAAATTCGTTATACGAACAGATCAGTTTCGCAAAAACTCCTCTTCATAAATATTTTAAATCAAATCAAAGAGGAATTTACATTTTTCCTAAAGAACTAACAAAAAAAGTGTACATTATTACATCAAATTTAACACTAGGAAAATCACCCTTATGGAGCGAAGCCAAGAAGATGGAATCAACAAAGACTACCTACTTTATATTCCGGGCCACTATGAATAACGGTCCGCATTGCCGTAAATGAGGATTTCAAAGGAGAACCACATATTAAGCAATTTAAATTATGTTGCAAATTAGTTCTGTTTTTTTTTTCATTTCATTGGACCATTTCAAAATTCCAACGCCGAACAAAGGTCTTTCCCATAAACTGCCACATATGGAGAGCTTTTGCCATGGTTACCACGCGTGGTACTTCTAGGTGGTATGACACCTTTCTTGTCTAGTGATCCGTATTGGTATGAATCACCGTGTTAGATATTTATTCCGCTAAATAGTAGTGCTTGCATTGCACTGCTGTGTTGCGATCTGAAGGCTTAAGCATTTCATTATAGTCTTCAGAGATGACAAATTTTTTTTAACCTTTTTGTTTAAAATTGGCTGCAGGTGTTCTTAAGCTGCGGTAGCCACTTAGCATCAAGTGGTCAGTCAGTTGATTTGTCATTTCAGTACATCATATATAATAAAATAGAAACTGCTGCCTACCTTCATTTCCCGCTGCAACCTCTAACGACAGTACGGGATGATACTCTTATCTCGCTACTCAAATTATTACGATTTCTCCATAATCAATACTTACAATTAAATATAGACAAAACTGACGTACGCTAAGAGTATAACTGAATATTTCCTTACAAAAGCTTGAATCTACTTAATGAAACAAGAAAAAAGTTTAAATTTATCACACATGCCTGCCTCCAAGCAACAAATGTGGTGACGGCGTAACAGATTACTTCACTCTACTTTACTCTCGACCGATGAATGTTGTAAAAAATTACTAAAAATCCTGTAAATCCGGAAATAAAGCTTCCGATATATTTATAAAAAAACTCAATCTCAAATAAAAATTATTACTATTATATTATGTCTACTATTATACTTTTATTTTTTTGACGCATATTTGTATTCTACTATTTATATAACTATATAAATTTTGAATTCGTGACAGGCTCTAAAAGTGGGAGCTTTCCATTCGACAGTATTTTGTATGTTACGCGATATTTATGTCAATTGTAAACATACTTTAACGAATCTCCTTTTGCTAAATATACTAAAACTACAAGAAAGTTCCTATTTTAAAATTAAGAAAAATAGGGAATGAAACATTTTTGTATCACTGAAGTTTTAATATTGCTTAACTTTTAAAGAAAATGAAAACTAACTCCAGAACTTATAAAAACTATATATAATTTCCACATAACTTAATAACTGTTGGAGTCGAGGCTTTATTTTTCCGATACCCCTATATCTTAGGACCGACTTCACAAGCTATTACATCAATTTGAAATCATTATATTATGTTATTTATTTGAATTCAGATAAAATTATTCTTTCTATAACTTTTAATTTTTCGAATGACCCAGACCTGAGGAGCAATAAACGGTGCAAATCATGTCTCGCAGAGAGCAATCACTAGCTTTTGTTGATTTATTATACCTACAACAATTTATAGACTAAAATGTTATATGCTAACGTCCACAGTTCATTAAATATAAAGTGGCTTCTGTAGTTCATAAGCCCCTACAACCACCATTAACCAAAGAAGGCCACAGATGTGATGCCAGCTCTGAGAAATAAGATTTAAGAATTAAGATAGAATTTTGCTTTTGCCCGTCGGCGGGAAGGAGAACATCTTTCGCCAGTAAAGGCTTTCAAACTTTTTTATAAAAGAAGGGTCAAAATGGACACACAATCCACCTAATAGAAATAAGATGCTGTGGGTTCATAAGAGTCCACATCTACCTTTGATGACGTTTTGTCACTCTTAAAGACTAAGGTGCAATACAGTTGAAAAAAAGAGAAAAAAGATTTCAACCATTATGTACGCATCCGGTTGCAAAAATACTTTTGACAAAAGATTTGACAAAGTCAACCTTCGAGAATAGTTTTATATGATTATTTCTACGTAAGACCGTTATTTTTGTGCGTAGTTATTTAATTTAAATTTTTTTACCGATGTTTTTAATTATTTATAACTAAGGTGGAAATAAATTCACATTAAAGATACATCAATATATATGTATTTAAATTTTATTTTATAGTTATAATCACACCGTACATACATTTATCATTTTAAATATAAAATAAAAATAAGAAGCAACATTAGAAAAAATTAAAACTTCATTTTTGTATAGTTGGACAAATTTACATTGTAATTTAGGACTCCGTTGTCTAAATTAAATTGTAGAAGTACTAATTCATACGTTATAATAGTCGCAGCAACCTGAAAAATAAAACCTGTTAATCGCTTGAAGTTTTTTTTTTAGTTATGTATTTCAAATCTCCATACATGAAGTAAAGTTCTACGTGTCACATAGAAATACACTCCACTTAAAGCTGTCGTAGTGTAACGAATCTGACGGTTGAAACGCTGCACCTGAACAGAAAAATTATTTATACGAATATAAGGTGATAGGAGCTCTGCAGTAGTACAGCAATGTGAATATTGTTCTGTTTTATGATTTACATATTTTTACGATACCAATTTTCCAAAACAATTTATAATATAAAACTACTTTATGTGCTGTATATGATAGTCATATAATTTTATAAAAGTATTAACTTTATAAACAGTTTATTCAGATTAAAAACCACGTAACCAATCCACGTATACTTCTTAATTACTAAACATTTTGTTGCGCGCCATAGTTGATGCCTGGTACGTAACGTATGATTATTAGCACCATCTAGTAGCAAGTAGCAGAAATAGAAGCGTCAAGATCTTTTTTGAAAATTCACCATCTAGTATGGAGTAGCAGAACTAGGAGAGCTTTCTAGAAAATTCTTTGCAAGACCTTTCGCCATCTTACTCAAAAATTCTATATGTTTTCAGTAGAAAATGGTCCTATATAAAGGTATTAAGGACCACGACCGGGGCAGTGTTGAATTGACGATACAAATGAATACTTCGGAGTGAAATAAAATGAACTGAAGTGTTAAGTGTAATTAATTATTGGTATGTTTTAAGTTTTAATTGGTGTTCGGTAATTAAAGTGTCAATTTTGGTAATTTAATCGGCATTTTTTACTGTCACGAACCCTAAGTTTGCAACAATTGTTGTCAGAAGTGGGATAAAATCATGCTGATTTTACCTAAGGACGAAACGGAGGGTGTCCGTACCCAAAGTCCATGCCAGCAGGAGACGGACCAGAGACGATTTTGTGATGCAACGGCGTAGACGTCGGAAGGCCAGCCACCGGCTACGGAGGTCAGCCCGTCAGCAGCTCCTACATCTACAGCACCTGACTTAGGTGCTCTGATGATGATTTTGCAGGAACAGGCCCGTCGGTTGGAAGACCAGCAGGCGGAAAAGGCCTGCCGACAGGAGGAACAGGCCCGTCGACAAGAGGTACAAGCCCGTAGGTTGGGTAAGCAGCCGCAGTGTTGACAAGAGGCACAGGCCCGTTGGTTGAAAGAGAAATAGGAGGAACAGGTCCGTCGTTTTAAAGAGCAGCTAAAACTCGATAAGGAAGAGCTAATGCTCCTCATGAAGGACCTTTACGCTACTTTCGGTAAAGAGATAAGAGAGGTGAAGGAGAAGGTTGCCCAATATTACAACCGCTTGCCGCTTGGAAATCTCATGGCAAAGCAGATGCATTGTCAAGAAGAACTTGTCCTCAAGGATGCAAGCATTGTACTAGGTAACAGGGAATGGAAGTAGTATCTGTGAGAATGCTCAGGACAAACCACCTCAACAGCGAGTAGAAGGACAGCCTACAACATGCACAGCAGGAAGATTCGACCATCAAGCCGATTCGGAAATTAATGAAGGCCAGTGGTCCCAAGCCTAAGTGGAGTGACGTCTCAGTAAAGAGTTCAACCACGAAAAATTATTGGGCCCAATGAGACAAATTGCTGATTCAGGATGGATTTCTGTGCCATAAGTGCGAAAATGGTCAGGAAGACAGCTGTTGTCCCTAAAGCTAAAGTACTGGATGTTCTACAGTTATACCATATTGGTTGTTCAGGAGTCCATCTGGGAGTTAAACGAACTCTAATAAAGATCCCAGAACGGTTTTACTGGGTACACTGTCGTGACGATGTTGAGGACTGGTGTCGCAAATGTACAAGTTGTGCGGCTGTCAAGGGACCTCAGACTCGTAGTAGAGGTGCATTGAAGTTGTACAATGTTGGTGCACCATTGGAGAGGATAGCCCTTGACGTTGCGGAGCCGTTTCATAAAGGTGCAAGAGGTACTCCTATGATCATCCATATGAATCGACTGGCGCGCTATTATGGGACGATAATGCTCGGGACGAGCATCTCTTAGGAGGTGGAAGGGTTGCGCCATAGATGATGCCTGGTACATGACGTGTGATTATAAGCGTCATTTAGTATCAAGTAGCAGAAATAGGAGCGTCAAGGTCTTTACTGAAAATTCACTAGCACCATCTAGTATGGAGTAGAAGAACTAGGAAAGATTTTTTGAAAATTCCTTGCCAGAAATTTCGACATTCCACTCGAATATTCCAGTTGTTTTCAGTAGTAGAGGATCCTATATAAAGGTGTTAAGGACCGCGACCGGGGCAATATATATTTGGCGATACAAATGAAGACTTCGGAGCGAAATAAAGTGAACTTAAGTATTAAGTGTGATTAATTATTAGCGCGCTTTAAGTTTTAATTGGTGGTCGTTAATAAAAGTGTCAATTTTGGTAATTAAATCGGCAGTTTTTATTGTAACGAGCCTTAGGCTTGTAAAAATACACTATATATTTATTTTAGAATTTCTCTTAAATTTATTCAAACACTATTGTGCGTAATAATCGAGAAAATAGACTGTTATATAATTTCATCAGTTAAAGTAAATTCCCAAGTTTGGTAACAAATTACAATATAACATGTAACATATTACACTTGAATATTTCATGCGCAGTTTTATGGCTACCAATTATCCAGGTATTTTCTTCACAACCAGAGCCCGGCCATTTTACAACTGAAAATCTAGCTAGTTGATTGAATGTTGTAATGCATAATTAAAAAAGGTTCATGTATTAATCCTAATGCCTTTATTTTACATCCATTTTTTTCATTTCCAAGCGAGCACAACTGTACTGCCAAGATTTTGTGAAGTGAATAAATTTACACATTATTATATTAATTTGTACATTAGAGTGCGAGAATAATATTTTTTCGATAATCTAGTAGTGTTTAGTGGGCAGTTTTCACAACATTTTGATAATATAAAGAAGAGAGCTCCTACAATTATTTTTATTTATTATACAATTTATGTTAACATAAACAATGAAGTGACTTATCATGATGACAAGGGCGTACAATATGACAACTTACTTCAAGCGTGTATTCAGATGCGGGGACGTATCCAACAACAAACATGGGCTCTTGTGCAGCTTTGTTTACGTTTGCTGCTAACAAACACATCACAGTCGCTCTAGTGATTAGAAACACGATGGAGTACATATAGTATAATAGATGTACAGTATTGTGAATAGAACTGTGGACAAAATAAAGTTTACTAGGTTGTAGTCTCGGTCTACAACCTAGTAAACTTTATTTTGTCCGCATTTTATTTAGACCGAGACTAACTTTCGAAGACCATGTGAGCAAATTGCTCGAAGAGGGGAGGGTCAAGAGTACTCGGATACCTAGACGTGCATGTATGAAGAAGTTAATGAACCTGAAAGAAGCGAAAGAGGTATGTAAGGATCGTGACACTTGGCGATCTGTTCTCTCTGGCTACCCCGTTAGGGATTGTGCGTGACGATAAGTAAGTAAGTAAGTAAGTACTAGGTTGTAGGACACCTTTGCCGTTCGGGTGGATACCACCCTCCCAACTATTTCTGTTTCCAAACAGTTGTAATTGTTTTGCCGTGATGCAGAAGGCCAGTATAGTTGGGGGCTAAATCTTTTCCTTTTGAATCTCAGAAATGAAAAGTGCTTGCTTAAAATTAGTTGTTAATTGGCAGCAGTAGCCACTTACAGTTAAGTGGAAGTTCACTGCAGCTATATTAGCTGTATAGTTGTAGCACGAATAAGTAGGCTGGACCGGTGAAAGATCACGCTCTCACAGAATAGCAGCCTAAAATAGCAGCTAAACGTTGCTGTGTTTCTCATAGTGAGTGTAGATAACCGGAAACCCCTTTTTAATGGAAAAGAGGCATACGAAATTTTTGAGGTGCTGACACCGTTAAAGCATACTACCGAAGTTTAAATCACGCTACAGAAGTATAAAAAACCAGAATGAAATATTTTTCAATTGAATTACATTTCTAACTTATGTGGTGAGTTGGTGACGTTAGAAAGTTAATCACCCCCTTGCATTTCAAGTGAGAGATAAGAGGTGACTATATGATATGCCAGAACGTGTTGCCAAATGTGTTAATAGTAAACTATTTTGTTTAGTATGTCAAAAATAAAACATCTATGCTGACCGACACAAAGCAGCGTCAAAAGTGCTATACGTCTGGTACAAAAATTGCTAAAAATCGAGCACGATGATTACAATTGTCCCCGTAATTGAGGTGAAACAATCATGTTCAGTAGTGGATGAAGCGGATGGTTGTGTTGATGATGACTCAGTGGCAGACGTTTTTTACGCGGTGAAGGCACGCAGCGGCTTTTGATGTTGGAAGAATTTTTCATCAATTGTGTTTTACCCATATCATCACTTACTTTTTCGAGATTTTATCGCCGTGATGTGTATGCCTAGGAAGTCCATAACTGGAAAAAACATCATCAAATTAATAAATGAAAATAATTTCAAAAATTATAATTTTATTTTCACAAATTCTTTGTGGAATTGGCAACTTCCAGAAAATTTTCCGGACCGATACTATTTAGGAACCTTCGAAAAAAGAGCCTGCTCTTTTTTTAAAAGGTGGCATTGTACATAAAATTCCTCCGATACTGTAGTTTTTTATGAGCGCCTATATTTTTATACCATTAGGTGAGCCGAAAACTCGTCGTTTGCCCTTTCTTCCATTTAAAAAAAATGCCTTTCGTTTGTATTTACTCGATTAAGCATTTCGTTGGATTTGCCCTTGCTTTTTCCGATTGCTAGGATTATACAACGCCGCTTTATAGATCCATAAAAACCGAATGCCAGGTCCATGCGGCGCCTATTGTCACCTGGATACCTGGATGTTAAGACATCGCTTCACTATAAGGTTATTTATAATAAGTGATATATTGCAATCTTGTAACTTCTATATTAAATATATGTTAAGTAAATTGTTTTTTTTTATTTTTGTAATTGTCTTATAAATAATTGTTTCGAATGTTGAAGGTTTTCCGTGAGTTATTTATGTTTGTGAAACGCTTTTACGTTATACGAGAAGTTTTAAAAACCAGGTTGCACCAGGTTGAGTTACTACTTCTTGAAATAGAATATACCCAAATAAATGTCGCATGCTTATCTCTTGCTGAACAAATATGCACGCAGCGCTATAATTCTCTTAACGTAGAAAATCCAGACCTTAACTAAAAGTTAGTTTTTTGAAGTTAATTAATTACGTAAATAAAGGCAATATTTAATTACTTTAAAGTATTGAACAGTTGCAGGCAGATGAAGAACAGATTAGTGAAGAATGCTAACAGCATAAGGTAGCAAAATCTGGAATTTATTTCTTTCACAAGAGCTACAAGGTGTGAATATAAGACGCGCAATTTTTCCCACGACATTGACTTCTGTAATGACAACAAATCGGGTTGAAATAATGAATGTAATTCAAAATTCGACATTATTTTTATTTTAATATGCAAAGGAACTTACGTATCGTTTACTGATGATGCCGTTGAAATCCTGAAAGTATGAAGTTAAATACGTGCTTACACACATCATCATTACGTCTGTAATGTTCCAAGCAAATGTCGCCTGCAAATTTGCGATCTGAATGAAGATAAAACATTTATTAATATATTAAAAAATGAACACTTGACCTTATTAGTCCGGAGTAACCCCAAGTTCGACTCCTATCATTTTGAATAAAATTGTTAGTTACGATTTTAATTATTGACGTGTTCTTGTTTCCTTAAAAACCCTGTTTCTCTATTAAAAAATACAGTCCGTTTAATCTTCATGTGCACTTGAAGTGGAACTTGAAGTTTATCAATATTTATTCCTGTAATTTATTTAATGTTATTGTTACTATTTCTAGAAATATTTTTATTTAATAAAAAAGTTAAAGAGCCTAATACAGGGTGTCCAGTAGGAAAGTTCAATTTTCAAATTTGAATTACACAGCAACTGTTGGCTCGGTGAAGTGGGGAAAGGCCTCAATCGACGCGTCAGGCATGCTGGTTTAACTTTAACCGTCGCCATGGAGCGTTGGACTGGAGCACAACGTGCTTTTGCTGTCGAAGTTTACTTTGAGAGTCATGACTCGTGCGCTGCTGCGCTTCGAAAATTTAGTTCTCAGTACAATATTCGCCGAATAAGAGATGCCTCAAGTGTAAAACTTTTGAAAAAGTGGATTAAGAAGTTTCGTGAAACGGTTTGTACCATTAACCAACACATTCCAGGCCGCGCACCTACTGTATCAACCCAGGAAAATGTGTGCCGAGTAAGTGATTCGGTCCCTGCAAATCCGCGGTGTTCTTTACGAAGGCATTCGGCTTTTTTGGGAATCCCTAAATCAACAGTTAAATTCACAGATAAGAAAAAAAAGCAGTTACATAGTGTAAAGGTGACTGTTTTATGCACCATAACCTCTAGTGGGGTTATTGGGGTGTTCTTTTTTTTGAGAATGTAGAACGGTCATGCTTTGACAGTCAATTCGAAGCGATATAAGAATATGATCAACAATTTTTTTGCTCCTATTGTAAGAACCGAACGCCCTTTTAACAGAAACACGTGGTTCAAACAGGATCAAGCCACTTCCCATACCTCCAGGTAGTCGATGGATACGATAAAGGCATTTTTCCCACAAAAATGATATCGAGGTTTGGAGACATCTGCTGGCCACCCAGGTCGCCCGATGTCACATCATGTGATTATTTTCTGTGGGGTTATATAAATTCAAAAGTTTATTCAAACAAACCACGAACACGAGTGATGCTGAAATAAAATATCTGACAAGAAATAAACAAAATCTCACCACAAATCTGCAAGAAAGTGCTTCAAAATTTATGAGTCCGATTAGAAGAATGTGAAAGAAGGGATGGTAAACATTCGGAGAAAATGATATTTAAAAAATAAAACCCGCTGAGTTTCTTGATATTGTATTAAATAAATATTTTATATTCATTAACTTTTTCTTAAATCAAAAATTGTTTGTGACTTAACATTTTTCAGGTCAACTCAATCTCCCCTAAATACCATCCCGGTATTTAACAAAAATGAACTTTCCTACTGGACATGCTGTATTAACTGAAACTAATTTTAGGGATTTTATTGCGTTTAATTTAAACTTTTTAAATTTTCGACTTTCGACAACATAATAAGGCGGGGGGGGGGGGGTCTGAGATATTTGATTGAAGAAGTAACCGAAACGTCGGGAACTAAAAAATTCATATTAAACGCAATAAAATCCATAAAATTAGTTTCATATAATATAGACTGTTCGCGTTATGTTAATATTATTTAGATAAGTACACTGACGAAGGATTTTCATCTGAGTCGATTGTGCATGTCGATTGCACTCGAGACGATCGAAATTAAGTGTGGATGTGAATTGACAGCAGCGTTGCGAAAGGGCGCGGTCGCGCAATTTTCCTTATTTAATTCGAAGGGGGATTTCAACCTTAATGTCGTTTAAATAGGTATGTTAAGAAATTCATCGCTGTTGTTCACCATTAAGGATGAAATTTTACACTTGACGTTACTTGGTTGAAAAGAGAGCAACCATTTAAATCGGTTCAGCCGTTTCCAAAAAATCGGTGGACATACATAAAACGCACTGAACATTCTCGTTAACTGAACTCCTTGCAAAATGTTACAATAAATTCAAGCTTACCATAAATATAATTGATTTCCACAAACTGTAAGATGTCAAATCAAATATGAATGGTGCCCAAATTGAGAAATATTTTTCATAAACGTTGTCGCTTAGTATTGATTCATTTAAATCACTCATGACCTTCATGATGTTTGATATTATCGACATTGTATGTTCAACTGAAACATTTTTTATTTATTATAAAGAATGGATTCTGTGTGTTCACAGTCTAAGAAAATACAGCGCATCAAAATTCCACTGCTGAATAATAGCCATAGATTGTTTCATGACGATATAATATATATATATATATATATATATATATATATATATATATATATATATATATATATATATATATATATATTATCATATATAATAAATTATTATTACGGCGTAGGGAAGTGACGACCCCGTCATCCGCTAACGTGACGGTTATGTGACAAAACTGCTACGTCAGAGCAGTCAGTCAGCACCCTACCAAAAGGTGTGAGCGCCGTGCCTGCATATAGCCTCAGCATGAAACAGCGCCGGGACTTCCGTTAAATGACGCCCGCTAATATGGATAATGGAATACACAAGAACGCGCAAAGGGCCGCTGCGTGGAGGTCACCAGGACGCGTCTGGAGCTGGCGCTGTCGCGACAGCATGCGAGACGCCAGCCGAGTGCAAGGTGCTGCACGACCACCCTGCAGCCCCTCGCATCCATCATCCCCACTAGCTTGCTTGGTGTCGGCAGGGTCTTCGTAGGCCCAGCAATAGGCAAGAATTGAGGAACGGATCGCAAAGGCTAGAGCTCTCATCGGCAGACTGATATGCTAAAGATATTAATAGTCATTTTGCAACCATCCACTCAATTAAATAAAATTATGTGTCTTACTTAGTTTGAAGACCTTAGCAGTCAGCCGCCGTAGAGTCTACATCACCCGAAGATGCCTCGTGTAGAGACGAAACACGTGTCGTATTATCGTCGATGGTGTATCTTTCCTAGAAGAGTGGTGTTGGGAGTGGGTGCTCTTTAAACTGGGTAAGACACATCATTTCGTTTAATTGAGCGGATGGTTGCAAAATAACTGTTAATATCTTTATTATAATGGATTTCCGCAAAATTAACGCCTGATTCTATCAATTAAACTGATATGCTTCAGATCAGGCAATAATAGGCCAAGAATTGTGCGCACCGTCAGGATGGCGTTTGCTGGGATAAATGTCAGTTTGTCCCAGCCGTATATCACGCAAAAACTGACGGAGCACATAGATGATCTGAAGCATAGAATCGCTGCTTGGGGAAAGCGGATCCGGAGATATACCGAGAGGTCGACCCGGTTCAACCAGAATCGTCTCTTCCAGAGTGATCAGAGGAGGCTCTATGAATCATTGGAGCGACCAATGGTAAGTGGAATGGGTCCAGCACTGAATTAAGCCTGTGGTCAGAGCCCGTAAACCACAGCGAGGGCCCTTGGACGGAAGTTGTGGCGAGTCAGTGTGCGAGTATTATGCACATGGACTTCGTAATTGTAACACCGGATGACGTAGCTCAGGTGGTCCGTAGGGCCCCGAACTGGAAAAGTCCGTGACTCGACGGGCTGCGTCACTACTGGCTGAAAAGGTCCGTGGTATGTCACACTGAGCTTGCCTGACAGTTTCAAGAGGCTTTCAACCAGAAGTCGCTACCGAGCCGCTTTACTACTGGAATCACGCATTTGGTTCCTAAAGACCAGGGTACCACAGACCCTAGAAAATATCGCGTCATCACGTGTCTACCGACCATATACAAGACAATAATATCCATTTTGAGCGCGAGAATCACTCGTCACCTGGACTCGAATCGGGTGATGTCGCGCGCTCTAATTGAATGTCGAGGCGGTGATCGTGGAACCAAGGAACTATTTCTCATTGACGCGGTCATTGGCAAGGTGGTGAGACGCAACCGTCGGAACTTCTCCGCTGCCTGGATTGACCACAGAAATGCATTCGACTCGGAGCCCCATACATAGCTAAAGAAGGTCCTCGAGCTGTACAAGATTGACTGTACAGTTTGAGACTTTCTCGAGCAGTGTATGGGGTAGTGGAGTACGATCCTTTGTCATCTGGGCGAGCGAATGACGGCTGCGGAAAGCCACATAAAAATAAGAATACGGGTATCTCCCGGGGCAATTGTCTGAGTACAATCTGGTTCTGCCTGTCTTTGAAACCTCTCAGTACTTTACTGGAGGTCTCCGGGAGGAGATTTCAGCTTCGGAAAGGAGGTACAAAAGTGACCAACCTTTTCTATATGGATGAACTCAAGTTGTTCGCCTTCAGTACCGCATATCTTGTGGAATTGGTGAACATCACTTGTGATTTTAGCAATTCTATTAGAATGGAGCTAGGAAAGGATAAGTGTGTGGTCATCCATGTTGAAAGGGGAAGGGTTGCTAACTTTGAGAGCATAGCTTTATTTGTGTCCGTCAACTTAAAGACCCTTTCCGGGACTATACCGATACCTGGGTATATCACAGAACATCGGTATCGATGAGGCTGGTATGAAGGAGTCAGTTTGCGATACATGTTTTATGCACGCTTGACCAAAGTGCTTAACAGCCTTTTGTCTGGTGTCAATAGGGCACACGCGTATACCGGTTGGGTCATGCCAGTCCTCATGTACACCTTTGGCATGCTCATGTGAACTCAGACTGAACTTAACGCCCTGGATAGAAAAGTCCGCACTACTATGACATCCCATAGGATGCATCATCCAAGATTGTCGGTGATGGGGCTGTACTAGCCGCGAAAACATGGTGGGCGTGGCTTTTTGAGCGCGCTCACCATGCATAATCACGAAGTGTGCGGCCTCCGTAATTAGTTCCTGACAAGACCGGATGATCCAATCTACAAGGACGTCATTTCTTGTGATAAAGGACTTACCTCTCTATTCTTAGCCAACGAGCAATGGCAAGACCCGCCAATGGAGAGCATATGGACCAGGATATCGTATGGAGGGAGAAGGAGGTTCCACGGGAGGTTCTACAAGGCTCTACATGAGCCTTTTGTAGACACAGTAGCCTCCCTCCACTGACTACGCATCGATGATCTCATCTCATCATCTGACCTCATTTGGTGATCCGAGGGATATGTCTGTGCGATACAGGATCAGGTTATTTAGACCAACAACTATCGGAGTTACATCCTAAAAGATGGCACCGTCGATATCTGTCGAGCTTGTCATCCCGGTGAGTCATTTAGGCATGTCATCTCCGGTTGTTCAGCGCTTTCTAACTCTGAGTACTTGCACAGGTACAACCTTGTAGCCAGAATTTTTCACCAGGAGTTCGCTCCGAAATACGGTCTCGTGGACCTGAAATTTCCGTATTACAAGTACTTGCCGGAAGCCATGCTCAAAAATGATCGTGCCCGGCTCTACTAGGACCGGGCCATCATCACAGACCGGACTATTCTTGCGAATAAGCCTGATACTGTGCTGATGGACCGAGCACAGTCAAGAATATTTTTGGTCATTACCATTCTGTATGACGAGAACCTTGTGAAAGCCGAAACAGATAAGCAAATAAAATATCTGGACCTGGCTCATGAGGTGACCGACATGTGGGGTGGTCTGGCGACCGAAATTATTCCTGTAGTCATTTCTGCAAACGGGCTAATCCCGATCAGCTCGGGTCAACTGAGGCGGCTTGGACTCCGTGACGGACCGCTCCAGGCTCAAATGCAGAAAGCGGTGCTCCTCGATACCGCCCGCATCGTCCGCCGGTTTCTTTCCCTTTCCCTCTAACCCTCGGCCGTTTGGTCTCCCATGCCGAGGGCATCCATCTGGTTGCGCTTTTATTTATTTACGTATTATTTATTTATTTATCTTATTATATGAAATATATATTTGTGTATATTTATCATTTCTTTTTATATATTTATTCAGCCCAACCAGATGAGAATACACTATTAATACCCCGTAATAATAATAATATGTTTACGCTCACAATATTTATAACATAAATATTGTAAAAACTATGTTCTTAAGACTATGGGAAGAGAGTCTGGTGTCTGTACTGGGTGGAAGCCTGTGTTACTGATGAAGATAGTTACCACGGTAGGCAGACGTATCGGCATCAGTTTTTTTAGTAGTTATTAGGATGTCGTGTCTTACGACATGGTGAAAGCCAGTTAGCCAGATAACTTTTGCATATAGATTTCCTCGTTTGTATGGCAGTCGTAAACCTTGTTTGTCTGATTTTGAGTATCGGATTCGAGTCCCGGGTTGGGCCAAAATAAGTTATCGCATTTTTCCATCAAGTAATTCTTAGTAACAGCCCGGATAGAAGGAATCCAATCACAAAAGAACAACGATTACCGCTACATATAATTTGAAAAACTATTAAATTACTCCTTTATCCTTATTCCGTTACCGTTACAGCCTAGCAAAGTCCACTGCTGAACATAAGCCTCCCCGAACAGATTGCTTCATATGGAGGATATTTGTAATTGTCTCCTCCTCCAGAAAGCGGGTTCGCAACTGCAGTTCTTTAATTTTTATTCATTATTAGGAAGACGCTGCTGTCCATCTCATGATTTATTTCCGTATGTCACCTCTCACGACACCCACTGTTAGTGAATATTCTTAAATCACCACGACACTATCCTTATTCAACACAAAAATATCCATGGCTTCAAAATGCATTTATCTCCTTCTGACTTAAAAATATATTACGTTGATATAAAATAAAACCCTTAAAATTTACTCTATCGAATATCTATGCAATTAAATAAATCGTTACTTTCATGTGTTTAACAATTCTATTTAATACTTATTGTCTCCCAGCTTCCTAACTCCTATTTATGTAAATGGATCTTCCTGTTTGTAGACAGAATTAGTTATAAGTCTTATGCTTTGCACTCATTTTCACTGCTACGCTTTGCTGTCAGAAACGCAAACTCACGCCAAATGTCTCGTACTTTAAAAGCTGTATATCTTATGCGTGAAAAATATTTTTAGGATTATTTTCTTGTTTTCAGTACTCTCACTTCACAGGCAATGTATGTCACAAAAAATATTTTAACTTATTTGTAATATTTTGTTGACATAAACATTAATTAAGTATACTTCTATAAGAATATTACTTTTACTTCTTTCTTTAAAAAAATGGCAAATAATTGCTAGAAAAGATTATTATACTGTTCTTTCAAATAGACCTGTTCATTTGCGCATCCCTTTTCATATGTTTTTTTATTATTTATGTTTGGTAAATTAGTTTTTATTTTTTAATAGCTTTTGCCCGCGACTTCGTCCGCGTAGAAGAAAATGTTTCTAATGGGATTTATAATTGGTTTTTTACGTTTAAAATTTATTGGTTTTTTATGTTAAAATGTTTGAATACTTATAAAATAAACCAATCTTTATTATAGTTTAGGTATTTAAAGGTTAAATAAACATAAAAATAAAATAAAATTTTGCTAAATTTTATGAACACGAAACTCAGCCGTTGATCTGGTGAAAGTGACACGGGGGATTTTTTTACATCTTTTTACAACTTGAATTTGAATCTGAATCCTAGGAATAAATACAGACTCTCCTAGTTAACAACCTGTCAGTATAGTTGCCTCGATTTCATTGCGATGCGATGTTTTCACTTGCAGTCTGGTACCATTGCATAATTTTGGTGGATTTATTTTGCTCAGCAATTTAATTAATTATAAACTAATTTTAATATGTGAGTTGGGAGACCGGAAGGCTTCAGTGCATTTAGAAACTCGACCGGATGGCATCATCGGTGTTTATCACTAGACGACAGATTTGTTGATATTCGACCACTTCGAACGATCTCAAAAGTATTTCATTTATGAATGAGGCTTGTTCGTTTTTTGGTGTTAGAATGGCACGCTCGCATAATCATTCTGCATTCATTCGTGAATATTATTAATGTTTATTTTTATATGTAAATTTTAGCTATAAGCTCTGGAAACAATTGTACCTAACTCTGCAGGGAGAATTATATTTATCCAATTTTGGGAAATCACCATTTCCTATTTTAAGCAACAGGTCTGAGCATTATTCGGCAGTAACATCTCCCCTAAGATGGACTCTCATATTTTTGGTAAGGCTCAGTTTTGTCACTGAAGGCCACAAAGGAGACCGCTACACGCAAGCTTTAACTTCGCCTGTTCGCGTTCTCCTGGGCACTAACTAACAATACAGTAACTCCTCTTATTTGACCATTACTATTCCTAATATCTTGTTAAGATATATTTAGGGCTTCGAAACCCCTTTTGTGAGCTATAGTACTCTCATCCCAAACAATTAATTTCGTTTTGTGAAGTTCTTATACGAGATTACTTTTTTTGATATATTGCAGAGTGAGTTTTCCGTTTGTATCAAATCGAGAGAAAGTTAAAACACGAAGTGTGCTGTTTTACCTCCTTCCAGCAGAGTGGCAGCAATTTCGGACAATACGACCGCTAAGGTGATATCACGATTGCTTCTCACTTTGGCCAACAGTAAATTTAATAGAAAAGTCTTGCCTGTTCCATCAGGAGCATCCAAAGAAAATATATCACCTACATCTGCGTCGATACTGGAAAGTACTTTATAATAGATGTCTTTGTTTATTGGTTTTTTTGGAGATTGAATTGATTGAATTTGAGAATTTTGATTGATTGAATGAATTTGAGAATTGGAGAATCTTTACTACTTGACATCAATTCTGATAAGTTATTGACATCGTAACTTATTTCCTTCAGGTAGATCCGGTTAGTGTGTATGCCTTCAGATCTTTGAGGCTGCGGCAACCGTTATTGCTGTTGGCTTTGCCCTCCTAATGCTAATACAACTTATCCTATTGTGACCAGACATTTATTATAGATTTCATCTGC
The DNA here is from genome assembly GCA_036936625.1 of Parnassius smintheus behrii. NCBI lineage: Eukaryota > Metazoa > Arthropoda > Insecta > Lepidoptera > Papilionidae > Parnassius > Parnassius smintheus. The sequence continues at coordinate 18,143,388 of JAUPFT010000001.1, read as the reverse complement.
TAGATGTTCATCTATAACGCCATAAAGCCTTTTCAATTGTCGTTTGTACTCTTCTGATAGGCTATTCCTGCATTTTACTTTTTAACTCCGTTAGGCGATGAAGTTCAATAAAATACTAAACACGTCTTCCATCTATTGTGTTAAAGAATTTTTATGCAAAATTTTAAGGAGATTTGACCAGGGAATCGCGTTGTCCTATACAAACTTTGCCCCCGTTTTACAACCCTTAGGGATAGAATTTCAGAAAATCCTTTCTTATCGGATGCCTACGTCATACAAAAACCACCCTCCAGGTTTCAGGTATGTACAATCAGCGTTTTAGGCTATGCGTTGATCCGTCAGTCAGTCATTCAGAACAAAGCATTTTATATGTATACATTTTGAGACAGTGTCAAAACATAAGGATGCCTTAAAATACTGCTTGTGAAATGTGTCCAGGGTACCGGCAGAATAACTGTTTGGTTGCTGCAGTCCAACATTAAATATGTGATTTTTTGGTCTCTTCTGTTTTGTTATGCTATGACTATGAATAAGTAATCTTTCTTTTTTAATTGAATTTTTACGACACCAACTGGAGAAAATTCGATTGAATTAGCACAGGAGTAACTCGACAGCGTTCGAGACATATACATTTATAACGCGTCTTATTGTCACTTATTCCTCGAAACTAGGAATATAGAGTGAACTCGTATTACAAGTGAGTATTTCCAGTGAAAACATATGGGTATAAGATTTTTTATAGAATATGAGGGTGACAAACGGGCACACAGTCCACTTAATGGTAAGTGGATACTAAGATTCATGGACATCTACATTTATTCTCAATTAAGAATCAAAATGCAGATGTGTTGTTACCCCTAAGGACTGAGATGGAATGCCTCGTTCCAGTAAAAAGGGTCTCCGGTTCTTTACACTCACCATGCGAAACACAGCAGAAAAAAGCTGCTATATTACGCTAGTATTCTGTGAGAGCGTGGTGCTAATCCGGCCGAGTCTACCCATTCGTGCTACGATCGTAATAAGGTTATAGCATTGCTCTAGCACGGATGTGGTCATTCCTGCGCTACTATATGAGGAAGCATAATGTAGCTCAGCTAGTTATAGGGAGGGCAACGCTTCGAGTGTCTGTCCAGTCCTCATATCCTCAGTAGAATCATAAAAACCAACATACCTCAACGAATCAGTAAGCTGAAGTGGCAATGGTCCGGCCGTAAACCTTGAAGAACCGACAACCGATGGAAAAGTACGGCTCTTGTATGATAGCCACTAGATAGACACGCGGGAAGTTTATAGATGCGGGTAACCGATGCCCGTGATTTGTGGTATTCCTTGAGAGAAGCCTATGTAAAGCAGTGGACTCATGAAAGTCTATAATGACGATAATGAAGAAGAGTAACTGACTAAGCTAAACTGATAAATAGTGAGAATGCATAGGCCATAACTCTTGATAAGCCGACAACGGACGGTAAAGTAAGGTTCATCATATTAGATTTAGTGATACGTAAAGTCGATGGATGTATGGAACTTGGGGCCATCTTTGTGCCGGAACAAATAAACTGCTCTCATTATATGCTGATATTCTGTGAAAACGTGATGATAGGATGTAATGATGTTGATAATTAAAAAAAATGTCCACATAAACGAATGTGATTAAAAGCTATTCCGCGTAGCTTTAAATTATCATTATATCACTAAAATAACAAAACAAAAAAACTTACGTAATGCTAAGAACATTACCACGTAAGTAATGGTATTGCATTTCCAAAACGCCGTTTTTGATCTTCGTATTTCCACTAAATTAACTTCGATTTCAAGCACTCTCTTAACTAGCTTTGACCAATTCATTGCGAGATGAATTAATAGAACTGTGTTAAATAAGCTAGTCACGTAAAACAATACAATACCTGAAAATTTTGACATGTTTAAACAATGACATTTTTATATAGAAAATCCGTTTATGAATAGTACAAATTAAAAAACTTTAGCAACACGCTTTAATCATAAAGTGTGATGATCCTAGTATGAATTATCATGCGAAGATATTATGAAATTATTCTACCGTTATCGGTTCATATTACGTCTGAAAAGTTTTATATTGAAAACATTGACTTATATATATATATATATATATATATATATATATATATATATATATATATATATATATATATATATATATTCCAGCGTATGAAAACTGAATTACAAAATTTCATTACATTCTTACAAACATACATATAAATGTCAAGCTTATATTATAAAGTTCGTAAAGCAGCAGTGCAATGTGTTTATTAAATAAATAATAATTACTAAATGTATATAAACCGAGAGGACTTAGACAAAACCAAATAAGACTGAATCCCGTTACGATTGTTATTCCGATAACTGAAGCAGCGTGGAACAATATGTAAGGGAGTTTAAAACTGCACCTGCAAAGGCATAAAAACGTTAGAAATATGAAACACGTAAAAATCACAATAAATACTGACCACAAAATAATTTACGTGTTGTACAAATATTAATTTTAGCAGGATTTTTAGTTTGGTGTTCTACCTATAATTATTAAAAAATATAGAATATTTGACTTTACCGCGACCAAGGCAAAAAAAAACATGTATGTATGAGAAACTAAAAATGATTCGAGGACAGTCAAACTCACTGAGGCGGAGTAAACATTATCATTTTACTTTTTTTATAGAAAAAAGGTGACAAGCGGGCACACAGTCCACCTGATGGTAAGTGGTTGCTGTGGCCCATAGACATCTACATCTATCCTCGTTTGCGAATCAAAATGCAGATGCGTTGTCAGCCTTGAGGACTAAGATGGAATGTCTCTTTTCAGTAAAAAGGGTCTCCGGTACTCTACACTTACCATACTAAACACAGCAGCATTAACTGCTATTTGATGCTGGTATTCTGTGAGAGCGTGGTCCTTCCCCGGTTTAGCCGACCCATTCGTGCTACAACTATACAATTAATATAGCTGCAGCATGGCTCTACCACGTAAAAACTTCTATAAAACATTAAATATTATCCCAGTACCATCTTACAAGACGTCTCGCGCCTTTAACGTTGCTCTCCGACGTCGGTCTTTACATTATAAGCCTAGCGTCAACGAGATCATTATACTGCCATACATAGGAAGCCATAAGATCTTCCTGGCACTGCCCGTAGTCGCCTCTTACAGCACCAACGGTACAAAATGGGGTCATAGAATCTCTTACAAGACAAACGATATCTTTCTTTTTCATTTACTCACCCTAAGGAAAGTACAGATGAGTTAGTAAGTCCATCAACTGGAAATAACCCCGCCAAATGGCACAGTCTCATCGGTTCACGCAGACAGTAAAAAAAATCACAAACTTTGTGATCAATAAGATTATTTATCCTTTGCATTTTCCGTTTTTTATATTGCTTTTTTAATAATGAAACAATTCTATATTATAACGATCATTTCTATCAATCAGTTTCTAGTCTTCAAAAGAACTGTAAATATACATATTTCAACAGCGTATATTATTAAAATATAATTTCAACATAGCTGTAATATATATAACCATTTAAATATAATTTTTATTTAAACTTAATATTACCTTAAGTTTAGGTTAGATGCTATAATGTTATTTAATTGTTTGATGCACGACATTGATTTTTTTTTCTTTTCTTTGTTAAATTCCCTCACAGCACACGCGCTACTGCTGAACGTAGACGTGTAGTATTGTAAGATGGACTTGTCTTAAATATCTTTGGTAGTAGCACTAGCGATCTCAGTATCAGACGTATCGCATCTTTGACTGTGCGCCTCTTTGGAGGTCATAAGGCACTGCTATGTTAGTTACCTGTTACGATACCTTCGTGTCGTACTGCGCAATAGATTTTCTTTGCTTGCTACCATATATATTTAATCATCGTTATCGCCATCATTATAGTCATTTACAAGTCCTCTGCAAAACTAAAACCTCCCACAAGGAATGCCACAAAGTACGGTCCTGAGCCACCTGCATCCATTAACTTCCTGCATGTCTTACCAGGTCGTCACTCCATCTTTATATTTATATTTATTATTTTGAAACATAATATATTACCACTAGTAAACTAAGTAAACTGAATTAGATAAAATTTATAAAATATATCTTTATTTTTTCAAATATTTGAACGTCACGTGAATAGTTTAGAAAAAAAAATTATTTGCTTACCATAAAAATTTCGCTGCGCAATTGTACTTTTAATTTAATGACTAACAAAGATTAATTTAATAATGACTTGGAAATACAGGTGAAGATTTTTAAAAGCAATTGATAATTATCTTACTTCGCGCTTAGTTGACTGACGACACATTTGACATGTTTCACATAATTTAATGCTTTGGACATTTAATTTCTGATACCATCCAAATATTTTCAGTCCACATAATTATTCTATTTTTCTTTGAGCAAACTTGTCACTGGGATATTTATCGTAGGTGTCATAAAATATCTACGGAAAATACTGCGGTTAGGAAACTAGGACACGATTTCGTAGTAAGGTTTACTTTTATAATTTTTTACGTTTGATAGTAAAAATTTACGTACAAATAGTTTTAATTCAAACTTTTTATATTCAAATGTATCGATATTTCGGTTAATACTTAATTTCTTTAGTATCTCTTTTCTCGATTTATAAAAAAATATTTTAATTAAAAACTGGTTTATTTAATTAATTTGTATATTTTTTTCCTCTTTATGTGGTTTAAGAGCCAGTGAGCGGCAGACTTAAGATATTTCAATAAGCATAAAGTTTTTTACAGTTGATCCCGTATACTTGAGGTAAGTACATATGAAATGGGGATACTTTTGGTTTGACCGGCGGTTGATATAGACACGCTCAGGTGTTAAAGGGTTAAAAAAAAACCAATATAAACGTGAAAATAATATGTCTGCCGCTTTGACATCAAGAGAAACAAGAAGAAATCCCCGTGGGTGCGCAAATGATGAAAGGTATTGCGGGCGAACGATTAAGTGGACTGTATTAGCGTGGGTAAAAGTGACCCAAAACAAAATGACGGACGTAGCACGTGGTACGTTTGAACAATATAATTGCTATAAAATTAATTTAATGCATTAGCCGGCACGATGGAATATGACCTGCTGCGGAAAAAGAAACAAGAAAATAAAAACAGTTCGAAATGAAGGGATGGGCAGTTACCTGGGGAAACTGCGAGCGGCCTTGCGAAGGCGACGAAAATTGTATTGCACTGGGGCGAACGGTGGAAGCGCACGTCATTTAACATTTCCTATCTCCTCCACCTTACACCTAAATGGAGCGCGAGCGGCATGCGGGAAGGAAAGAATGTGAGGGGAGGCTATGGCGGCTAACTTAACTAACAAAATACATCGACAAATACAAAGTGCAAGGTTGTTCGTTGGCGCAACCACCCTGAAAATCCTCAGATTCCTGAAGTATGCAGTCTATCTGGAGGTGTGATTCCTGTAAATATGGGTCTCATACGTTTCTTGATAAAATAAATGAAAAACATCGGTTTAAACAATTCGTTTTGCATACTATTACTAAACCGATGTTCTAGCCACTGGATTCTGGAAAGGATACGGTATTTTCATCAATGACGAGTACATCACTTACCTTTGATTTGCCGACAATATAGTCCTAATGTCAGAATCGCTAGCAGACCTAAACACTATAGCACAACAACCTTGTTCCGTGAAATTGATTCGTAACCCTCTCAGAAATGAGATGAAACTTGTACTTACTCGTACTTGTTGAAAGGAGTGTAACCAAGAAGTTTATAAAATTAGTACTTGATATTGTAATTAGTTTTTATTATTATGGATTAATATTAATCAAGTGAATTATTTTTAATTGGTGGAAATACTTACCTATCACGATAATCATAACCTCTATTTCCTTCCATAAATATTAAAATTTATGTTAAATTTTACGCAACTATGTTACTTAACTACTTGTGTGATCGTCAACGCACGTCTGTATAATGAATGTTCGATCTAATTTATCTGTATGTGGTATTGAATTGTCGTTATTGAATTAGTAAATTTAAATATCATAGTAAAAGTACATAAAAAGCATCTATAAAAAAGTAATATCACCTATAGCATCGTTAATTAAATTGGAGAATAGTTTGGAAAATCCAAAAGTGCACGACTCATAATCTCATTTGATTACATAAAAAGAAAAATATCTCTTTTACCATATTTGCGACGAAAGAAGAGATCCATGAGAATTTTTTTTGTGGAAAAGTATCAGTTATTTTTTACATTTTCATTAATTACAATTAAACCAGACCTAATTTCACCAAATGCTGTTGCGCAATCTCGAAGATATGTTAAAAAACGTGTTCTTCAAATTCTTTTTTCTTCGAAATCTCACGAACGAATAAACCGATTTTAATTTTCCAAACGGAATTCAACGACATTTTTTAAGGTTAGGAGCTGATTGGTTTTTAAAATCGATCAGTAAAGCCGTTTAAAAAAATCACAATTTATTATCGAGATTTTTAGAAATCTACTCGTCCGAATTAGTTCATATTATCACCATATCTATTCCACAATGAGATCTTTAGAACGCCGCATCTAACTCGATTAAGACGTTTGAAAGTTATGAAAGGTTAACATGTTTACACACACACACACACACACACACACACACACACATACACGCGCGCGCGCGCACACGCACGCACGCTCGCTCGCTTGCACGCACGCACGCACGCATGCACGCACGCACTCCCGCACGCACGCACGCACGCACGCACGCACGCATGCACACACATACACACACACACACACACACACACATACGCACGCACACACACACACACACACACACACACACACACACACACACACACATACACACACATACGCACACACACACACACACACACACACACACACACACACACACATACATGCACGCAAAATTACTCAGAATAGCTTCCTGGGATCTCAAAACGTCGAGATCTGATGAAAACTCGATTTTAGAAAATCGGGGTGAAACCAATAACATCCCTATTTTTTGAAATTTTTTTTAATTTTTTTGCGGGAAGTTAAAAAGAATTATTTTGATACATCAATTCTAACGGCCGCAACCGTGCGTCATCCACACATACAGACATCCAGACACCCTCGAAGTTTTTTTTCAATCAGTTTGTATTTACAATAAGTACAGGAAATTACTTTTAAAAATAATAGAAACATGGAAACGAGAGATTTTTCTCCATATATGTGTATTTTTATTATTCTATAAGTGCAATAGTAAAAAAATAAAGACATTTTTGGCTCAGAAAATTATATGTGGATTTCCATTAGGTGAGAGTAGAGCACAACCTCAACGCTTCGCTTATGAGGCGTGCAAAAGACGAGTTCGATTTTTTTTTGAGAAATCGAAAACTTGATAAAATAAATGATGTCTGATGATTATCTTAAATCTATATAACGCGACATTAATCAATCGATGTATTATTTTATAGACTGAGGGTGGTAAACAAGCACACAGTCCAGCTGATGGTAAGTGGATGCTCTGAACCATAGACATCTATATCTATTCTGGATTAAGTATAAAAATGCAAAAGCGTTGTCACCCCTGGGGACTACAATGGAATGCCTGGTTATCAGTGAAAATGGTCTCCGGTTCTCTACACTAACCGTACGAAACACAGCATCATTTAAGTTTTTATTTTACGCTTATTTTTATATTATTATTTGCATATTATTACTTATTTACTTTTTATTTGAGCGCTGGCTTGATACGGGCATTGGAGTCTCTTTATAGGGACTCTAGTGCTTGTGTTAGGATCAACGGGGTCTACTCGGACTGGTTTGACATCCATAAAGGTGTCAGACAGGGCTGTGTGGCTTCCCCGTGGCTGTTCAACCTATTTATGGACAGTTGTTTGCAAAATTTGAAAGTTGAAGAATGCGGATTAAGAATGGGTGAGTTAACTGTCAAATGCTTTTTGTACGCCGATGATCAAGTTATTCTTGCGTCGTCGGCGGCCGAGTTGCAAATGATGGTTACATTAATGAACGGATCATTAAAAGAAATGGGTATGAAAGTGAACGCAAGTAAGACGAAAGTGATGGTTTTTGAAAGAGATGAAAGCAAAACGGTATGTGAAATAAGAATAGAAGGAGAGTTAATTGAGCAAGTAGATGAGTTTGTATATTTGGGCTGCGTATTTAGCAGGGATGGGAGATATGATAAGGATATAGAACGACGAGTGAATGCGGGAAATAGAGTAAATGGGGCCTTGCACCCTATTGTGAAGAGTCAAAATGTGTCGAAAAAGGCACGTATGGCAATTCGCAATGCTGTGTTGGTCCCTACTTTAACGTACGGTAGTGAAAGTTGGGTGTGGCAGAAGAAGCACGAGAGTAGAATAAACGCAGTAGAAATGCGGTCGTTAAGGAGTATGTTAGGGCTGAATCTGAATGACAGGGCAAGGAATTGTGTAATAAGAGAAGAGTGTGGTTTGCAAGATGATGTTGTGACAAGGATTAAGAAAACTTTTAAAGAGTATATTCTATTATTTACTTCAGTCGTACATATTTGGCGGTAAAGTTTGAAATTTTAATAAACCTAAACTTTGAGCAAAAAAACATCGATTAAAGATAATACATGTTCAAATTTTGTGACTGATTACTCAAAAACTACAAATGATATCGCTTTCGTGAATGAATAAAAGGTTGATAGAAAATTCATCAAGGATCGTTTCGTACCTCCACACTTTTCATGTACCATTTACAAATTTTCATCTTGAAAACTGAAAAAACCGCGTTTTGGGGCACTTTCTGGGAGGTTCATCCAGGAGGGGGAGAAAGATTGGATAAAATTTAACTTTGCTGTATAACGTACATATTATGCCGATAGATAAAAGTACTATATTAATTTTGCCCATTTTTTAACTAAAATGATTGAACTAAATGAGCGAGGTGTCATGTCATGTCGCGCGGCGCAGACACGTGATATACGCGGGTGAAACCGCGGGGCAGTATGAAATATTTTTATAACAATAAACAATTTTTTAAATATTTGTGCCTGTTTTTTTTGTTTGTTCTGGTTAATCTCTGAAATGGCAGAAGCAATTTTGTGAGAACTTTCACCGGCAGATAGCTGATGTAATAAGGAGTAACTTAGTCTTATTTTGACGTGACAACGTCTTATAAATTGGTTTGCCGGGTGACACTTCAAGAAACTGCGTTACGCTCCGCTCACGTTATGCGCTCACAATGAGAGCGAGTGAGAGGCACGCGTCCCTTCCACTCGGGCATGGTTAGCCCGCCTAAGAGCGAGAGAGACAGACATAAAAAGTGTTATTTCATCCTTCTTCCTACTATACGAATGAATATTCACATTAAAATTATTTTACCACTCAAAGTCGTTGTCACGTAAAACTTTCGCCCGTATACCGACTTTACAGGCAACCAATTTTTTTTTTTATTTTAGAAAAAGAATTCCGGTCTTACGCGGAAAATTCAGATCCATAAAATTCAATCGTAATAAATTTCGCGCGAACTAAGTCGCGGGGAACAGCTAGTAGCCACATAAAATTATAAAATAAAAACTTTTTAACAAAAAAATTAAACCGCCGAAAAAACTTAAAGGCAAAAAGTAATAAACCCTTTTCTTTTACCTTAATAACTAAGTTCTTAAACAAATGTAAATGTACATAAGTATATATTTTTTGTAATTATTTTGAGTTTCTAACTAACCTTAATAACTAAGTTCTTAAACTAATATAAGTATATCAAGTAATTTTGAGTAATTTTGAATTTAGAGTCGGCGCCATGCAATAACCAAATCAAATTAACAATGCAACGTGAAATCTTCAGCGATAAACATTAACATTTCAAAGAATACGCTCTCCGCACTAACCCTCGCAACGTTGCTGCTATTTCGCTGACAGTAACTTCCTGAAAGCTCGGCATTTTCTGGCGAAGGAGCGTGTCTTGCTATGCATCACGCTTTATGTAATTAATTAATTTGCTTGTTTGGCGCTAACTTAAAATTACTTAGGTATACTTACATTAGTTTAAGAACTCAGCTAGCTCAATAACTATTGAGGTTAATTAAAAAGGGTTTATTATTTTTTAGGTTTATTATGTTTTTTCGGCGGTTTAATTTTATTTGTTAAAAGTTTTATATGAACACAAGTGTACATAAGCTTTAAGTCACAATATTTACTTGTGCTTAAGAAAGCGAGGTAGATTTTCTTAATCACATTAAGTACTGCAGATTACTGCATCGAGTTCTCCTTTCAATTGTTTTGTAGTTGTAGTATAGTTGCAGAAGCTCGTGATTTATTACCGCATTTAACTAAAACATTTTAAAAACTTTTTTCTTACATAAAATAGCTACTTAATTTAGTTAATAAATTAAAGTAATCCCATTCTTTTGGCACAGATCTCCTCTAATTCTAGGAGTGTTTTGGAGAACAAAAAGGGCGCTCCGGTAACTCACTCAGTATTTGTTTTAATGCAACTGAATTGACAAAGTGAACGATGTTTTAGCCCACCCGATTGTGAGTGGCTACTGCACTCCATCAACACCGGCAGCTAACTTTTTTTTTATATAGGATAGGGTGACAAACGAGCACACAGTCCACCTGATGGTAAGTGGTTACTGTGGCCCATAGACATCTACATCTATCCTCGATTACGAATCAAAATGCAGATGCGTTGTCACCCGTGAGGACTAAGATGGAATGCCTCGTTTCCAGTAAAAAGGGTCTCCGGTTCTCTACACTCACCATACGAAATACAGCAGCATTAAGCTACTATTTCACGCTGGTATTCTGGGAGAGCGTGGTCCTTTCCCGGTCGAGCCGACCCATTCGTGCTACAACTATACTACTAATATAACTGTAGCATGGCTCTACCACGTATAAAACGTATAACTTCAAACAAAGAGAGCTGTAGATGAGTTGTCACCTTTGAGGGATTACATATAATGCTTGTAATTATACTGGCTCTTTGCTCTTCAGACAGGGATACTGACCACTATACTATCAAGGACCGTGTTGAGGCGATATGAGAATATCCATTAACCCATATCGTCTCGTGAGTGTCGTAAGGGGCAACAGAAGTGAATAGAAAGCGTTGTATTCATAATGAAAAAAACTGCGCTTGCTATCCCGTTCACTACGCGTGGCAACTATTTTAAATATCCCCTATAAAACAAATTTATGGGGGAGGCCTGTGTTTAGTAGTGGACTTTTGATAGGACTTAACAGTAAAATCGTTAGACGGGAACACAGCAGTGCAAGTACTGCTATTTAGCTACAGAAATTAGTAAGGGAGTGTTTTTTTTGCCAGATGGACTAGTTGTAAAAATTACTGTTTTGTAACTGTATAAAACGAACCAGTGATCTAAAATAGTCAGCCATATCATTTAGAATAGAATGTTTTGTCTGTAACCTTCTTTTTTAGAACTTGGCTGCAGGTGTTCATGGACCGCGTAGACTCACTAGTCATCAGGTTGACTATGATAGCGCACGTACATTGCGCTCAGCATGGCGATCGACAAGCGTTAGAAGGGAGAGTCCCTAATAGCTGGTCGCTTTGAGATTTCATCGATAAAGAAATCCTTATCAAAATCTTATACCTCAATTTCCGTCAACGTGCGTCCACTCTACATGAAAGCACGTGACCAGATGTACAAGAAAATGGTGGCCCCTGTATCTAAAAGCGCGTGGTTAACGCCCGCGCAAGGAGCGTTTAAACCAAAATCTTACAACCCGCGTCTGACGCGCGCTTGAATAGAAGTGCATGTTATGATGTGTGCGGATGTATCGGACTAGATGGTTTTTAAAAAGCACGTAGGAAAGCGCGCGCTTCAAAACGCTTAACGTGTACTCGTTCTATAAGTTCGGTTGTCACTTCAGTTTTATAAAAAAAAACACTCATATAATGTAGTTAAGTTAAAAATAAATTAATTCTCAGTCAAGTCAAACAAAGCTCGGTTCATCTGTATCTCTAACAGAATAATACCGCAAAAAACATTGGTCTTAATATCAACGAGTTACAAAGTCAATGTTTCGTATGTCATTAATGTTATAATAAATTAAAAAAATATAACCTACAATTTTATAGCATCCCGAAATATATTTCAAATATCTAAGGCTCGAATGATTAAAAATAAGAATTCTCTCACAAAATATTGCAAGCTAAAATATAGTCATGTCCTAGATTGCTAGTGCAAGTGTAATCTCACTGCTCACATAAAACGCCTTGAGTCTAAGCTTCTTGAAATTAATATTAATCATGCTTCGCAATATTGCAAATAAATAGTTTTTATTTCTATTATCTATAAAAGTATGTTTAGAACAGGTTATAAGATATAACACAAATAGAGAGAAAATCTAAGTATACAATTTATATTAATCCAAGAATTGGCTACCATTTTGACAAACATGTTAAATAATTCTTTTCCAATATTCATAATTTATTATTATTAAAATAAGAAAATCTACAAACTAGTAGGTCCAGTCGTACGTCTTATGACTTCCGGTAGATGGCAGTGTGAAACATCTCGTTAACTCCATACGTAAAATACCCAGGTAAATAGTACCACCAGCACCTCATAAGTATATCGGTATATAGCAAATCCTGTCTCTGCAATGGGAAAGGTCCATGTCTAGCAGTAGACGTTATAATTTAGTTGATTATTTCATAAGTATAAGTAGAGTAGACTTTTAATTAAGTATCTTTTATAACCTAGATTGAAGAACGTATTTAATTCCATCCTAACCCATGCAATTCCATTACAGCTACATTGTTAGACTTCATTAAATTCATTCGTGTTAAATTTTGTTCTACTTGTTACATAATATACATGTGATGGGGCATGCCTCTCATCAACAAAAGACTTGTGATCGGCTGCATTAATGCTGAGAGTAATGAATTTGTAAGGGTCCGAATGGAACTACACAAGTACAAAGTGCTTCCTTAGCTTAATATAAACTCAGTACAATATGTTCAAAGACATACAATTACTGTAATTCAATTTGCATAAAAGGAAAGAACCTTTGTTGAATGTCAAACACCGAATTCCTTTTCAAAAGATCAAAGCGATAATAGAGGCGTGTTGTATGGTGCTTACTAGAACGTGTCCGATATTAGATGAATTATTTGTGTCTTGTTTGATGTCGAGTATTGAGAATTTTACTTCCAAAAGTTTCAATCTAAGAAATCTCATTATACAAATGCGTTCTTTTTGAGGGCTGTGGTAGCTCAAGGGCTAAACGTTCGCAGTAAATCTCACAGTTCCCGAGCAAACCGGGTTCGATCCCCTTCTGCTATAATGAAATCGTTAATTACAATTTTAATTGCTTATTTGCCGCATACTCGGCCGTCAGAAGAATAAAAATAATTGGAAAAGATTTAAAATACGCCAACATGCAGTAAAACAACACGGTGGACTAGTTGCCCAATAATCCTTTCATAAATGAGAGAAGGAACGTGCACATCCGATGTGCGACGCATATAGGCTGCTCCCTTACTTGACTTTTCATTTAGATTTACTTGCACTTCTTCGCACATTTATGTAATATCCTTTTTTACGTGTAGTAGCGTTGTAAGTTTATGCACTACCACATTTCATCCCGAGGGTTTCGTAAGAGGTGAAAAGGGAAAATGAAACAGGAGATGAGGAAACTATGACAAAATCTCCCCATAAGGCGTTTATATGGTTATATGTAGAATCTATAAGGGAGGCCTATGTTCAGCACTAGACTTTTATAGACTTTAATGGATGGATGACTTTTTTACGAAGACGTGATTTTGATTATTGGTTGATAAATGTGACTAATTAAGCTGGCACGCCGTGTGCTTAAATCCGCAAAAAAAATTAACAGCTAAAATAGTTGTTTCAGAACTGGATGCTCTCAGGAATTGTTCGGATTGATCCCAGCCGCAAATTTCATGAACGAACATTGCGTCAAAATTCAAGATACCATCCTCACCGTCTGGATGCTTGGCGGTCCACCTTTATCATTTAAATAAATTATGGTTAGTTAAAAGCACAGTGCGTTTTACTAGGAGTTTTCTTCCTCGTACAACTTCTCTGTGAAATTGTTACCACCGGCGATTTTTCCGAACCGATACATTTTAGGGACTTTCGAGAAAAGAACTTACTCTTTTTTAAAAGCCCGGCAACGCATCAACAATTTCCCTGGTATTGCAGTTGTTCATGGGCGACGGTAGTCACTTACCATCAGGTGAGCCGATGCTCGTTTGCCCCCTCTTCTATAAAAATATATGTATAAAATAAACATAAAACAAACAATACACAATTAAACTAGTAATTAATTAAGTAAAAAATAAAACACAACTCCGTAGCGCGTTGGTTAAGCGTTTGGCTCCAGCACCGCAGGACCTAAGATTCATTCCCGCACTGAACAAGTGTTTCTATGCTGTAAAATAAATAGTCTGCGTCTGGACGCTTGTTTTTAGCATTCGTTTTTTTTTTAAAATAGATAGGAATATAGATTTTCTTTAACAATGATTGGATTAATCTGCTTTTAAGTATAATAAATACTATGTAAAAATCACTAAACTTCTTCACAGAGGTTCATACTACTCGCAGAGATCGTTTACTGATAATCGCTTTCAAAATTAGTGCACATTGTAGGTAATGTATGTAGGTAAATCTATAAAAAACGGTAAATATATATAATTAGGAAACTAAAGATAACTTTGAATCTAGTTATAATCAAATTCTTACCAAAATGTGACTTTAGATATTATCTTTTACTATATGTAAAGGAAATCTAATTAACATACACATAGTTGTGAAAGTTTTAAGTCCCCTGGTGGAATAACAGTTTCTTTTAATTTAGTTTAAATCCTCTGATTTGCGATGTTTGCCGCAAACATGTTTTAATATGTGAAGCTTTTTAATTGGTACATCTGCCAGGTCATTTCAAACTAATTTCTTACATCGGACAAGACAATGTGAATAAAATCACATTTTTATTAAACAAATAGAATGTAAGAAATCACAATTGATAATATAGTTTCTAAGTCTAGTTCGTTTTACTGAATAGGAAAAACCTGAATATTGACCTGATTATTGTACTTATAGTTTTTTTTAAAACGTAGATACTTAACTAATAATTTATTTTAAATCATTATTATTCTTATTTTAATAAATACTTTGTTTTATCTCTTATTATCGTATATTTTTATATCTCAAAATGTTTTTCATTTGTACTCACTAACCCACATACTGCCAAACTAAATACACTATCGATAAGGATTATCGACAACAATAATTCGCATCACTATGCTTGCCCCTAAGGCCCGTGAGTGGGAGAGAGAGCGAAATACTCCGATTATTTATAACCCAAACTGCACGGAAAAAATAATTCTAGTATGGATTCAGGTCAGGGCTGTTAGAAGGCCATACCAAAACCTGAATATTGGATTTATCCAGCACAGCGATGGTGACACAGGCTGTGTGGGGTCGTGCATTATCCTGTATGACGATGAAACTGTCCACCGCTCATTGTGAAAATGGGATGATATATGGCCCAAAAACCCTTTGGATGTAACTCTTAGAAGTCACAATACCCTCATTCGAGAAAGAAGGTCAGTTTTACCTTGTAAGCTGATCCCGCCCCAGACCATGACATTAGGATCACCACACCTGTCGCGTTCGTGAATGAAGGGATCACAAAACCATTTTTCGTATCTCCACACTCACGTACGTCAATGGTCACTTAAAAAATTCACCTTATACTCATACGTGTAAAGCACCTTACACCATTGCTTCATGCCCAATTCAAGATATTGACGTGCAATCTTTAATCGATTTTCAAGATGAGACCCAGTCTTTTTAGTGCAAGCTACAGGTCTTCTTAAATATTGCTGGCCTTCGTGCAAACGTATTTTAATTGTTTGGTCGCTGACAAAGGTCCAGTAAGGTCCAGTCCAGTAGTCCGGCATAAACCGTCACACGTGCTGTCACAATATGATCACGCCGCGCAGTAAGTCGCAACGTAACTGCGGGTTCCTGGACGTTGGTAGCACGAACGGGATACACTTCCTCCCTATTGATACCGGTTTTGAAACACCATAAAGAATTAAATAATTTAAACATAAAAGCTTCTGAATAAATAAAAATAAAAGCTGCATAACTTTAAAGAAAATGACAGCTGAATGATTTCTGAATATAACTTCTGTTTGTAACTAGCACTGACTTCGGAAGTTTTCATGTGTAAATTAAATGTAATCTTTTAGCTTATGAAGTCGACTTTTAATTGTTCATTAAGTTAATGTTTTTATAATTAAACTAGCTGGTACCCATGGCTGGGCGCATTTGTCAATTGCAACTGACCAGCCTTGATCATGGTTATGACTCTGGTAGCTGAAGCAATATTCAAATGGTGTCAAATTCTTGGCATTTTAACGTTTTTTTAGACATATTTTCCAAGGTTTTCAGGACGGATAAAAACGCTCGTTATTCACGTGTCCGGAACGCAACATAAAAAGAGCAAGGCCAATGATCCCGTTGACGGGGACGTGCCGTCCACGCGCCTTACTCATCACGCGCAGCCCGTCTCCTATAGGGGCATCGATTAGTTCGGACCGATTGAAGTCACCGTGAAAAGCAATGGGTTTTCCTTTTTTCCTGCGTAACAATAACGGCAGTCCACCTCGAAGTAGTCACATCATTGAGTGTGGACTCTGATATAGCTGCACTAAGAAAAGAGGAGAGCCGACTGAACTTGGGTCGGACAACGCTACGTGCTTCAAGGCAGTTTGGGAAGCGATGAAAGATGAGGCCAATAGACTCTATATTCCCCCCGCCTCACCTTTCATGGTCGGCGCATGGAAACGCCTCGTGCGTAACATGAAACAGAAACAGAATTTTTTTAATTCAATATTGATTTTAAACAATACTTATTAAAAGTAATTTTTTTCATTTACCACTGGTTCGCAAAAAAAACACCTCTGTCCTGGGATGAACCAGCGAGAAACCCAGCGGGACTATTTTTTTTCATATAATAGCTTACAATCATGAACGTTACAATTAACAACACAAAACAAATTAGAAACAGCTTGGTAGCGATCACCCTTCCCAGGGGTTTTTATCATCCATAAATTCCTTAATATTATAATAACCCTTTTTACACAAACTTACTTTAATTAAGTTTTTGAACTTTGTGTGTGTCAAATTTTGTATATTTTCTGGGATTTTGTTGTAAAAGGATATACATCGCCCCAAGAATTAATTACTGATTGGGTGGAATTGAGTAACTGGTATTTTTATGTTTAATTGCATTAAAGGAGACAATTGTTTTTGGAACCACTAGAAATTTTAACAACCCTCAATGGTGTTACACAAAAAAAAGATACCAATGTATTTTTTTAAACAGCCTAAATGTTTTTTGAAAATCTAAACGGTATCAAGAAATGTGAAAAAAGAGTTGTTTTGATATTCATGGTTCTGATAATGTAATAATAAACAACAATTGTAGGGCGCAGAGAAGTGAATACCCCATCGCCCGCTGAAGTAACGGTTATGTGACAAAATTGCTCCGTCAGCGCAGTCAGTCAGCACCTTGCCAAGAGCTGTTAGTGCCCTGCCTCGGCAAAAATTGAATGTGAAAAGGCCTGTTTGTTCACATGGCCTCACCATGAAACGGGGCCAGGTCTCAGGGTCAGGGCGCCTTGTGACTTAATGACACTCATTAAAATGGATGATGGAATTTAATAGAACGCGCAAAGGGCCACTGCCTGGAGGTCGCGAGGGCGCGTCTGAAGCTGGCGCTGGACGCAATAGCATGCGAACCGCCAGACGAGTGCGAGGTGCTGCACAACCACCCAGCAGCCCCTTGCATTCATCATTCCCACCAGTTTGCTTCGTGTCGGCATTGTTTTCGCAGACCCGGCAATCGGCTATAATCGGCTATTTATAACCGTCACAGAGCAAAACCTGGCAGACTGAGTTCGGTATATCTTACGCTCAAATATATTTGATGGCACCGAACTCGAACGGCTACGACGTGAGGCTGTTCCCTCATCAGATGAAAATGCTAGGGCTGAGGATGTGGCACCACAAGTTGCAGAGCAACCCGTACACGTGGATGCAGCCGTGAATATTTAAGTTATGGTTGATTCAAATGATGATGGAACAGTCGCCCAGGAACTAGAAATAAAGTAAATGAGGGTACATTGGAAGAGGCGATTGTGAAAACGCGCAGTACGCCTCTTAAAAGTTGACCGCGATTTTCCCGCAAAACCCTAAGCAAGGAATCGGGCTGTCGTGGGGGCTCTGAACCCAGTGCTAGTGACTTATTTGGAAGTAAGCCTGGACCTTTGTGACACGGACTCAATTCTTTTTGGCGCTGCACTGGTAGTCTACATTATTATAGATGCCAAGCTTTCCACGGCCGGACACGCTAGTAGACAAAGAAGTGCTTTCCCAGCCTAGTGAATAATAATTGAAGAACGTATCGCAAAGGCTTGGGGTTCTAATCGGCGGTCTGATATGCTTCAGGTCAGGCAATAACCACCGAGGAGTTTGCACACCGTCAGGATGGCATTTGCGCTTTCTATTAAATTCCATCATCTATTTTAATGGGTGTCCTAACATTAGTGGCGTTTCCATTCCTACATTTTCACCAATCACAGCGAAAAACTTCAAATGTGTGAAACCTCTGATGGTACGATTGTCAAGCTGCTTACCAAGCGCTACAATAAACTATTTACATTTTCTTTCTTCGATTAAGACTTGTTAGAACTCTGTCGGGAAGATGACGCAATACGTGCGGAAAAACTCACTATGGCGGTTTTTCGCCAAGAAATTTTAGACATAATTTTGGTTATAAATTGATGAATTGATATTAAATTTTGTTTGTGAAAACAACGTCATAAAAGTGAGTTAATATTAAACATGGTAATGTCAATAAAATATACAAGAAATAAATTTCTCTGTCCGTTTACTGCCATTCAAGCCGTCAACGAATATATAATAATTTATATTTCCAGAGAACGTGCTAATCATGTGTTTTCTGAACAAGTGCATTGCATTGCACATTGCATGATGCGAATATAAAATGTAAATATTTAATTAATAAATATATATAAACATCAAAAGTTCCTCGGATTAACGAGAATTCAAATAAACTAAAATTCTAAAAGATTGTGAGAATGAAAATTGTAAAAAGAAAATCGAAAACATAATTACTTTGTAGTAACTTACTTCTTACGAAAACGAGGGTCGATCAATAAACATAACTGACATAAAAATGTCTTCAAAATGTGTACAAATATGTGTAAATAAAAAATGATAAGTGATGGAATACATTATTTCGTTATTGCTGTATTGAATAGACAACAAATAAATTTTGATGTTATTTTGATTTATGGTTTGAAATAATTTCATTAATTTCAATTTTCCATAGTGCCTATCGAATACTTGTAAACTGAATTAAAAGAGACTGCAATCGCTATTCGAACGCACATACCTTTATAATATATAAACTATATAACTAAAGTGGAAGAGCGTTATTTAAAAATAAAAGCTATTATTATAAGTAAAATTAAGGTAATATTTGTTGAAATATAAACTGACCAACAGTGCGTGTATGAAAGAGCACACTTGATTACAGAGTTATCTGTCGTTGAGTCCTAGTTGTTCCGAATATCTCAAAGTAATGATTGAAATTAACCCGTTCCCAAAAGCGAATACAGAATTAATTTCAATCGGCGGAACACCTCCTATGTCGATGTTACCTGAGCCAGATAAGTATTATCTGTTTCCGTTGCCAAAATGGCTTTAAAGAATGTTATGCATTTTGTTGAGTTATACAATAATGTTTGAGCCTTTACATAATATTTGGAATCTTATTTTAAAATATTATGCGTATAAATTGCTTTTCCTCTCCAAGATATTATGACCTCAAATAGAAGGCGGTAAAAATATTCCATGTATTATATGGAATATTTTTATTGGCATTAAATGCCAAATTTAAAAACCCAGAAATATATTATTTTAATGTGTTTATGACCTATCGAGAATGTACATTTATTGGTCATATATTGTATGAAAGTTAATGAAGTAAACTTTTTCTATTATTATCTCTTTAATAGCTTGTATTATCGTAAAAATAAGCAAATACAATTATTTTGTGAAATAATTGTTTTACGTGCTAAAATATAATCATATTATAAATAAGTAATGTATAATATGAAATCTCTAAAAATATTCGATAAAATGAAACATTTATTGCGACGCAGGTCACAAAGCCTTCAAAATTTAACTTAACAAAGACAAATAAATGAGATAAGGACAATTTATTGCAAAAAGAGAAAAATGGACAGGTGTTAACCTGTTAACATCTAAAACTGTTAGCATGATCTGTTCCTCTGAAATCCAATCTCCAAAGGATGATGGATCTTTTACAGGTATCTATGTTTACGGTTTTATTTTAAAATACTCAATATAAATATAACTATAAATCCTATACCTTTAAAGGAGCAATTCTTGTATATATATATATATATATATATATATATATATATATATATATATATATATATATATATATATATATATATATATGTATATATATATATACATATATATAATCAGAATCTCGGAAACGGCTCCAACGATTGTCATAAAATTTTTGGGGGCAATTAATCGATCTAGTTAGGATTTATTTTTAGAAAATGTCTTTTTGTCCGTGTTTTTAGGCGATGAAAAACTGCTACAATATAGTTAGAATAAGAAGGTACATTTTGACAGTTTAGTTTGATTACAAATAGCTTAATTGGTATGTTAGGCGGTCACAAAATCGTAATACCATGGTTCGAGCCCAGACCGACCTACCGACTTTTTTTAATTTTTTTTTTCAAATTCCTTTCTTTTTTGAGAAAATCAATTTTTTCGAGCCCTTTTTTTAGTATTTTTTAAAAACACAAAAATTTAAATTAAACTAATTGCACTCATGATTTTTTATTCAAATAACCAGTTCAGTTTCTATTATGTCGTATGTGTAAGATCAAAAATATTATTCGTATTTCATCGGTATGTAATTTGTATCTAAATATAATTTCCAAAACACACGAATTAAAAAAAACCGAGCGAAAAACACCGAGCAAAGCTCGGTCAACCGGGTACTAAAATTATAAATTATAATATTTGAGTGAAAACTGACATCAGATTAATTAGTTAGAGTTCGAACTATGAAATATGTTATGAAATATGTATATGAACTATGAACTGCGAATATGATATAATGTAATCCACTTCTCCACTCCACTCCATCCACTGCACGCACACACATACACACACGCACGTACGCACGCACGCACGCACACACAACACACACACACACACACACACACACACACACACATACACACACACACAGGTTTTTAGAGTAAATATGTTGATTACTAACAATTAGAAATATTTTTTTGTAATTTTTCAGAGCCAAATGCCATTGAAGTTTTAAAAATAAAACATAGTTTGGGAATTCAAACAACAGTACTTGAAGATGCAATGAAAGTTATATTTTTAATGGGAACCATTTTGGGTCTTGTTCCAATTTCAGAGAGTTTGAAAAAAAACGACATAGAAATAAGGCAAGTTATTATTTAAATCAATTAGGTACATCATGTGATGGGTTATGGAATTTCGGTCTGAAGTACATACATTACTAATATTATTGTATTCATCTATAAGCAAGCTTTCATTTTAAATGGACATTAAATATCATAATTTTTAATAAAACTGCATTAACAAACGAACCTACAGTCCACCTTTTGGCAAGTGGTGACTGCAGTCAGAGACACCTGCAACCGATATCAAAAAAAGAAGGAAACAGATGCGTACTGATCTACGAGAACTAAATAGGCTGTATATATCCTTCACATTAGAACACAGAAAACCGAGCACTATAGTGCAACATTCGTTCAGGGTATACAGTAATCAAAAGTTTCGGCTAGTCCAGGGTGTCTGGAATGTTCTTGGTAACATTAAATTTCTGCCATCTGAAATGTTCTTTTTTTATTTTCAGATTTCGTGTCAGTTCGTGGAAAATATTATACGGTGTGTTCATTAGCATCACACAACTGATTGCTGTAATCTTCTGTTTTTATATAATAATTAATATACCTACTAATCTTATGTCTTTGTGTAGGTGTTGTTTTGATAATTATTTTATTTACAAATTTTATTACATGTTAAGTTGTTAAATACTATAAAAATACTCTATGCGTTTCTTAACGTGCATATTAACTATGCATTGGAGGTGTAAGAATATCCACTATCCCATATTGTATCGTAGGTGTCGGAACCGGCGAAAGAAGGAAACGAAAACGGGATATGAGTAACAGCATCTCCTTGATAACGACTCAAGATTATAAGAAAATTTCTTTGCCAAATCGCCTGCCACGTGCGGCAACTATGGCAAAATCTCTCATATTATACAATCTATTTTTAATATTATGAAAGTATCGTTTCTTGATTCTTCACCTTTTCATTCTCAGATCCTCACGCTTCTCTGAATCAGAAGTGTTCTTCTTTTTCAGGGTTTACTTGTTTCAGTGTATCGACTAGCCTCACAAGCATTTTCTGTATTCAAGTTTTCCTGAAATGGCCTTCGATGATTGCTCAACTATCGTCATCAAAGCTGGATGATTACATTGATCCTCGGATCAAGTCAAAGTGCATTGTATTTTCAATAATATACTTTGTTATAGCTTTTGGTAAGCATGAAACGGTATTTCATTGCAAATGCAAACGAATCTACTTTTTCTAGTGTAGTGTACCTGCAATTCTTCTGATGATGTGGATGTTTTCAGTCATTTACTATCAGGTGAGCTCCTAGGCTTGTTTACTTCTCTTATTAAAAAGCATGTGTGGTAACGGTAAGCAAGCAAAAGTGTATAGTAACGGTAAGGGAACAATTTCACAAATACATAAAAATTCAATAAAATATACAAAACGGCCTAGTTCTATTCAAAATATTCAATCTACTCTATCTCGTTGGAGTCGTAAGTCTACACTAAGGTAAATGTAAATATACTGTAGTGTCTGAGAGGTGACAGAATAACTTCTTAGACCAAAATAGCCTCAAAGGTTCCAGATCATTAGATACGGTTGATTCAAACGGACTGATGAGTAAATAAACTAGATTTTGTGCACATAAGGTAGGAAAACGAGCACACAGACTACCTGGTAGTAAGTCGATGTTTTGGCGTGTCATCCCTATCCCTACAAACTATACCCTATCATCGACAAAGTTAAGGATTTAAGACGGATTTCCTCTTTGCTTGTAATAAGTTATCTGGTACTTGTCATTCGTCATAGAAGAAATATCAATTTTATGCTGGTATTTTACAATGGTATTCTGTGAGAGTGTGACTTATCCCCGGTTGAGCCAAAACATTCTTGCTGCTTATAGCTAAGACGTATTTCTACCATGCAAAGCATTAGAGAAATTTTCAGATTAAAAATAAATTGACATTTCATCTTAAGCTTTGAATTATGTCCTTCTTATTGTCATTTTTTAATATCTAAGAATTATGTTCCCCAAACCGAATTTTTGTCACGGCTCACGGCAAACCTGCATGTCTAAGAAGTAAGAAAGAGGAAATATTTCTAAGACCTGTGAAGTTCACCAACATGCATTGTGACAGCGCGGCGGACATTTGCTTGCCCTAAAACCCTTAACTTTTTAGATTTGTTTATTCTAAGTTGCAGCTGTAGCCAAAAACAGTGCTCTATTTGTGAGCAATTTAAAGTAAAATAGCAATATAATAATTCCGTCTTACTTTAATTAATATTCATAGCCGAGAAGCAAAAACCAATATCCCTATATAGTTATTATTAGATAATGTATCATAGTCCTCCAATCTCACGTCTGACTAGCCTCACAAATATTTTCTATAACGCATCTGCCCTTTCAAATATGTTAGACGATATTATTAATGTATCATGGTTACTTATTGCATTACATAATGTATGCTGTATAAATTTAATAAAAACTTGTAAAATGTTTAGATAAATATCCTCTAAAACTGCATTACCGTATAGTGATGGTGTAAGAATATTCACTATCCTATAGTATTCTGTGAGTATTGTAAAAGACGACTGAGAGAAATAAAACAGGAGATGAGCATCATTGCGATAAAAACACAAAACAATAGTAAACCAAACTGGTTTTGCAAATACGTCCGGTTAACGAGCCAACTATAGCAAAATGTGTTTATTTTAAACATTTCATTTCTTTATCGTTTTAGTAGTTCACTTACTACGTGCTCTAAAAGATGTGGTCACATATAACAGTTGTTGCCCGAGAGGACATAATAAAAATATATTGGAAGAATTAAGTTTTTCATGGATTCCCGATATTGTTTACTCTTATTATGAGATTGTGTGCGTATTTGGCTTTGTAAGTACATACTAGTATATTATCATAACTGTTGTAATTCACGTCAATTCGACTGAGACCGGTAAATGACCATAGCACCAATATTTAAGGAATACTGTTATTTTATTACTAATACTACTTTTGATTTTACTTCTTTTTTAACTTTGATTATTTGCTTATCAATCAATTGTTAGTTTCAAATTTCCTCTATTAGAACTTCCTACCCTAAGAGCAAAATAGCGCCCTACTCAATCGTCGTAATAGGCGACACAGGAAACTAAACAAGGAGTTGGAAGGGATGGCTGGATTTGATATAGGAAATGTGCAAACTTATTATTATATATATATATATATATATATATATATATATATATATATATATATATATATATATATATATATATATATATATATATATATATATATATATATATATATATGGCATAATAATTTGACTTGCAATTTGGAATTGGTTCCAAGTAATTTAAATAAGAAAATGAGAATATGGTTAATATCTAGCAGTTATAATTTAAATAATTTTGAATACAACTTACAAATTCTTAATAATTGCACTTGTATGACTCTACAAAATAATAATAATATTTTTTACACCTGGTTAGAGAGAAGAGTTAAAATTCTAATAGTTCTTAAATAGCAACAATATTCATATTTGATGTATTACTGAACATATAGCTTATAACTTAGTGTTTAACTTCAGTAACGACCAGGTATTCAGTTCTTTTAATAAAGAAACGGTTTTAGGAATGGCTCCTTTACTTAAGCTAGTAAGTTATTATTATGTTAAGAACGTTAATATATTGTGAGCCTCTCTGTTGAGCGAACTGTAGAAATGACATGTGTTTAGTTTGCGCATCTCGTTGTTGTGAACGTCTATAGGTTCTTTATTCGAGAAATCTGTAGTAATATATGGAAACTTTAATATAAATATCCTAGAAGCTTCTTCGATCAATACTAAATTTAGATCATTGTTTAAACTATACGGTCTTTTTAATTTATTTTTGGTGCCAACGTGTATTGCTGAATATATTCAGCAACCCGCGTTGACTATAGGTATAGTGCAAAATCATCAAAAACATCTTTACAAACGTTGAATCGTTATATAAATGTATAATTCAAAAATTAAGCTCTGACCACTATGGACAATTATTTTCGTCACCTTATATTCACAAAAAGCAAAGAGATGAAACAGTTGTGTTTGTTCTAGTAAATGCTCGTCACTTGGAGAAGTTTAGATGTAACATAGTAAAAAAAATCTATCACTTTCATACTAAAATAATCCAGAGTTTTTTATTGAACATTATTTAAGCTTATTTGCAATAAATCTGATAATACATAATATTCGCCTTGAACAATTACAAGGATTTCAATGAATGAGCAACATTAGATGTCCATAAAAGTAGACAAAGTTTATACGAACTTAACTTTGAAAGGTCAGCTAATCCTTGCATTGAGTTTAGAGAATATATAAAAAAATATTCAAAAATATATTATAGAGTGTGATCCATAGCCAAGTTTTTGAATTTAAGCAACAAAATAAAGACGGCTTCTAATAAAGTTAAAATGACGGAGTATAATAATTAATAGTTAAAGTGATAAGGTCAACTCTCGTAATTCAAACTATCAGTTCAGTTTTAACAACAAAAATTAACTAAATCAGATCTAATATTAAATTACAAAAGTATTAGTTTTAGGGTCTAAACGCTCTCCGTTCAAATTTGCAAGTACACGAGCAGTTCGAATTCGATTACTGCCGTACCAATTAAAAATTTTACTGTAACATTAAGTACTAAGAATATGTCTCAATGAAAGTTGTATAATAGGTTAAAACCAAATACGAGTTAAGCTTATATTTATGGTTCATAATATTGTTACAATTACTATTACAGCATACCAGACACAGAAACAGAAAGAGAAACTTTTTATTCAATGTAGATTATAAATAATACTAATTGAAAGCAATTTTGCAATTAATCACAGTTTAGAAAAAAAAAGCGTAAACGTTGCAATGATTTTGAGAAATATTTTATTCATATTCCGATCTCAACCACTAAGTTACTAATGTCTTCTCCTGACGCCACCAAATCATTACATATACAAAATTTTAATGTGATTCATTTTGAGCGAGGCTATGGAGTGTGACGGCCCAATATTATTATTAATAATTAAATTCAATATAAAGGGGCGTCAAAAATAGTCTTAAAAGATATATATTAAGCAATTAATTTAAATTAATAAACATAAAGTTAATATATTTCAGACATTATCCCAATAACATAGTAAATTAAAGGCAAAATTATTGTTTTTCGTAATAAATAAATTTATTTAAAAACTTGAAAAAAATATTTAAAATAAGATAAATAATAGAAATACAAGTCAAAAAATATTATAAAATTAAGTTAAATAACGTTTATAAGATAATTAGAAAATTTGTTAAAAATTGTTTAAGTCATGGGAGGTGTTCATGTATAAAAGAAATTTCCTAAGTTGTGGAGGGAGTTCACGTATAAAAGAAAATTTTCCTAAGTTGTGGAAGGAGTTCACGTATAAAAGAAAATTTTCCTAAGTTATTGAAGGTGTTCATGTATAGATGTCTTGTATGGATGAGCTGCCGGAGATACATTCCTGCAGTTGTACATATATATGGGGTGGTCGGGAGCCCGACTGCCTGAAGTACTGTAGCACAATGACTAGTCCTATATTAGGGACTTATGATATTAAACTCAATAATACAAAAGCAGTACTATAGAAGGTCTCCATGATGAATTTGCATTACAATAATAGGGTCGTGGGTTCGAACCTCGAAAATTTTCATTTAAATGGTACTAAAAATAAATGTATGAAATTAATAACTACGAATATCATAAATGTTAATACTAATGTAATTTTAAATGGGGATCAGCTAAGTCTCTAGACACAAAGCTTCAATGGGGTACCCATAAAAAAAACTAGCAAGCAGACTAAATTCTGCAGCATATGCTGTAAAAAAAGTAGAAGTCTTACCAGTGTTGAAACAGCTAGACTAGTTTACTTTAGTCATTTTCATAGCATAATAACGTATGGTGCCTACTTTGCTATGGAGACAGGCAACTGACACTGAAATTATATCTATTTTGTAGAAGAGGTCCATTAGAGCAATATATGATTTAAAAACATAAAGAGCCACTCAAACAAACATTTTAAAATATTAATATATTTACTTTGACTTCTCAATACATTTATGAAAATTTTATGTACCTACACATAAATAAAATTAGTTTTACAAAAATAAGTGCTATTCACTCTGTAAATACTGGGAACAAATACAAGCTAGTTGTACTAGGTATTTAACTGCACCGAGTAAATAATTCATTCTTAGGGCAATGTATACACTGTCAGAAATATTTAACTAGGTTTATATTAAAAAAGTTACCAAGATACCAAGCTATTTATATTTTGTTACGTATTGTTGATTGTAACTTAAACGAATTTAAGCTGTTATTTTTTTCACGCTGGGTTTCTTTACGGTTCTTCCCAGGATAGAGGTATTTTTCTAAGCCAGTGGTTAATTGAAAAATCCCTTTCAATTAGTATATTTATAATCTGCATTGAATAAAAAAATTTCTCTTTCTGTTTCTGTTTCTGATATGCCGTAATAGTAATTGTAACAATATTATGTGGTATAAAGATAAGCTTAACTCGTATTTGGTTTTAACCTATTATACAACTTTCATTGAGACATATACTTAGTACTTAATTTTACAGTTAAATTTTTAATTGGTGCGGCAGTAATCGAATTCGAACTGCTCATGTACTTGTAAATTTGAACGGAGAGAGAACCCAAAAGTAATATTTTTGTAATTTAGTATTAGATCCTTACATATGAAATTGGCGCCTTGTACGAGAGGAATATATAGTTATTTTTTTTTTGTAAAATATATTTAATTAATCAAATTATGCACCGTTGTTATCTATGTACTTTTGTTATCTCATAGGTTGTTCATTGATCCCTTTACTAAAAGAAAACCATGGGGGAGAGAATCAATAAAGTCTTTGAAGGCGGTTTGGACTGCCGCAATGGAGTTGAACTTTCTTCCTTGTAAGAAGTTATCCAAATTCCGGAAAAAATGATAATCTGTTGGAGCAAGGTCCGGGGGGTATGGTAGATATCGCAGACATTCCAATTGTAGCTCATATAACTTAGTAGTTGTTTGATGTGCAGTGTGTGCGTTGTCGTGAAACAGCAGTGGCCTAGAGCGATTGGCCAATATCGGTTGTTTAGCAGCTAGTTCTTCCTTCATGGTTATCAGTTGCTGACAACAGATATCTGCCGTAATCGTTTAGTCAGATTTTAGGAAGCTGTAGTGAACGACACCGGCGCTAGTCTACCAAACACTCACAAGTAACTTTTTCTGAGTCAATTTTCATTTAGGGCAGGATTTGGCTGGGTCTCCAGGGTTCAGCCATTGCGACGAGCGCACTCTATTTTCGTACAGTATATTCTTTTCATCACAAGTAGTGATTTGATTTAAAATCCCTTCATTTTAGTGTCGTTTGAGCAAAGTAACAAAGCAGTCGACGCGTGTTTGCAAGTTCGATTCCCTAAATTCATTAGGTAGCCATCGTTCACGTTTTTGTACTTTCCCAATTTGCTTCAAGTGGATTAATACCAGTGGTGGTAATATAAGTGGTTTTACCACTTACCACGAAGACTGCAGCTATCTTTGAAGTGCTTTGTAATGGATCCGCTTCCACAATAGCCTTTAATTCCTCATTTTCCACTATGTTCTTTGGCTGTCCACGGGGTTGGTTCTGAAGGTCAAAATTTCCGGAACGAAAACGTTGAAAACGTACCGTGCTTTCTTTTGCGATACCAGCGCCGTATACATCATTAATCCTACGAGCCGTTTCTGCAGCACTGGTGCCAGGGTAGAACTCGTACTCGTAAATATACCATTTGATGTTTTCCTTTGTGCGGTAAAAAGCGACGCCAAAGAAAAAAGTAATAAGGAAAAAACAAATGAATGACTGTTTACAAAACTAAAATGTATCAGCAAAATGAATTTATAAATTTTAAATTGGAATTCTTAACCAAAGAGGAGATATTTCAGATTATAGTAGTCAGTACGACAAAATGCTGATTTCATATGTAAGAACCTAATATGTATTTGATTGCTATTTAATATAACTTATGTTTAATGTTTATTTCCTAATGCTTTAAAATATTTTTAGTTGCTTACATTATGGGGAAATGTGATTTTGTACTATCCCGGTATTTTCCTCACTTGCGTTAGTTTGTACTTAACTTCAATTTTGGAACAATTCAATGCAAAAATTATTTCCACACAAGGAAAAGTAAGTATTTTTCTGTAATGGTTTTTTTTGAGCACAGTATAATTAAAAAGATAAATATATCGATTAACCAACAGAAAGTCGACAGATGTTAAACGAGAGTTGCTTTTAAGTGACAAGGGATTATTTAAACTGATATTTAAGTAATAATATTATATTTTTACTCTCGCAGATGACGAAACCTGCTTATTGGAAATCGCTTCGTGAAGATTACGGTTGCATAACGAATATCATTCGTTCATTCGATGATCTTATGGGTTACTTAACTCTTTCAACTATTTTAAACAATATATTTTTTGTATGTTTTCAACTATATTCTATTTTTTCGTAAGTATTTACAACTAAATCATACACATATGCACTTAGCCCTTTTAATAGAATTTACGGACATTTTTATATACTTTTCATAAATATATAAATAAGGTGTCACTAAAAATGAAATATAAAAATATATTTATCAAAAGATTCTATTTTGTAAGAATAACCAAAAATAGAACCTATATAATATTATAATAATCTGAACAAACTTTATGATATAATTTATGTAATGAAAAATGATTGGTACCTAAACCAAAAAAATTTAGCCAACTACAAAAAAGGGAAGCACGTTCTTAATTTAATATTTTAATTTTATAATGCAATATTTCCGAAGTTCAATAACTTATCAGTGTAAGTCATATGTTCATTAACAACAAAATTGTGAATAAATTCACTTGACATTAATAACATTACATTATTTTATATTTTAAATATATGAAGTTCACATGAATTTCACTCCAAATTCATTGTGGACTTCGTATATCAAAATACGAAATGTAATGTCGAAGGTGTTAAATGAAAAGGAGACTTGCTTCTCTTGCTATGACATTAGTTGTACTGCCTTATTGTAAACTACACTATTATAAATTGTCGTGGGGAAACACTACACCTTCCACTGACAAAAAATGAATACATTGTTTTATTTTTATACAAAATTCTAAACAAAATATCTCTATAAGGTACTTGTATAAATAACCTAAATCCGGATAAGTATATTCTATTTGTAGGTCGGGTGGCCAGATCGTCCTGTCCCATATTAATGTCAGGGTCGGAATCTTGGACATAATTTCAGCATAGTTAATAATGATAAACGTCTACATACGTAAAATATTTCCATTAAAAAAATTTGTTGAGTATAATGTTATGTATCCGTAGAAAATAAATAGTATGGTTGTTCCGCCGTTACACGCTAGATGCCGCTCACCTAATAAAACACACACTATTAAGTTGCTGTACTAGAAATGACCTAGCGTTGAGACTTTGAAATAAATGTATGCACCACTGAATGGGTTGTTTACTATGGTTACCATAGTGACAGCAAAAAAACCTTGCCGCGAATCAGCGCAGTCGAAAGGTACATCATCGTGTGGTGTACATTGGTCCTTCGAGCCGGATTGTGGCAAGAAGTGGTGCATCATCAGCAGGGAGGGAACCCTGTTGCCCCTTCGTACCCTTGGCAGTGGATCGCTGTATCGGGACGAGTCTAGCCCCCCTTCACGGGTGCCGTGCAAGACTCGCCAGCGAGTGACGGGCAGTGCGGGGTGTGGACGAGCCAAGGAGCAAGGGAGGAGGAGCAGTGACGTCAGCGGCGCCAGCAACGCGTGGCTGTGTAAGGACATCGTGCGGTGAAATTGTGAGTCTGTTCCAATTTAAACTTTATAAACACGGAGTGAAATATTGTAAGTGATTTGCCAATTTGAACTCTAAATATTTGTAAAAAATAACTTTAAAATTTCGAGTAGTGTTTACTTAAAATATTTATATGACAGACTTTGGACTTGTAAAATTTTTAGTGCAATATTGGTTGTTACGGGGAATCCGTGAAGGATTTCACCTAGAGTTAAAGTGATAAAAAAGACTTTAACATCTATTCAGTGGACATAGAATAATTGTATACTCGCATCATATTGGGACTTGTAAAATTTTAAGTTCAATTAAGGGGACTTAGAAAATTTTACTTAGTTGAACTTGTAAAATTGTTCGTTGTTGATATCCGATTTAAATTCGATTATAATCTTTTCTGTTAACATGGAAGGCCTTTTAAAATTCCAAGACGATATTTCAGATAGAATTTCTAAGGCTAGAAAGAATTTAAAGAAGTCGCCTAAGGAGCGATTAACCCCATCTTACGTACAAATTAGATTAACTAATTTGGAGGAATTATGGCAACAATTTAACAAGACTCGTGAAACACTTGTTAGGGAATCGGAATCTAAAGAATTTAGGAGTAGTCAGTACTATGTCAAAAATGTATATGACAGTACAGAAGAATATTTCATTGATTATAAGGCTGAATTGTTATCTTTGCTTCATAGTTTCAAATCGGAAGGTAGTTGCAAGAATACAAAAGGAAAAACAAGTTCGTCACAAGTTAAATTACCAAAAATTATTATACCTACATTTTCGGGAAACTACTTAGAGTGGGTTACGTTTCGAGATTTGTTTACTTCGTTGGTGCATAACTGTCAATCATTAGATAACGTACAAAAAATGCACTACCTTAAGGGTTATTTAACTGGTGAAGCGGAACAGTTACTTAGGCGAATTCCGATATCGTCGGAAAACTACCAAACAGCTTGGGAAACAATTAAATCACATTATGATAATAAGAAATTTCTCACCAAAAATATTTTGCAAAGACTATTTAATTTACGTAATGCTACTGGCGAATCGGCTCAATATTTAAAATGTTTGATAGACACAATTTGTGATTGTTTAAATGGTTTAAGTAACTTAGGTGTAAATGTATCTAACTGGGATGTGATGCTAATATACATGTTATCGTTAAAACTTGATGAAGAGTCAAGACGCCAATGGGAGTTCTTTAGTAGCAATAATAGTTCTTCTGATGTTTTGCCAACCTTTGAGGAATTTAAAAAGTTTTTAACGGATAGGGCTCGAGCTTTAGAACCTTTAGAGGCAAATAAACTAAATGTGTCAAAACAGCAATTTAGACTTAAAACGTTACATGTTGTTAATTTTAAGTGCCCTTATTGTTCTGAAGACCATAAGCTAAGTTCATGTAAGAAATTTATAAGTAAGGATAGTGAATCACGACGTGATTTTGTCCGGGACAATCATTTATGTTTTAATTGTTTTAGTAGTACTCATTTGACAAGGTACTGTAAAAATTATATCCAATGTCATAAATGTAAAAAGCGTCATCACACTTTATTACATCCAGTATATAGTAAGATCACGAACACTGATGCCAATAATCAGGAACCAAGTAGCTCAGAAACCGGACAGTCCGGGGCGACCAGTGTGCAAAGTCAGGTTATGACGTGTTTCTCAACCGGTAGATCATACGAGCAAGTTTTGTTGGCTACTGCTTTAGTGCAAGCTAAGGCACAAAATGGCAGGAATTATACATTGCGAGCTTTGTTGGATCAAGGTTCGCAAGCGTCTTTCGTAACGGAAGCCACGGTGCAGTATCTGAACCTTAAAAAGTTTCCGATAAAGGGTAATATTATGGGAATAGGTGGAAACAATAAGGCAGTTTCCAGGGCAATGGTTACGTTGGAGATTCGTTCGAGAGTTGATCCAGATTTCGTGATTTTGGTGAAGGCTTATGTGCTAAACCTTATCACGGCACTCTTACCTAGTAAGGAGATGCCACCAATGGAATGGTTGGAACTCGATGAAATAGAATTAGCAGACCCAGGATACAATATACCTAACAGAATAGACCTTCTGTTGGGAGCGGAAGTTTACAACCAAGTATTACAAGACGGAATAAAAAGGAGTCCTAATGGATTAACAGTAGCCCAGTTTACGGCTTTGGGCTGGGTTCTGTCTGGTGGTATTACCAATGTAAAAATACCAAGTTCAAACATAGTAACGTTCCACTCACGCATTGATGATGATGCGTTACTCAGAAGATTTTGGGAACTGGAGTCGGTTACAGAACCCACTAAACCGTTGTTAACAGAGGAGGAAATTCAGTGTGATGATTATTGTAGTAAGACTACTTACCGAGATATCGATGGCAGGTTTGTAGTTCGCTTACCTTTCAAACCCAAGGATCCAAGTTACAAGCATGACACGTGCAGGGAAATAGCTGAAAAAAGGTTAAATTCATTAGAAGCAAAGTTAAACAGAAATACTGAACTAAAGAATAAATATAAAGAAATAATGAATGAATACTTGCAGTTGCAACACATGGAGAGAGTGTCAGACCCACAAAAATACCTAGAGACGGCGCTCTACTTACCTCATCACGCGGTAGTACGTAGCAATAAAGATACTACGAAAGTAAGAGTGGTATTCGACGCGTCCTGTAAAGGAAGGTATGGAGTTTCGCTTAATAATAATTTGTTAACGGGACCAACGTTACAAGCCGATTTAAGACACATTATACTGCGTTGGACTATCACCTATCTGTTTAGCAGCGGATATCATAAAAATGTATCGACAGGTCAAAGTGAACTTAGCAGATGTTGACAATCAAAGATTGTTGTGGCGGGATGATCCATCTTCGGAATTAGTTGATTACCGCCTTCTAAGAGTCACATTTGGTACTGCGTGTGCATGGGGCACACGCAGTACCAATGTTCTGCCCGTTAGGTCATTGCAACAGGCTGCTCGAGATGTGACGGATGGTACCAAGCAATATGCTTGTCAAAAAATACTAAATGACTTCTACATTGACGATCTAATGACGGGATGTGAAAATGTTGCGGATGGAGTCAAAATATATAAGGACATCAGTGACATATTAAAGGGAGCTGGGTTTGAAATGCAAAAATGGACCAGCAATAATAATGAACTTCTTCAGGAAATTGAGAAACTAGAAGGAAAGGGAAAAAAAGAAAAGGATAATGGATTACATTTAAAAATGAATGAAGTGACGAAGGTACTGGGTCTTACCTGGAAACGTAGCACAGACACTTTTCAGTACGTCGTTGCTTTACCGGAACTTGTGGAACCTTTTTTTTTATTTTTCGTGAGGAAATCCTCATGGATACCTTCCGCTGCAGGGGCAACAAAAGGTTATGCCGGACTCCTACCGGGTAAAACCCCACGGTGGTCACCATCAGCGTATAAGAGGGGTCCCGGGATCTCCGTTCGGAACGCAACCGGGGCCCCTCCATCGCTTTGCTACACTAGTAGCACGTCCCAGGGGCAGTAATTTCTGCCGCCAGCACCCTCGCAGTGCTAGCACGATGTCTCGAGACCACTTTCGAGCCATCGTCCTCCTCGGGGGTTACATAACTAGGCGCTCGAGGCCCCGCCCCGAGCGTCTGCAACCCCGGAGGCCCCGGAGGGCCGTGACGAATGCCTTGGTGACGTCGTGTCCACGCGGGATCCGCCCTCTCCCGATCCCGCTCTGATGCCTCCTTCTGAATCATAACAGATTCACAGAAGGTGGCTACGGCCCTCCACGCCGAATCCCCGCTCAGCATCGCCGACACAACTGCTGGCAGGGAGAGGTCCCGTCCGATGCGGTTCACCAGGATCGTCCGTTCCCGTTCCCACGCAGGGCATACTGCGAGTGTGTGGGAAGCGGAGTCCTGGTCCCTTCCACCACAGTGGAAGCAATTCGCCGTTGCCTCACGTCCAATCTTACACAGATAATCACCGAAGCACCCATGCCCGGTAATTATCTGAGTAAGTCTGTAGGTGAGTCTTCCTGCTCGTCGCTGCATCCAGGCTTCGAAGACCGGCAGGATTGCTTCAATGACGCGTCTGCGTTCATAGCGCTCCTCGAGTCGAGAGCGCCGTGATGCTAGAGCGTTTTGTCGTTCCTGCCGTTTAATTGATTGGAGCGCCTCTTCTGGCTCACTACCACCACTCTGGCGCAGGGCACGGATACGAACGTACACCCTCGCGTCCATTTCCGCCAGTATATCTAGTGGTGGAAAGCGAGCCAGGATAGTCGCCGCCTCAAAAGATATTGTGCGGTATCCTCGTACGATCCGTATGGCCATCCTCCGCTGAACACTGTAGATTTTAGTTCTACAGCGTCGGATGGCCAGCCTTTTTGCCCATACAGGCGCTCCATATAGAGCTACGGATCGTATAACTCCCGCATAGAGGCGACGTACTTCCTCCGTCGGTCCCCCTAGATTGGGCAGCAGTCTATACATAGCACCCGCTACCCTTTCGATCCGGGGGACTAGGCGCTCGAAATGTTCTTCGAAGCCCCAGCGACTGTCCAGGTGGAGGCCTAGGTACTTCATGTACCTCCCCACTCTGACTTCAGAACCACCCACGCGGATACACGAGTCGGGTGGTTCCCTGCTCCTTGGTAATTTATGGAACCATATGGCCTCGGTCTTGTGAGGCGCTATTTCTAATCCCAACTCGTGGATTTTGGCGACGACGACTTCCGCCCCGAGTTCGGCGAGCTCCGTGGCCCTCTCGAAAGTGATCCCGCTGGCGATCACCAATGTGTCGTCAGCATAGCAGACGATATCTACACCAGCGGGAAGATCGATTCGCAGAACCGCATCATAGGCGAGGTTCCACAGTAGCGGCCCCATCACCGATCCCTGTGGAACCCCACGTTTGATCTCCCTCCGGATCTTCCTGCCATCTTGCCCCATGTACAGAATGTACCTGTCGCGCAAGTAGTCCCCGATAATACCTTGCAGGTAAGGGGGCACCTGATGATGTGCCAGTGCCCTCCTGATTGCATCCCAGGGTAAGGAGTTAAAGGCGTTGACGATATCAAGACTCATCGCCAACGCCACGCCACCCTGGGATATTGCTTGTTCCGACAGGGAGCGGACGCACATAATCGCATCTAAAGTGGAACGCTCCCGTCGGAACCCAAACTGGCTATCGGCCAAATCGGGACCGACGCGCGACAGATGCCTATTGAGCCGACCGGCAACTATCCTCTCGAATAATTTGCCAATCTCGTCCAACAGGCATATAGGGCGGTACGCCGAGGGAGAATCAGCGGCCCTGCCTTCCTTCTTCAAGAGGACCAGTCTTGCTTCTTTCCAGGCTGTGGGGAACGTGGCACAGCGCAGACACCTGTTAAACAGCTGCCTGAGCCTGTCCCCCAGGGCAGCCAGACTCATCACTAGGGCCCGGCCCGGGATTCCATCGGGCCCCGGTGCTGTGTTCCGGGCTTTTAAGCGGCTAACGGCTCGGTCCAGCTCTTCGACGGTCACCCCCATCTCATCCTGCCACTCTCATGAAGACGGTAGGTGACCTGAGGGACTTGACCGGTCCTCTGGAAAGAGCGTGCTGATCACCCTTCCCAGCAGATCCAGATCGAGAGTCTCCGTCAAGGGGGCCGACCAAGGCCGGAGCTTACCCAGTACCATCCTGTATGGACGCCCCCGGGCTCCTCGTTGAGTCCCTCCAGAAGCTCTTTCCAGGACCGAGACCTGGCGTTAGCTATAGCAATTTGAAGCGCCTTTGTAGCCGTTCGGTATGCCCCGTAGAGTCTGGCTACCTCCTCAGGCGGAGCTCGCCTTCTTCTCCTTCGAGATCTGGTGTACTGGCGCCGACTCCGTAAGCAGAGCGCACGGAGCCGTGCGATTTCTGCCGACCACCAGTACACTGCTCTGCGCTTGGGGCGACTGGTTCTGGGCATGGACAGGTCGCGAATTTGCGCCATCGTACCCCGAAACCAGTATGCTTCCACTTCAGGATCGGACTGAACCTCTTCGGCGTTATTCGGCCAGGACGCGACGATGGCGGCGGTTTCCAGCTTATCCCGGTCGAGCCGCTTAAGACACCAACGCCGCGGTGGGCTGCGCCCTCGGCGACTGAGGTTACTGTCAGGCTGGCGAAGTGTGACATCGAACACGATGTGGCGGTGGTCGGACAGTGTGACCGCCTCCTCCGCCACTCGCCAGCCCGACAGCATTTGCATCGCAGGAGGAGTTGCCCACGTAAGATCTACGATGGACTCCCCCTGCCATCGCACACATGTGCTTACAAACCCCTGATTCATTAATCGGAGGTCCAGCCCAGTCGCTCATTCCATCACTGTCTCTCCCTCCGGATCGTCTCTGGAGTTGCCCCAAGCCCTGGTGTGGGCGTTGAAATCTCCTAGAACGATCAACGGGCGAGTTTGACATTCGCGAACACAATTCGCCACCTCGTCTAGGTACACCTCGTAGTCGGCAAGGGACCTATTGGGAGAGACATATCAGCCCACTATGGCCAGGGGGCCCCATTGCACTGCAACGAAGCCCTGCCCCCTTCTTAACAGGGCGCAGGGTGGGGTTTCTTCCTCACTCCCCCAGTAGATGGCTACAGAGCCCAGTTCATCACCGAACCAGCGAGGATGGTCGGGAACAGAATAGGGCTCCGCTACTACTGCAAGGGCAACCCGCCACTCCACAATGGTCTGCATAAGCAGATGTTGTGCATTGCGGCAGTGGTTCAGATTGCCCTGGAGAACTTTAAGGGGTGAGAAATTTATTTTATTTTTTCGACCACCTCCATTGCCGAGTTAGGACTCGGTGCATGGACTGATGTCGCTGTGTCCGGCGTGTTTATGGATGCAGACGGAGTCTGCTCGTTCTTCCTTCCCTTGTATTTTTTAGGAGGTGGGACGCACTTTTTACCCAGTCTGTGGTTGGCAGGCCGCCCGAGATCTGAGCACAGAGGACACCTGGGTTCCGACGCAGTGCGCTGTTTGGCTCCGTGCCCAGGCTCACCACAAGCGTAACAGCGTTCGGCTCTATTTACTTCATTCGGGCACCTGCTAGCAACGTGCCCTCTTTCAAGGCATCGAAAACAATGCATGGGCCTGGGCTCAAGTACCTCCACTCGGGCAGACCCCCAACCTATCCGTACTCTCCCAACGGCTGCCATCTTATGGATCGCCACGACAGGACATCGTACCCAGCACGTCCCCATGCTAGTGGGTATTCGTCGGACTTCCCCGACTTTTATGTTGTCTACTAGACAACCCCCTGCTTCAGCCATCGCCGCTGCAATCTCTTCAGCTCTGACGGCATCGTCGAGGTCCCTCAGCCGAACTTCGCTTGTTTTGATTGGGCGACTAATTCGCACGTTCAGGTCCGAGAGAACCTCTCGCATCTTTGCCGCCAGCTTGTCCGCCTTCTCTCCACAGTCCTGACCTGTAATCTCCAGCAGGAGTCCTCCAGTTACTGCGCGCTTAAGACGAACAGTTTCTATGCCAAAGTCTGCCAAATGGATTTTGGCTTTGGCTTCCTCCATTACTTTAGCATAAGTAACGGAGGAGCTTTCCAACACCGTGACGGTTACTGCCGCAGAAGTCGGGGCACGCAAAATCCTTTTCTTGTTGCTCCTTTTTTGTGTCGTACTCAGAGGCGAAGCCGTCGTGTTGGGCCGTTTTTGGATGGCCCTTGCTTTTTTCGGCTTCTTAGCAACTTCCACCCACGAACTGACATTCGGACTGAATTATTCAACACAGGTGCAGCTACTGGGGGAAGAGCGGCCGGCGGTGGAAAGGCGGACTTCTTTTTTTTCCTCTTCACCCTTTGTCTCTTAGCCTTCTGCGGCTGCAGTGGTGCCTGTGATTCCAACGGTTGAGGTGGATGTGCTGACAATTGCGGCAACGTTGTCTGCGGCTTATTCGCCCCTGCCAGTGGAGGCCGGATAACCCTATCTGGAAATATCTTGGCCTCAAAGATAGCCAGCTTTCTCTCAATTAGGGATCCAATGCGCTCCATGAGGTCCTTCTCTTCATGCCCGATTTTTTGTTGGACTCGACCCGGTTGATTTGACATTGTACTTGCTGTTTGGGATGGATCAGCCTTTTGCTTACGGAGGAGATTAATCTCCCTCGTTAAGTTTTCGGTCTTGTTGGCAAGGCTGGCGAGCTGCGATCGCAGTTCCGCATTTTCCCTCTCTAATCTTTTGATGTTCTCGCTGGTAGCGGTCCTTGGTGCAAGTTCTTCAGTTGCTGCCTTTATATTAAGTACGGCTAGCCTTATGCCCCTCACAAAATTACCCTTTAGGTTGCGGGAGCGATCCTCTACCTTTTCGACGGCCTGAAGGTTGAGGTCGATTTCTTGACCAAGTTCCCCGTCACTATGAGTCTAACTCTTCTAGGCTCGGCAGATTTTTCTTAGCCCTAGTGTTTGTGGACGCTACGGAGGGGTCGAAAAGGTCCTCCTCCGTTTCTATCCCTGTAGCGGCCTCTTCTTCAGAGGCTGTGGCTGACACTGCCGCGAATTTGGCCGCCACAACTGATTTACTGGCATATTAGGGCGTTTAGAACGCCCACGTTTGTCTTGTGTCGTCACAGTTCTACCCCCCGACACGGCTCCAGTCTTCTTACTTTGCCCCGTGGATGTTGTGGGGCCCGCGGTTGATGCTTGTGCATCCCCGCGATGCAGTGGATTGCCCCCCCCCCCCAGATACGATGGGGCTGCCACAGAGCTTATTAAAGCTGCTGGGGGTGGACTCCCCGCTTTTGGCGGGACCACCCTGGGGAATAGATTTTTTGTCACACTGCATACTTGTTATCCTTTTTTATACAGGGTGAGGTCCCTGAACCCCTAACCCCCCAAAAGCTTGGGACTGGGCTCCCCCCCAGCCATTCATCCCCTCGGCACCTAAGGACCTTAGGATTGGGGTTATTTTTGAAGAGGTTTTCTTCCTCGCGGCCCTGCGGGGGCCCCCGGGCCCGGGTAACGGGCTTACGGGTTGTCCGGCATTGGTGTGCTTGGCACATCGCCGCACAGAGATCGCCCGATATCGGTGCGCTTGGCACATTACCGCGCGGGGTCACCCAGCATTGGTGCGCTTGGCGCATCGCCGCGTGTGTTGCATCCCCTGTTCGCTCTAATCAAAGAGCGATACCGGGAGCAACGTCAAGCCTGTGAAGGCCCATCTCCTAGGACAATAAGCCCCGGGCGTTTATAGTCCTAATGGAACCACGGGTACGCCCAACCCCGGCCAGTTTTGGTCCGCGGCGGTTTCCCGCTACCACCCATATCTGAGTGGTGTTCCCCTATCCGCCACCTGGGGACGCGCCCGATGGGAGCTCTGGCAACTACACACGGGAACTTGTGGAACCTGTAACAAAAAGGAACATTATTTCGGATATCTGTCGTCTATATGATCCGCTAGGTTGGGTAGCACCTAGTGTAGTCTTAGCGAAGATAATAATATAAAAGCTGTGGCTTACAGGAATAGATTGGGATCATGAAGTGCCAGAGCAATTAAAATTGGAATGGAATAAATACAGGAATAATCTTGAACACTTATCTGATTTTAATCTTCCTAGATGGTTGCGTTCGATGTCAAGCGATGCCAAACTTCAACTTCATGGATTTTGTGATGCCTCTCAAGCTGCCTACGGAGCTGTAGTGTATCTTCGTGTGATCGATTCCACAGGCAACGTTAAGGTTTCACTTCTTGCAGCAAAAACTAAGGTAGCACCTGTCAAGCAAGTATCTATTCCTAGATTGGAGTTATGCGGAGCTCTACTTTTAACCAAATTAATGGCGGATATCGGACAAGCACTGAACGTTGACAAATCAAACTGGCATAATTGGACTGACTCTACCGTTGTTCTTGCGTGGCTAAGTGATCACCCGAGTTGCTGGAAAGTTTTCGTAGCAAACCGAGTTTCTGAAATCTTATCAGTGATTGATTCAAGTCAATGGTGTCACGTGCGATCTGATCAAAATCCTGCAGATATTGCTTCCCGAGGAATGAGTCCTCTAAACTTGTTAAAGAGCAATCTATGGGTTAATGGCCCCGAATTCCTTCGCGATAAAGAGGTTTTATACGAAAAACCAAATATTCGTACAGAATTAGAAGTGCGCGTTCATTGTGCATCACTCCAAGAGCAGCTGTGGGACAATTATTCATCTTTCACCAGACTTTTACGAGTAGTAGCACGCTGTAGGCGGTTCCTAGGGTTAAGTCACTCTTCAAGGCAAAAATTCAGGAACTACCTAACTGGGGATGAATTGAAAGAAGCGTTAGTATGTGTGATAAAACAGTGTCAAAGGGAACATTTTCAGGAAGAGATAGAGAAGCTACAAAGAGAAGGCAGCGTAAACAAAAGAAGTAAGCTATGGGTACTCACGCCGTACTTGGATAATCGATATATCCTCAGGGTGGGCGGTCGGTTAGGCGAATCCCAGCTATCAAATAACCAGAAACATCCGATCATATTGCCCAAGGATTGTAATCTCACGAAGCTAATTGTCTCAGATACTCACGTGAAAACTCTGCATGGTGGTCCACAACTAATGCTTACCGTTCTGAATGCTACCTACTGGATATTTGGCGTAAAACAACTAGTTAAGGCTTGTGTCCATAGATATGTAACTTGCGTTAAATCCAAGTTTCAAGTCAAAAATCAATTAATGGGCCAATTACCTACTGTTCGTGTTACTCCAACACGACCATTTAAGTGCAGCGGAGTAGACTATGCTGGACCTATTCAGCTAAGGGTCTCCAAAGGAAGGGGACACCGCTCTTATAAAGGGTATATATGCCTGTTCGTGTGCATGGCAACTAGAGCAATACACCTGGAAGTAGTATCCGACCTTACCAGTGAAGGTTTCTTACAGGCCTTCAAACGATTTGTAGCTCGCAGAGGTCATTGTCAAGAGATATGGAGCGATAACGGGACGAATTTCGTGGGCGCATTTAAGGAATTTGCCCATTTGTTTTGTACAGAAAAATGCAATATGGTGGCAGAAGTAGCCGAATCATTGGCTAACAACGGCACCACGTGGCATTTCATTCCATCTCATGCCCCGACCTTCGGAGGGTTATGGGAAGCCGGTGTGAAATCGGTGAAGTATCACTTAAGACGTGTTATTGGAAATTCGACCCTGACCTTTGAGGAGATGGCGACAGTCTTGGCGCAAATCGAGGCATGTCTAAACTCCAGGCCATTGTCTAGATTGTGTGACGATAATGAACACGGGAACATATTAACACCGGGGCACTTTTTAATAGGTGAACCTCCGCTAGTAGCTCCGGATCTGAATTTTGAATCCTCAAATATTAGTTCATTGCGTAGATGGCAATATACGCAAAAAATGGTTCAGGACTTTTGGTGAAGGTGGTCGTCTGAATATTTACGACGTTTTTTCCAAAGCGATAAACGTTTCTCCCAAATGACGGAACCTAATTTAGGCGATGTTGTCATCGTTAAGGAAGACCATCTACCATCTTGTCGGTGGATGTATGGCAGAGTAGTCGCGAAACATCCGGGTCCGGACAAAATTACTCGAGTAGTCTCCATAAGGACAAAGAATACTGTTGTTAAGCGACTGACAAACAAAATTTGTATACCGGTAACTAAATAATGTTTTAATGTAAGTTTTATCGATTTGTTAATTAGCATTAGTTTATTTTGTATTTTGAAACTTGTACATGGTGTAGAACAATGTTGTTCTAGGTGGGCGGTATGTTGAGTATAATATTATGTATCCGTAGAAAATAAACACTATTGTTGTTCCGCCGTTACACGCTAGATGCCGCTCACCTAATAAAACATACACTATTGAGTTGCTGTACTAGAAATGACATAGCGTTGAGACTTTTAAATAAATGAATGCACCACTGAATAGTTTGTTTACTATGGTTACCATAGTGACAGCAAAAAACAGTCCTTCGGATTCTCCCCACTAGAGGGAAGGAACCTTGCCGCGAATCAGCGCAGTCGAAAGGTACATCATCGTGTGGTGTACAAAATTCCACATGATATTTGTACTCAGTGCATTTTTACTCAGAAGCTAAGTTATTAAGTTATTTAGTCACTTCAATTTATTAGATCATCTTATCTAGTTCGGACAATACTCTATTACATTCATATTCTTTCACATTTCGAGATGTTTTTAAGCCTTATATATTTCACTTCATTCTTAGTTAACCATTACTTATTTTTCATTTTACTCTAGAATTTTGCTATTTACTAAATATTTGTGTCATTTCTCTTACGTACACGGCTTGCGGACGTACATGATCAAGACAATGACCAATATCATTTCATTCCTTTTCTACATTTATAGCATTTCAGCTCACATTATTCATTATTTAATTGTACCATAACTTTCACGTACACGGCTCGCGTACACACATGATAAATTAAATGGACAATATACCTATAAAATGCATAATAAATTATCATTTCCCTCATTAACATTACATTAAAACTTATTGGGCATTTAGTCGTGTCCGAACAATCTTAAATAATAGTCAGTTATTAGGTGTTCCAAACTCTCAGCTAATCAGGCCGATTCTATGTGGATACGCTTACCTCCAGTAATTTTTCTTTACCTTACTCTCAAAACTACACACTCTTAATATTTTTCAATTAT
This sequence comes from Parnassius smintheus behrii, assembly GCA_036936625.1. Taxonomy (NCBI): domain Eukaryota; kingdom Metazoa; phylum Arthropoda; class Insecta; order Lepidoptera; family Papilionidae; genus Parnassius; species Parnassius smintheus. The sequence goes on along the minus strand of JAUPFT010000001.1, from coordinate 18,099,348 downwards.
AATTATGTATTTCGTTACTCATCCATGAATTTACTTACCTATGTTAAAAATTTATATCATAATATAATCTCGCATAGTATTTAATGTATTGAAATTAAGAACTTAAAAATGTAATCTATTATATTATTATCTTTTTCATTTTTCGGATGTACATAATAACAAAAATAATATAAAACTGAATAAATGTAGATATAAAATCGTCTTGTGCCTTAATAAAAATGCCACGTATGTGCTTAAAACTGTCTAAATACAAATGCTACATATTATATGTTTATAACGTAATTTTAATATTGTATTATGACTGCATTTTTGGAAATAGTGATAAATATGTTGAATAATCAATTGTATCGTGAATTATCTGATAAATAATTCCAATGTAATCATATTTTAAGTACAGAATATTTAATACATGACTTTTTTTGTTACTAAATAGCAAGACCAACATTAAAAAATCTTAAATAATTAAAGTTTTAAACCGAATTAAAATCACACAGATGCTAAGTTACCTCTTAATTTCTTCTTTGTTGTTTTCGGCTTAATTTTCACATTTTTCTAGGCGATGATTACTAGAATACAACTGCTTCTTTCCCTTTTGAATTAATCTTGTAGTTTTAAATGTTCAGCCAGCTTCTCAAAAATATTTATGTGGCCTCTTCTGGTAAAGTAAAGTAAAGTTACAGCCTATGTACGTCCCACTGCTGGGCACAGGCCTCCCCTCATTTCTGAGAGGGTTTTAGGGCAGGAAAGTGTCTGCCGCGCTGCCCCAACGCGTGTTGGCGAACTCAACGAACTCACATGTCTTCGAAATATTTTTTTTCTTATTTCTCATACATGCAGGTTTCCTCACGATGTTTTCCTTCACCGCCGAGCTCGTGGTAAATCAGCACTTAAAATTGCAATAAAGAATTTCATCGGTGCCGGCGGGGATCGAACCCGGGTTACTCGTGTTCAGTTATATTTAGAGCGAGCGTTAACTATCTGAGCTACCACGGCTCTGCGGCCTCTTCTGGTATTCATATTTATTATTTATTTATTTATTCTTTTTTGGACACCACAATACAGAAACATCAAGTTCAGTTAAAACTAATTAAAGTATGTACAATAGGCGGTCTTATCACTCTGAAAATGATTTCTTCCATACAACCTTTGCGTAGAGGAATGATGCAAACAATAGTTAAAATAGAGGGGGGCATACAAAATAATAATAAAAAATATAATAATACATACAAATAAAAATAAGTGAAAGTTATATATAAAATATCATATAATAGATTAAATAAAAAGAGTACGAGAAAGGTAAAGTAATTTATCTAATAGCGTTCTAAATAATACGATTTAACAAGACTTTTGAAAGAGTGAAGAGATTTAGCACGACGAATATGGAGAGGTAAGAAGTTCCACAATCGTACAGCGGTTACGGTGAAGGATTTCTTGAAAAAGGAAGAAGAGTGCAAAGGTGTAGAGAGAGAAAGATTGACGGAGGAACGAAGGAAGCGATTATGGGTAAGAGAAAGATACTGGAAACGGTTTTTTAAATAAAGAGGAGTAGAAGGATTAAACAGCACACTATACAACGCGGAGAGAATGTGAGTATTCCTGCGAAGGCGGATCGGGAGCCATTTGAGCTGTTTGCGAAATTCGGAGATATGATCATATTTGCGAAGCCCAAATATAAATCTAATGCATAAATTTTGAATACGCTCAAGCTTATTAAGCTGCTCCTCGGTAATGTCAAGATAGCAAATATCAGCATAGTCAAGGGTAGGCAGAAGTAGAGACTGGGCGAGCGTAACTTTAACAGTGATAGAGCCATGCGGCAGCTTTGCTGTTGCACGTATGGGCCGGCTCAAACCGGGGTGGTACCACGACCTCACAGAATACCGGCGTGAAGTGGAAGTTCTGCTTCCGCGTTTCGTCTGGTGAATGCAGGTGGCCGGAGGCCCAAATCCCCCCCCCCCCATCAACATGGTAGCGGAATTAAATAAAGATAGACTACCCCAGGAGGGTACCAGCACCCCTGGAGAATCCCTCGCTGAACATCCACGACCATGTTTCTCCACTTCTGAGCGTGGGTGCTCAGGCTGCCCCGCGTATTCTGGGGGGGGGGGGCGAAATTCCGCTCAAGACTACAACTGCTCGGGGCAAACGGAGCAACAAGACCAAGGCGACCCCTGCCACGCTGTCCGTGAATTTCTGCAATATCAGGGGACTTCACTCCAACCTAAACGCCGTCCACTACCATCTCGAGACGGCGAGGCCGGCTCTGCTCTTTCTGACCGAGACGCAGGTGTCCTCTCCGGCTGATGTTTCGTATCTCTCCTACCCGGGGTACAAACTGGAACACTCCTTTGTGCCTCGGGCTGGAGTTTGCGTTTACGTCAGAGAGGACATCTGTTCTCGACGCCTCGGCAGACTTGAAGGTTCGGACCTGTCCATCCTTTGGCTACGCGTAGACAGCGACGACCATCCGCGCGTCTACGGGTGCCTCTATAGGTCCCACAGCGGTAATGCCGAAACAGACCGACTCTTCGACCACGTCCAAATGGCTGCAGATTCGTTCCTACAGCAGATCCCCTCCGCAGAGATCGTGATCCTCGGCGACTTTAACGCCCATCACGCCGAATGGCTCGGTTCACGTTTAACCGATCATGCGGGGAGATCTGTTCATGATTTTGCCTTGGCATATGGTCTGACACAACTGGTTACTTCGCCTACGCGGATTCCAGATGTGGAGGATCATGCACCTTCCCTGTTGGACCTTCTGCTGACCTCTCACCCGGACGGATATCAGATTTCCGTCGACGCCCCTTTAGGCTCCTCGGACCATTGTCTGATCCGGAGTGTTGTGCCACTCACGCTGAAATCGCGGTTGCATTCTGCAGGCTGCCGCCGTGTTTGGCACTATTGGTCAGCCGATTGGGATGGGATGCGGTCTTTCTTTGCATCCTACCCTTGGGGGCGGGTTTGCTTCTCGTCGGATGATCCCAACGTTGTTGCGGATTCTGTTACTGATGTGGTACTTCAGGGTATGGAACTTTTTATTCCTTCCTCTGTGGTGCCCATTGGAGGCAAATCTCAGCCATGGTTTGGTCGCTCCTGTAAAATAGCATCATGCTATAAGCAGGAGTGCTACCAAGCCTGGGTTGATGCATCAGCGTCCCGGGATGTAAACACCAGCGCTCTAAAAAAGAAGTATAATTCCGCCTCTAGGTCCTTCAAAAGAGTCATTGCCAAGGCAAAGTCAGAGCACATAGGCAGAATTGGCGAGAAACTAGTTCGCCTTCCTTCTGGAACCCGTGCATTCTGGTCTCTCGCCAAGGCTGTCCAGGGGAATTTCTGTCAGCCATCTCTTCCATCTCTGCACAGGGAGGACGACTCACTGGCCCATACTGAAAGGAGAAAGCCGATCTTCTAGGCTCCTTCTTTGCGTCTAACTCGACTCTCGATGACGGGGGGAGTACGCCGCCGACCATCCCGCGGTGTGAGTGCTCCATGCCGGAAGTGCAGTTCACACAGCGCTCGGTTCGCAAAGCACTCCTCTCCCTGGACATCCACAAGTCGAGTGGGCCTGACGGAATCACCCCAATTGTGCTGAGGACGTGTGCTCCAGAGTTGGCACCGGTTTTAACGCGTCTTTTCCGGTACTCCTACTCCCTAGGCGTAGTCCCAAAATCGTGGAAGACGGCTTTCGTCCACCCGATCCCTAAAAAAGGCGACCGCTCAGACCCGTCCAACTACCGGCCAATCGCCATCACCTCCTTGTTCTCCAAAACAATGGAGTCCATTGTAAACTGCCATCTCATGAGGTACCTTGAGGATCACCAGCTGATTAGTGACCGCCAATACGGTTTTCGCCGTGGTCGGTCAGCTGGTGATCTTCTGGTCTACCTCACTCACAGATGGGCGGAGGCAGTAGAGTTCAAGGGGGAGGCATTGGCCGTTAGTTTGGACATTGCGAAGGCCTTCGATCGGGTTTGGCACAAAGCGCTTCTTTCGAAGCTCCCTTCCTATGGGCTTCCCGAGAAATTGTGCAATTGGATCACCAGCTTTCTTGCAGATCGGAGCATCAAGGTCGTTGTAGACGGTGCAAGCTCCGATTGCAAGCCTATTAATGCTGGTGTTCCACAGGGCTGCGTGCTATCGCCAACGCTGTTTCTTCTGCATATCAATGATATGTTGCATACCCGTAACATTCATTGCTATGCAGATGACAGCACTGGTGATGCTCTTTACACCGGCCGAGCCAATATTTCTCGGGAAAACGTCTCCGAGTGCCGGGACAAACTTGTGTCTGAAGTCGAGTCTTTGCTGAACAGAGTCTCGGATTGGGGACGACTAAATCTAGTCCAGTTTAACCCCCAGAAGACACAAGTTTGCGCGTTAATCGCTAAAAAGAACCCCTTTGTCGTATCCCCTCAGTTTCAAGGCACTCCCCTTGTTGCCTCAGCCAGTATCGGAATCCTCGGCGTTGACATATCGAGTGACGTGCAGTTTCGTGGTCACTTGGAAGGGAAGGCCAAATTGGCCTCTAAAAAGCTTGGCGTGCTCAGCAGAGCGGGACAGTATTTCATGCCGGCACACCGCCTGCAACTTTACAAGGCGCAGGTTCGACCGCACATGGAATACTGTTCCCATCTCTGGGCTGGGGCTCCCCAGTACCAGCTCCTTCCACTTGACCGCATCCAGCGCAGAGCGGCTCGAATCGTCGACGACCGAGTGCTTTCCGATCGGCTCGATTCACTGGCGTTGCGAAGAGATGTTGCATCTCTTTGCGTATTTTATCGCATCTATCACGGGGAGTGCTCTGAGGAATTGTTCGGATTAATCCCAGCCGCCAAATTTCGTGAACGCACGACACGGCAAACGTCCCGATACCATCCACACCATCTGGATGCTTGGCGGTCCACCACTGTACGTTTCACAAGCAGTTTTCTTCCACGTACAACCTCTCTGTGGAATAGTTCATCATCGGCGATTTTTCCGGACCGATACGACCTGGGGACCTTCAAGAAAAGAGCTTACTCCTTTGTAAAGGGCCGGCAACGCACCCGCAATTCTCCTGGTGTTGCGGTTGATCATGGGCGGCGGTAGTCACTTAACATCAGGTGAGCCGCATGCTCGTTTGCCCCCTCTTCTATAAAAAAAAAAAAAAAAAAAAAAAAACTTTAGTTGCTGTGGGAAGGAAATTACGTAATCTACGTAAAGAGCTTAACGCAGCAAACATTTTTCTACCGACCTAATTAACCTGTGAGGTCCAAGACATACAGGAGTCAAGATACAACCCCAGGTTTTTTTAACCTTGTTACTGTAAGGGATTAGAGTGCAGTCTAGTATAATAGGAGGTAGGGAAGACCAGTCAATTTTACCAATTAATCTAGAACTACCGATGACAATGACCTGAGTTTTCTTAGGATTAATCGTTAAACCATAACATTTACTCCAATTCGAAATACAAGTCAGATCAGCGTTAATAGTGTAAACTGCTTTAGATAGATCTTCAAGAGAGGACTGAGTATAGATTTGGAGATCATCAGCATACAAGTGGTAGGAAGAGGACAAATTATGACTTATAGAGTTAATGAAAATTGCAAAAAGGAGAGGAGACAACACGCCACCTTGTGGTACACACGCATCCGTAGTAGTCCAGGTGGAAAAAACCTCTTGCACCTGAATTTGCCGTCGGCGACCAAACAAGTAACTTCGAAACCAGTCAACTACAGTTGAAGATATGTTGAGAGAGCGTAGGATGCTTAACAAGATATCAAAATCTACAGTATTAAATGCGTTACTAAAATCAAGCAACGTGAGAATAGTAAGCTTTTGTTTCTCCATACCATACCGAATATCATCATTGATTTGTAAAAGTGCAGTAGACGTTCTATGGCCAGGACGGAAACCGGATTGCAAGGGATTTAAAAGATTGTGTTTTAAAAGATAGGTGCTTAATTGATTGTGTACAAGACGTTCTGGAACTTTGGAAAAGAAAGGCAAAATAGAGATAAGTCTATAATCAGAAAAACTAGAGGGATTTGACTTTTTCGGAAGAGGAACTACAAATGCGTCATTCCAAGCTGAAGGGAAAAAAGCAGAATTCAGTGAATTATTCAGGATAGACGTGATTATAGGTAAAAGGAGATCAATGAGAGGGATGACCATTTTCCGACTAATGCAGCTACTACCAATCGAATTTGAATGGATGGACATTATAGCTCTCTTAACATCACAACTGTTAAATTGGCTAAAATTAAAAGCAGAGGTGTCCGGAGTGGGAGCTTTTGAAAGAGAATCCAAAGTATTATGTTTTGTTTTATCGTTAATGCAAGACGAAGATGAGAAATGCAAATTAGGTTGATTGAGATCAAAGTTATGGTGTGTGAGATTTTGTCGTAATTTCCCAACTCCTAAGGACTTAAGAAATTTACAGACCCTAGCAGGATCAGGATCTTGTACTGATTCATGGATATGGCATATTTATTTACAATCGTCACATCCGGTATCGCATCCATTCCGTTATAATATTTTTGACAATCGTTTATTTTTGTCATTACCTTCATTATTTAATTTAGTAATATTTTACTTCCCACTTTTTAATTAGGCTCGGCAGTGCGCGTGGATTGTCGCAGCGCACTGCCTGGTGGGGTCGCCATGTTATGTTCCAAGGTGTTAAATGAAAAGGAGACGTGTTTCTCACGCTATGACTTTAATTATACTGAATTATTGTAAATTTAACCTAAAATAAATTTTCTTAGGGGTTTTACTACAATAATTTATTCTTCGTCTTCTTAAAGTGCCATCTTCTTTCGAAGGTCGGCGATCATTAAGGCAACTTGAATCTTTGATGTAGCGGCTCTGAATAAGGAACGGGTGCTCTTTCCAAGTAATTGGCGTTGGTTTTTCAGCCAAGATGTTCTTCTTCGACCCACACTTCGTTCTCCTTGGATCCTGCCCTGTATGATAAGTTGCAGTAGATCGTATTTTCGGTTTCTCATTATGTGGCCGAGATATTCAAGCTTTCTTTTCTTTACTAAATATACAACTTTTGGTTTTTTCTTTATGCGACTTAGCACTGTTACGTTCTTTATTTTATCACTCCAGGATATCCTTAACATTCTCCTGTATACCCACATTTCGAAGGCTTTAATCTTCTTACAGCTCGATTCTGTAAGGGTCCATGCTTCAACGCCATATAAAAGAATGGAGAAAACATAACAGCGTGCTAATCGTACTCGTATCTGGATGTTCAGCTTTTTATTGCACAAAAGTGACTTAAGCTTAAAGAAAGCATTACGGGCTTGTTCTACGCGACACCTTATTTCAAGACTGTGGTCTCCCCTATCATACACCCAGCATCCCAAATATTTGTATTTGCTAACTTTTTGTAGAGGCTGTCCATTACATAGTAGAAAAGGGTTAGCAGGTGGTGTTTTACAAATTGTTATATATTTGGTTTTCCTGGTGTTGACACTGAGGCCATACGCTGAACTAACAGATTGAATTTTATCTATAAGGATCTGAAGTTCTTCCATCGTAGATGCAATAAGTACATTGGCATAATAATTTATTGGTAACTCGTAACTCAACTAGTACAATCGAGTTGATTCTAGACAATTCAACACAATCGGTTCCTTGTCAGACCCTAAAAATGAGACAAAATAGTCTCAGTTGTGCTCTCGATTAATTAAAGTTCTATCAATTGGAGCTTTGCAGAGCTTCTAAGTGCAGCAAGACGTTATGGATTCATGAAAAAATTACTTTTTTCAGCTGCAATCTAACTCTTTTAGCTGAAAAGTAAAATTTTAAAGGTGTGTATGATCTGAGTAACTTTTCCTTCCTAGATTCTTTGTTATTTTTCAGAGAACATAATCAACGTAACATCTACACCGTATGTTCAACACTTTTAATGTTACTACATTTATTGACTCTGGTATTTTTCACCTCTGAAGTAAACACAACCTCTCGAGCTGCTACAGCTTTTCTATACAAAGTGACTTCAACAGATTTTTGCACCGAGGTATGTAAAATTGTTCGTCCCTTAAATTATTATTTGTCTTTGGCCGTATGGAAGTAGCGTAAAAGATGTTAGATTGTCCTACCCATTTTTTTCTCGTAGGTGTCGTAAATGTCGTAGTGTTCCACAACACAACACAATGTTATAAGGCCTGCTTAAGCCATTATTATTCACCCAAACTATCATTAATCATTATTATGATCATTAAAGCCATATCATATATATTTTATCATAGGGGAGCAATCACATTTCTTTATTATACGTTGATTTGTTATCGGAAAGCTGCTGCTACTGTAGGTTATGGGACAATATTAATAATAATTATGTCCTCCAGACCGAATTTAGGTCACGGCGGCTGCCTTAACGGAGTCTAGCCATCGGCGCAAGATAAGATTATAGTGCCCAAGTATATACCGCAAGCACAGGTGCACTTTGTGTTCCCTCATTATCATAACCAGATGGGACGGTAAGCTGACACGACCGGAGAGAGGCACAGGGGTGAGACACCGCCTACTTCCTGACTCCGAGCAGCTACTGAAAATTTCTTAAAAAAAACACAATAATAGATTTTTTGAGCCGACTCAGGGAACCCAGAACCTCATGATCAGCAGTCGTACTACGACAACTACTAGACCCTCGAGGCAGATACCGGAAAGTGGAAACTACAACGTCACAACTTCATGGCAAATCACCATAATAGGCTTTACATATATATTTTATAAACGATAAATTGCTTGGAGATTGTTTTATAAATCAATTTTTTTAATTTTAGGTACAAAGACTTATAGATCAATCGCACAACGATGAAGTTGCTCTCAGTGGACTCAAATTTTTTTACGTTACCCGAGAATTTGCTCTTTCTGTAAGTATATTGTAAGAATAAAATAATATATATTATAAAGTTTATTGGTTTGACATGTTTCTACTGCATACTTTGCAAAAGGTCGGGGAAAAAGTTGCTTCGTATTTTATGTACATATTCAAGACATTTTTTTAATAATTTAATTGCATTTAATTGTATTATCGATCGACAACTTGTTACCATCTTGTAGGTAGTAACATAATCCCGTTGGTGTAGAAATCTTGGGATTTTCATCAAAAAATGCGACAAGTAGTTTTACAGTCCTCTCTAGATGTTAACCTAACACTACATGAAGAATTCGGAAGAGACCGAAACAGGTAAAAATTGAGGGTACAAAGTCAGGACTATATATATGGTGGATGCCTTAAGACTTCCCAACCCAGATCTCTCAATTTTGCTGAGTGGCCAAAAATATGTGTGGTCTAGCGTTATCGTGATGAAAGACCACTATTTTTCTGTTGTTTCATTCCTGCCCTTTTCCCTCGATTTCTTGCTTGAGTCTGATTATTTGTTGGCAATAGATATCTGAATCGATGGTTTTGCCCGGCGGTAAAAACTAATAATAAACGATGCCCCTCCAATCCCACCGTACACACATCATCACCTTATTGAATGTTAATCCGAGTTTCACTACAGTCCTTGGTAATGGACCTTAACTACACGATTTTTTCGGAGTTTCATTACGTATCAATAGAGAATCGCAAATAAATACACGATTCCTTAGGTTTCTTTCAGTTATCTCGTGTAGTACACGAATATCGAGGTTTTTTTATAGTGAGCTTTTTTCAAATAGGTTAAAACTGTTTTGTGGTTCTTGAAACTGAACTGAACTCTTGTTTCTGAAACTGTCTTCAATTTTTCGACTACGTCCTACAAGTGTGTTAGTCTTGCTCCACTTTTTAGGGTTCCGTAGTCAACTAGGAACCCTTATAGTTTCGCCATGTCTGTCTGTCCGTCTGTCCGTCCTCGCTTAATCTCTGTGACCGTTAGCACTAGAAAGCTGAAATTTGGTACCAATATGTGTATCAATCATGCCGACAAAGTGGTAAAATAAAAATTGGAAAAAAATGTTTTATTAGGGTAGCCCCCCTATATGTAAAGTGGGAAGTGATTTTTTTTTTTAATTTCAACCCTAACGTGTGATATATTGTTGGAAAGGTATTTAAAAATGAATAGGGGTTTACTTTAATCATTTTTTGATAATGTCAATAATTTCGGAAATAATCGCTCCAAAAGTAAAAAACAATGTGTCCCCTCTAACTTTTGAACCATAGGTTTAGAAAATATGAAAAAAATCTGAAAAGTAGAACTTTATAAGGACTTTCTAGGAAAATCATTTTGAACTTGGATGGAAACAGTTTTTGTACAAAAAAGACAAAAATTTGTACAAATTAATTTCTGGACTAAGTTTGTAGTATAATCGTATATGCAAGCATTTTTTTAACTTCGTTTACATATTTTATTATCCTGAACGTATCTTTTTTCAAACAAAAAAAGAATTATTAAAATCGGTTCTCGCAATCCAAAATTACCACCGAAAACTTCTGGCACGTCTATGTATTAATTAGTAACCCAATTCCCCGAGAGATGGCGCTGTAGGTACTTATTACATTGGGTCGGGTATTATCGAATTGTTCGGTTGGTCTCTCCTTGGCATCGCCTGCCGCGGAGCGTGCAATGTTGCACGCTCCATGTTCGCGCACGTACCCACTACCGGGAGCAGTTGCAGGAGCGCGGAGCGCTGCTGGAGCGCAAACATAATGGATACCCACCTTTAAACTCATAAGTGGGAACACTTATTGTGACGGACGGGAAACTACGGAACCCTACACTGAGCGTGGCCCGACACGCTCTTGGCCGGTTTTTAAAAATGGCATCAACTTTACCGGTATGAGGGCGACCAGAGCGAGCTGCATCTTTGACATCGAAATTCCCGAATTGAAAACGCTTGAACCAACTTTGCGCTGCTCTTACTGATACTGCATTATGCCCATAAATAACACAATATTTTGCTGGTTTGATCATTTTCCCCTCTTTTGTAATAAAACTTAAGAATGTATCGAATTTCTTGGTTAGATTCACTCATTATGGCGGACAGAAAACAAATAAAAATTGGCAAGAAAGTGTTTTTAACTTTTTATATTTCTTTCTGCTGATGTCTTTTATGTATTAAAATTAAAACCAGCTTAATTAAATCAGTATAACTAAAGATATTTTTCTTCAGTTTCATACATACAAAATACAAATACCTAAATTTTTTCCCCGACCTACAAAAATCAACGTCTTATATAATGCCAGAATTACACTCCAATAAACGGATGATATCATTATCTTAGACCATTCAACACAACATTATTTATGGCGCATATTATCAATATATAGAAAATTAAAAGAAACACTGTATAGTACACATTTTTTATGTATAAGTTTTTTAGGGATAATTCTTACGAACAGTAATCATGCAATACCTATACTATAATACACTTAGTGTGTCACTCACGCACGCACGCATGTACGTAAATATGCATTTTGCAATGAATATAAAAAGTCAAAGTTGCAAAATTAATTAATATCTAAGTCCCGCAACATAATGCAATATTATTCTACAATCTCAATGTTACTTCATTTTTATGTTCTCAATTACTGGGTGATACAGTTGAAGTAACATTGCCGTATAGATCGTCTAAGCTGAAATGACGCGCCCCACTATCGCATTAACGCACACAAGCAAATTTAAAATATGGACGCAATACATATACAAATGCCATTGTAATTGGTCATTCGGTTGTCGGTGAGACTCAAGCGTAGGAGCACGCGTCGGTTTCGGATTTTTTGTCCAACTTGTCATAATTGCCTGAAGGTAGCAAAGAGCGGACGTTTTGTTTCATACAATGCCCCAACGCTGCTCCCTAAGGAGAGCGTTGTCGGATTTATCACGCGACTAGTCGACCGTCACGTAGGCATACAGATAATAGTTCGCGGAGCAGTCGACGCTCAAACACAGATGAAGCGTCGTTATTAATATTTACACTCACACATCGAAATCAACTAATTAAGTAGTGGGGCGCGTCATTTCAATTTAGACAAGCTCTAATACACTTAACAAACTGTTGCACACTGACGTTGCAGCAAAAGTATCGATGATTATCAAAACAAAATACTAAAAGATGTACTTGTATATCAATAATGATATCTTATATGTTCAACTCTTATAAGGATATATGTACTACAAAGAAAGGTCATCATACAGTCCCTCATAATTACATCCACTGCTGATATATATGACTGGGCCATTACCACGCAGTTACTGATCTTTTGGGTTATGTCGGTTACTCTTGTTCTACTGCGGATATCTTCATTACGTGCTTTATCGAAGACAGAAACATAGAGGCATTAATCAATTTGCATTGTAATTTAAAAAAAATTACAGGTAGTTGGCACAATCATCACATACGAATTGGTACTTCTCCAGTTTCATACTGATTTTAGTTAATTATTGTACTCGTAAAGCACAGAAGAGCAACACAACAAGTAAGCAAAATTTACAATTACACGTTGAAACAAGCATATTGTTGGGTTCTGATGTGACGATTATTTCATTTATTTATTTTCTAAACATTAAATAGCTGTAGTGTTGGCTATAATTTTTTATCAAAATTGTCTTGTGAAAGTTAAAAAGTTCAAGATAAGAAGTTAAGACAAATGAGGCGCAATTAATGTTGCTTTATAATTTGAACTTAAAGTAAATTTTTATATATCTATTTTTATCTATTTTAAGTTCATATTTTAATGTATGTATGAATGTATATAAAATTCCCTATTTTACGACCGACTTCAGGAGGAGGTTCTCAATTCGACTATATTTTTTAATTGTGTTACCTGTAAATTTTTTTCTTGGTAAACCGATTTGTATGATTATTTTATTTGAATGCTGGCACTTCTCATGTAGTCCCATACAATTATGATCAATATCTGACCAGTAGTTTTTAAATTATCCTAAATAATGCGTATTAAATTAATTTCGACTATAGTAAAGATATTCTTATTTCATTAACATTGGAAGTCGATTGTACAAAATTTTTAATTTTACCACTTGTTACAATAACATAAACTAAAATGTCTATTGGTACCACAAAAGAAATAAAATATTTGTAGGAAATTAATTAATAGCACTGTTTTGTAGTAAATTAAAGTGAGTGATTGATAATGTGTCTAACTTATTGCCATTGTGATTAAATGTATTACCTATATGTTTTATTCTAGTATTACAATAATAATTTTGTATGGTTATTTCCATTATATGAACTGATAAATTCAGTCGTTAAACTTTTTCCTGGTATTTCATTTAAATATATTTTATCCTTTTTATGAGTTGAACTATTGAGTAAAAATAGTCGAAATCACACCTACCGTTTATTAATGTATAACCTTGATAAGTGGTTGGGTTGCCCAATGTCAAACTTCTTCATAGAAAGGTAGTCTCTAAAAATAAGTTTTAATGGTTTAAAGTGCTGTGGGTGTGCATGGTCGAATCCTACCGCTTGGGAGTTTGATGGAATAGCGCCGCGGTCGAGTTTGACCGCTTAGGGGTTGAGGGGTTAAAATACAAGGAGTATTGTGTTAGTGAGTGTTATGTTAATATAATAAAGAAGAGAAGAAAGATAATCTTATTCCAAGAACAAGTGACAACATTGCGATATAAAGCATTGTTGTGCCGTAGACACAACAATCATGTAGACACTAACGACAAACGTGCGAGAAAGCAGACGTCTGGATAATTTTTTTTTTGTGACAACTTAATGTATCGAGTACGTACTTCATTTACTTTTGCTTTTGGTCCCAAGGATTTTTTTTTTCAATTTACTTTATTTTAACGATCAACGTTGAAAAATAATTTTATCATAGTTGTAGCAAAAATGGGTCGGTTCGATCAGGGCAGGACCAAGCTCTCATAGAATACTAATACTAGAATACTACTTTATAATGCTGCTGTGTTTCGTATGGTGAGTGTAGAGAACCGGAGACCCTTTTTACTTAAATCGAGGCATTCCATCTTAACCCTCAGGGATGACAACGCATTTTCATTTTGATTCCCAATTGAGGACAAATGTAGACGTCTATGGACCAAAGCATCCACTAACCATCAGGTGGACTGTGTGCTGATTTCTCACCCAATAATATAAAAAGGCATATTAAAAAACTAAATCAACTTAATCTGCTACCACCTTCAAACAAAGAAGGTGACAGATGCGACAGTCTGAGTTCTAATATGGAATGCCTATAAATAATTATATTGGCATTATATAATCTTCGAACCGGAACACAGCAGTTTAGGTACTACATCAACACAAATACTGAGAACATGGCCCTCTTCAGTACAACTTAATGTCAACCTCGCCATGGTTTGCATGGTATTTCTATGTTTAAAAGACAAGGCTTAACTGTTGTTGGAGGTAATGAAGCTGAATCACAACCGGAGTAACACAGTAGTTACTAGTTTAGGTGAAAGTAGTGTGACGGCCCACTATTATTACCAATACCTAGGTGGATTGAAAAGTACTCGGCCTAACACAGATCCATTCAATTATAAAAATCAAATCAGACTAGTTCATTGTGTGAAGTTCGAAACGTGTGCGATAATTAGTTGTGATTTTATAAATTTATTAACAAAGTAATCGGACATAATTTCCGCGAATGGAGCAAATCGAGCAGCGTGCCGTCATTAAGTACCTCCATAAGAAGGGGCTATCATCAAAAGCCATCCATGATGACATGGTCAGTACATTAGGCGATTGTGCTCTGTCATATTCATCCGTCAAAAAATGGATAGCAGAATTTAAGCGTGGTAGAGAGAGTGTGAAAGATGAACCCCGCTCTGGAAGCCCTTCGACGTCAACTACTGACGAAAATATTAAAAAATACTTGATTTAATAATGGGAGACCGCAGATTAAAAATTAGAGTGATAGCCGAGATTATAGGCATCTCTTATGAACGAATTCAAAACATCATTGTCAACGAGTTGGGTTTCCACAAGGTGTCTGCGAGGTGGGTTCCGCGACTGCTTTCAGTTGAACAAAAAAGGACGCGATTGACTATTTCACGCGACTGTTTGGAGTTATTTGAAGTCGATGCAGATGATTTTTTGAATCGTTTTGTTACTATGGACGAAACATGGGTTCATTACTGTACACCGGAAACAAAACAACAATCAAAACAGTGGAGAAGACCTGGTTCACCACCCCCTAAAAAGGCTAAGTCGATTTTGTCGGCAAATGAGGTGATGGCTTCAGTATTCTGGGACTCGAAAGGTGTGATTATGATTGATTATCTTGAAAATCTTACTACGTCGTTTACGAGAGGAAATAAAAGAAAAACGTCGAGGAATGCTCAGAAGAAAAGTCCTGTTTCATCAAGATAACGCCCGTGTTCACACGTCAGTACAGTCAATGGCTGAAATTCACAACTGTGGCTTTTAACTGTTACCGCATCCGCCGCATTCACCTGATCTGGCACCATCAGACTTCTTTCTGTTCCCTAACCTAAAAAAGCACTTGGGAGGTCAAAGATTTTCGACAAACGACGAGGTCAAAGCAGCTGTAGACGCATATTTTGACTCTAAGGAAGAATCATTTTTTTTCAACGGTCTAAACGCTTGGAAGGGGAGGTGGCAAAAGTGTATTGAACTTGATGGTGATTATGTAGAAAAATAAAAATATAACTGATTTAGTATGTGTTTATTTTCTTGGTTAGGCCGAGTACTTTTCAATCCACCCTCGTAATTAATTTCTATATAAGGAGGTGTCAAAAATAATATTAAAAGATATACATATATTAAACAATAAAAATATATAAATAAGCATAAAGTTAAAATAAACACATTTCAGACATTAAGTATGTCAAGTAAGCAAATTAAAGGCTAAATATTGTCTTTCAAAATATATAAATTTATTAAAATGCTTGTAAAAATATTGAAAATGTGATAAATAATA
Source organism: Parnassius smintheus behrii (assembly GCA_036936625.1). Lineage (NCBI taxonomy): Eukaryota > Metazoa > Arthropoda > Insecta > Lepidoptera > Papilionidae > Parnassius > Parnassius smintheus. The sequence continues at coordinate 18,083,488 of JAUPFT010000001.1, read as the reverse complement.
GAAATACAAGTCGAAAATATTATAAAATTAAAGATAAATAACATTTATAAAATAGTTGGAAAATTGGTTAAAATTGTCGTTATGGAGCGAGTTCGTGTATAAAAAAATTCCCAATATATGAAACGTGTTCGTGTAGAATAAAATTCTTATGTTTATTAGTTATGGAGGGTATTCGTGTATAGATGGCTTGTATGGAGGAGCTGCCGGGGACGCATACCCAAAGTCGTACATATATAACTGGGTCCTTACATATGAAATTAGCGTTTTGTCGTACTGACCATTTTTATCTGTAATATCTCCTCTTTGGCTTAGAATTCCAAACTCAAATTTATAAATTCATTCAGATAGTACATTTGAGTTTTGAAAACAGTCATTCATTTGTTTTTTCCTCATTATTTTTTTCTTTTTCGTCGCTTATTACCGCACAATGGAAAACATGAAACATCGGTATATTTAGGAGTACGAGTGCTACCGTGACACCAGTGCTGCAAAAACAGCTCGAAGGATTAATGATGTGTACGACCCTGGTATCGCAATAAAGCAAGGCACGTTTTTGGTTTCAATGTTTTCGTTCTGGAAATTTCGACCTTCAGAACCAACCCCGTGGACGGCCGGAGACCAAAGTGGAAAATGAAGCATTAAAGGCTATTGTGGAAGCGGAGCCATCACAAAGCACTTCAGAGATAGCTGCAGTCCTCGGGATAAGTGATGAAACTATATTAACACACTTGAAGATAATCGGGAAAGTAAAAAAACTTGAACGATGGGTACGTCTCATGAATTGAGTGAATCGAACTTGCAAACACGTGTTGACTGCTGTGTTACATTGCTCAACCGACACAAAAGTGAAGGGATTTTAAATCGAAACATTACTTGTAACGAAAAGTGACCCAGGCCCAGCCAAATCCTGCCCTAAACAAAAAGGTTTGACTCAGAAAAAGTTTATTGTGAGTTTTTGGTGGACTAGCACCGGTGTCGTTCACAACAGCTTTCTAAAATCTGGTCCAACAATTACGGCAGACATCTATTGTCAGCAACTGCAAACCATGAAGGAAGAACTAGTTGCTAAACAACCGAGATTATTCAATCGCTCTAGGCCACTGCTGCTTCACGACAACACAAGACCATACAATCACTAAGTTACATGAGCTAGAATTGGAATGTCTGCGACATCCACCGTACTCCCAGGAACTTGCTCCAACAGATTATCAATTTTTCCGAAATTTGGACAACTTCTTACTAGGAAAAAAAAATACTCCGATGCGGCCTTCCAAACCACCTTCAAAGAGTTTAAAAACATACTTGAAGCCGCCGAAGGAGATTAATGAGTTTTTAGCTTTCGTCAACTATACTATCCCTCCACAAGATGCGGGAGCGTACAAACATCTGAACATTATTGTGAATGTTGTGTGCGTCCATCGAACTTAAAATTGATTTTCAATAACTGTGGAGGTACCTATGACATTGAACCATTAAAAATCTCACTCCGTGTATGTTGGTGCTCTAATGTCCCCGAAACGTTTGGAATTGGAAAACAGTATAAAAGTGATGTTATCCGTAAGATACAAGTTATTGAAATGAAAACACTAGTACTTTAATAAAATGATAAACAGCTTAAATTAAAATATATATCACTACTAAACGATTCAAACAGATATTTCTTCTTTAATGGCCTTTGATATGATCGGCGAAATATTTGTAGAAGTACACCAACCTTTTTTTTGTTTAAAGTATATTAAAATATATCAGCTTAACTTTAACCAGTTATAAACATAATATTACAGGTAAAAGCGCTTTAATTGTATCTCGAATTATAAGTCTCAAGAATTATAATGGCCTTTCATAAGTTAATCGCTTATTTCTTACTGCTTAACCGAGTAAAGTTTAATTACCATTACCTTATCAAACGTTTCTTTACCTCTTATTTTTGACATTTCTCTTACAATTATTTTTATATAAGACGGGTCATTCATAAAGTTTTGCAAAGGGAACTCAATTTAATTTTTGTTTCAAGCTGTACTTCTTATATTTCTATAATATTTTTATTTATTATATTCAATTTATTTATGCATATAGGTAGTATAATAATCAAAATATTTTCGAGTTAGACTTAAACTCGGGAAGATTTACGAGTTTAAGCCCAACTGGAGTCAAGTTAGCAACCTTACCGGCGGGAGTTTTGCCATTGGTTATATGCAGCTGCAAGATTGCAACGGGCGCAGAATGCGTGGCGTTTTTGGGATATGTCATTTCTGCATAAAGATTAGTGACTGATTGATGGCATCGTTTTCGATGTGGCAGCATGGGGGTTAGTGTTGGCATTTTATTTCAACGCGTAAATCGTGCCGGTGACGTGGCCTTCTTTTTCGGTGCTTCAGAACTTTTATTAGCTTAGTTTGAAATTCTGAATATGTACCACTATGTAATACAGAAATGTTTTTTTTAAATATTTTTTTCTTAAACAGATCATGCTGAGAGAAAGAAGAATAGTTATTACTAAAAAGTAGTGTAAATTGATTTTGAGGGCTGCTCATGAAGGTCAGGTGTAACCAAACCCGTGGAAGCTCGATTGAGGTCGAAAGTGCTATGGCCCAAACTTCATAAAGAGACGTAAACTACCCAATGAACCTCGGAAGGATGTCGCAATAAATTGATTAGGTCATTTTCCCAGTGATCACACACAAATTAAAACAGATTGCAAAATATTGTCTAATCTTACCGAGATTTTTAGCCTACTCTACAATCCTGCTTTCAAAAATTTCTGCCACGATAAAAACATTATTCCACACAATACTATTTCGTTTTGGCCTCAGCAGAACGGGAAAGAAATAATCCGCATTTCGTTATAGTCATAACGCCTTCAGAGTTATTATTTCGACGGCAATTTTGTAACAGAATTCCTGTGATTAGGCCATCGAATAAAATAAAAACCTTAGACATGGAGGATATCAGAGACAAGAATAAGGAAATTAAGGAAAAAGGAAAAGAATATATAGATGCGAAAAGACAAGAAAAGTAATGTGATTTGTCACCAAGAGGCAAAGTTTCATTGAATAATACACCTAAAGATGACAACATAAGCACTCAAATTAGGTTCTATCTCGCTAACATTTGACTTTTGAGGATGGAGACATACTAGATGAAGAAAAAAGTTTAGTATACGGAAGGAATGTATTTTAAAAAAATAAGTCGGAGGGGATTGGAAAATTATAAATGATAAAGTGTCCATAGGTAGTGAAACCTTAGGAAGGATGTTATCAAATTTATATAATTAGAATTACATCATAGCAAAGAAAATAAATCACTTGTTTAGTTAAATTATAAAATAAAATTTTTATAGTTAATTTTGATAAAAGACATATTATATTTATAACATACGGTGGCACTTATATTTCAATTTATAAAAAAATGAAAAGAAGGAAAGGATGTTAGTATATGTGAATAAGTATTTTACATATACTATATCTACCTAGTATGTATGTGTATACATGTATGTATCACAAGTTACATACTTGTCCTGGGCTCATACAGCCCTATATGGAAGCTTCCTAGCAAAGTCGAAAACGTATACCTATTCTGATAAAATTATCACATGACGCATATAAAAATTTTAAGAAAAAAATAAAAACATTATAATATAATATAAAAGAACATGTGTATTAATTATAACCTATATTAAAGTAACAACATATGTTTTTTTCTTCAAATTCAAGAGCTGTTTCGTGTCGATTAATTTTAACCATTTTAACCCAACTCGATCTGACAGGTTTTGCTCAGTGATGGTTATAGAAGGCAAAAAAGCAATGCACCCTAACTAAATACGCAAAACCTCCTATTCCCCCCCTCCCCCCTTCGCCTTAAAATACGCTTGCAATACTAATTATTTTAGCTAAATTGCTATTATATCTAATGTATGCGCCGTACGCCACCAGTGGTGCCTGTTGATTGCTGGGTCTGCAAAAATCCTGCCGATACTGCTGGTAGAGATGATGTATGCAAAGGACTGCTGAGTGGTTACGCAGCACTTCGCACTTGGGCTGGCGAGCCACATGCTTTCGCGTCCATTGCCAGCTGAAGAAGCATCCTGTCGACCTCCAGGCAGTTGCCTTTTGCGTGTTAATCATAATTATCATCGTCCATTTAACGATCGTCAGTTTAATGGGAGACCCCCAGACCCAGCCGTGCCGTAAGAGCCGTGGTAGCTTAGATGGTTAACGCTCGCTGTAAACATAACAGAACGCGCGTAACCCAGGTACGATCCCCGCCGGCACCAATGAAATTGTTAATTGCAATTTTAAGTGCTGATATACCACGTGCTTGGCGGTGAAGGAAAACATCGTGAGGAAACCTGCATGTCTGAGGAATAAGAAAAAAAAATATTTCGAGGACATGTGAAGTTCGCCAACACGCATTGGGGCAGCGCGGCGGAAACTTCCTTGCCCTAAAACCCCCTCAGAAATGAGGGGAGGCCTATACCCAGCAGTGGGACGTATATAGGCTGTAACTAACTAACTAACCCCAGACCCAGCACCATTTCGTCTTGAGGCCGTGTACACAAGCGGTGCTTTGCACCTTCAACTTTGTTAACACCTTTTGGCAAGGACTTGACTGACTGCGCCAACGTAGCAGTTATGTCACTTACTGTTACGTCAGCGGACGATGGGGTCGTCACATCATGTCACATATTATCCCCACTAAGATGTCAATGAAAGAACGAAATTTCTACTAAATGTGCTACAATTTGATGACGTAATTACACGAACATCTCGTTGTACTCTAGATGAAGCTACACCAATTAGGGATATTTAGGAAAATTTTACACAAACTGCCTATTATCCTATTCTCTGAAAAGGAACGTTGTTATTGATGAGGTTATAGCAAGTTTTTGGTGAAATTGTCCGTTTAGACCATACATGAAATCAAAACCCGATAAATATATCCTCAATATTGTATTATCCGCTATTTCCTCAATATTGAGCTTTACGCCGGCAAGCAGCCAGAAGGCCCGTACCAGTTAATGTAGTGAAGAGGCTAATTACTCTAATGTCTGGCAAATGACGAATTCTAACAATCGACAATTGCTACACCAGTTTTTATTTGGTGGAGTAGTTAGCCAAAAATCATATAATTCCTGTTGTGGGTACCACGCTTATTGAAGTTAAAAAAAGAAATACATCCTTGTTTTACAGATAAAAAGCACACCTGAATATTCCAGTCAATTTGAATTTTCTGATTGGGGATATATTTACGCTGGCGTCGCACGTGCCTAAAAATAAAAGATCTGTGGTACTAATATCAACACTTCATTCTTCTGCTGAAATATATGAAATTACGAATGAATAAGTTAAGCCAAGCATCGTAACTGTATACAATAAAACGAAAAAGTATCGATGTCGAAGGAAGAATAATAGATGGCCTTGAAATTCTTATTTTGTCTTCTGGATATTGCTGGAATAAATGCCATGGTAATATGGAGAGCAAATGTTTTATTAAGGAACAGCAAACAGCTACAAAATACAGTAATATCTAAAATACAATAACATGATGTATTCACAATCATGTAGCCCACAAAGCTATCCACATATTACTTACAATGTTAATTAAATTGTCGCGGACGCTGAATAAAAACTTAATAACTAAAAACAAAAAAACAGAGCGCCAAAATGATATTTTTTTTACATTTTTAGTTTTTCAAATATAGATCTTTTAAAAGCAAGATTTACATCTTTGTTACCATTATTGAAAAACTCGTTAAAGGAATGCATCATACGGCGAACTGGCACGCGCTAGCCGGTATTTGTACGACATGTACTGACGGCGAACAAATTACGAGTGCGTATAGCGCGTATATGAGCATTTCTAGGAACTACGTAATTTAAATTGGAAACTAACTCAGTACTGATAAATTTGTTGTTTACTATTTTATAAAATGCTATAGCTTCAAGATATTTACGTCTACACTCACGCGACAAAACACCAAACTGTCTCAGCAATGGGACACGAGACAAGTAATATTTATGGCATCTATAGTGCATGGCACGCAAAAACTTATTTTGGACTTTCTCAATAGCTTCTTTGTATACTTTATAGTAGGGATTCCATATAGGTACAGCATATTCAAGCTGGGCACGAACAAGAGTTTTATAGAGGTATAAGTCTGTGATTGTTCGTTTGAAGTCAGTAGAAGATCTCATAACAAATCCGTACATTTTAAAAGCTTGTTTGACTATTTTCTCAATATGGATGCTTAGTTGTAGCTTAGAGGATGAAATGGAGTGGTTTTACAGAAAATAACACAGTATTTACGAGATTAAGGCATTGAACTGATGAAAGAGTATGTTCAAAGAGCTACAAAAGTATGTTCCAATAAAATTCAAACATAAGAGAAGAACATAAGATAGCATTTGAATATTAGTATTCAAGACGCTAGTAATAAACCAAGCAGTAGCTCTAGCAATTGCAGAGTAAGCTAGAAAATATGCTCAGCATAAAAGGAGGCAATCGAAGACGCGATTCACATTATGTCTGAGAAATATATGTAGAGCCCACACCGTATTCATTTAAAATGAAAGTATCTTGATGAAAAAACTGATTATGAAGAAAACTAGACCTCAGTTTAGCAAAAGTAACTTAGATTTTTTTTATTTGATTTCGTGACGCCAACTAATTTTGTTTTCTTTTATTATATTATTAAAGTTCTATTATAAAAAATTATTAGAGTTGTAAGAAAATTTATGATGCCAAATTACTTGCTAATCCAAAGAAAATTGGAATATTATTTTGATTTTATAATTCTGTTTTATGGCCCTACGTAATGATTATGTGATAAATACAAACAATAAATGATTTTTAATAATTAGTGTTTTAAAACCCTGAAATATTTCATAGGCTTTTTAGGTTACGCACGGCCGTTGCCGTTACAAATGACTGCGCTCCCACTTGAATGTTAAGTAATCAGTAACATAAATTGTAATATTTATAAGTTTTTCAAATAGGATATTAAACCATGCAATACTTTCTTTATTCTATTTTATCTGTGTACAGATTTTGATAGGCAGAATATTTATATTGGTCTTTTTTTTTTTTTATAGAATAGGGTGACAAACGAGCACACAGTCCACCTGATGGTAAGTGGTTGCTGCGGCCCATAGACATCTACATCTATCTTCCATTACAAATCAAAATGCAGATGCGTTGTCACCCGTGAGGACTAAGATGGAATGCCTCATTTCCAGTAAAAAGGGTCTCCGGTTCTCTACACTCACCATAAAATACAGCAGCATTAAGCTACTATTTCACGCTGGTATTCTGTGAGAGCGTGGTCCTTCCCCGGTCGAGCCGACCCATTCGTGCTACAACTATACTACTAATATAATTGCAGCATGGCTCTACCACGTAACAGGTCTTTTGAAACAAAGGAAAATATAGAAAAAAAAGTAAGGAATGAAATAATTTACATGTTTATTTTTAGAGTTGTTTATTTAATCTTATTTAAATTGCAGCAAAACCAATTCATAGGTTATAATAGTGCTAATCACCTGAAAAGAAATATGATTAAATTACTGAATATAAAATAAATGCTCAACTTAATTATATTAAATGTACTGTTTCTTGTGCTGTGACGGAAACTGAAGACCCTTTTTATTGGTAACGAGATATTCCACCTTAGTCCTCAGAGGAGCTTTTAGTATGAGGTAGAATAGATATTTGCGTCAACGTGCTCTAGTATCACTAACGATGAGATAGACTGTGTGGTTATTTGTTGCATGAAATCATAAGAAAGTACTTATATAATTCCTTTACTTACAGAGAAAACAAATTGTCGAGTTACGTAAAAAAACTTAAGTCCACTTAGAGATACAATTCTTCCATTTATTTGATCAATAAACCTCTGTACCTAAAATTTTAAAATATTTCTTAATGTCAAAGTTCACAAGTTATTTTAAAATCTTGCAGATAAGGAACAATTTATAAATTACGAGAACAATACTTTCTTCGTTACAAAAAATCGTTGATGGTACATTATACAAATACGCTGCTGGCTTCTGAGATGCTGTGCTCACTTCGGCAGCCAAAAAAGCGACAGTTAGAGATCGTACAAGCACTGTAGTAACTGAAACTGTAAAGGAGATACTGTGCTCGTAACCGTTAAATGGGCTGAAATGGAAATACTTTTAAACAAACTTTTATAAAGTATAAAATACTTTCACAATTAATATGACAAGATACTTGTAAGACTATAATTATGCGGTTTTTATATATTATATATTTATTTTTTAAAGATATGTAATATTATGTTGTTGTTTATATATTTGTAAGAATTATAAATATGTTTTAAGTATTTTACCCGCGAGGATAATTAGGGCAGACACCAGGCGCAATCATTTGAGACGAATTCAATCCATTCCTGCACAAAACACACTATTAAATTTACTTATATATATATATATATATATATATATATATATATATATATATATATATATATATATATATATATATAATTAAAATAGAAATTACGTAGAGTATAATTTAATAAAACTGCTTTTATGGATTTCAACTCATTTCATTTTTTAATTTCCGGCGTTTTGGGTACTTTCCAGAACCCATGGTGACGGGTACTGAGGTGACTGACCTCCCGATGTCAATGTTAACCCTCCAGCTTTTTGATTATTATTTATGGTTCGGACTAAGTGGAATGAACTTATTGTGTCCTGAAGTCTTGCAGTGGTATGCTTGAGTTTAGTTTTAATTTTATTAAATACAGGGTCCCAAGCAGGTAGCAGTACCCAGCTTCCTTCTCTATTGAAATTAGAGTGTTTTTTTTAAATTTCAATAGCCTCACGGTATCCACGATACCTTGGTAGAAATCGATGTTCTTTCGCGAGGATTTGTAATATACCAAATCTGATCTAATGGCATGATAGCAGCTCGCTAATGCTATATATATATATATATATATATATATATATATATATATATATATATATATATATATATATATATATATATATAAGTTAATGGGATCAGTAAATACCTACTTTACAGAAGACTGCGTCGAGCAATGGTGTATTTAATCGCCAATAACCAATTGATGTGTTTATTTTTTAGTTCTGAGAACGCTTCTTCAACGTTATAAAAACGTGTGACCCACGTTTATCAACTTGGTGATAAGGAAATCTGGACAGACTTTCAATAATTAACACTGACCTGTGTGCCAAATCTGGTTTGGCCTTTGGTAAATTAATACCCAATAGCCCTGTTAAGAGATAGACTTAACAGGGCTATTGTTAATTATATTGTCAAAGGTAATCAATAACAAATAAGTTAATACATTTTAATTTCTGTCGCTTAATTATACTGGAAACTATGTGGCAATTTCAATTCCAGGTTGATTTTAAAACTGATAAGAAAATTCTGTAATAAGTTAGTTCAGAAAAAATAAAATACTTACGAAAATAATTTATAGAGTTGAAGAACCACAAATAAAAAGTTGGTGGTAAACGATAGAAATATAAAGCAGCCGATAACTTCATCAAATGATAAAATAATCTCAGTAGCACGATTATAATCCTCTCGTAAGGATCTCCAATAGGTTGATGGAAAACTCTACAAAATTGTAATTATAATATATATATATATATATATATATATATATATATATATATATATATATATATATATATATATATATATATATATATATATATATATATATATATATATATATATATATATATTATTTATTTACTATATCACAAAGCATTACAAGAAAAAAACTATGCTAAAAAGTTGCATACAAAAAAACCACTAAAGTTTGTAAGAAAAGAAAAAGAGAAAGCATTTACAGCCTAATAGGACCTGAGCAAACGCGTAAACGCTGTTTTAAGTAGTACTATTATAAGTTATCCAAAAAGTACAATTTAAGTTTTTTTTAATGTTTTTTGTATTTAATTTGTCGCGGAATTTTGGGGGGTAGGTTGTTTATAAATCTTGGAACAATGTAACCTGCCGTTCGTTCCCAGTACATGTTGTTTGCACGGCTGGTCTGCAGCTTGCGGCTACTTACGGCGCGCGTACACACGGGGTGCTTGATTTTTAATATTAAGTCTTCATTAAAAAAGTGTTCTTTTAGTAGTAAATATTTGACTTGCGTATGAACTGGTAATATATTACAGTGCTTGAAGAGCATACTATCATCATTATGAAATTGACGTCGAATTTTGTCTGTTACAATGTTTTTAAGGATTCTTATCTGGAGGTTATATATTTTGTTTAAATAAGTATTATATGCACGACCATAGCTACCTAAACCATACTGTATATACGATTCTGCTAGAGAGTTATATAACATCATCTTAACTGGGAACGGAATTCTGTTCTTCAGTATTATAATATTAGCTAAGAATTGTCTTAATTTGCTACAAACATACTCGATGTGGTTATGCCAAGTAAACTTACTATCGATCTGCATTCCGAAATATGTCTGGGTATTGACGAAATCTAGAGGGGCAACTACATGTGTTTTTACAAGTGGAGTGAAGGCAACTATGATTGTGAGCAACTATGTGCTTGGATAAAGTACACTTGATATAAGGAGACTTTATGTGTAACAGTTTGGTTTTGGTGGAGTTCAGAACCAATCCGGCGTCATGACACCATTTTGCAAGCATATTAAAGTCAGACTGTAACAATTCACATGCTATATCAGGGTCTTTATTGGCGACTAGCAAACATGTGTCATCTGCAAACTGGTAGCATGAACAGTGATTTATGTAAAAGCGCATGTCGTTTACATATGACAGAAAATGAAGGGGGCCAAGCACAGATCCCTGTGCTGTGCCTTCAGTTACAGTCACCGGGTCGCTGTATATATATATATATATATATATATATATATATATATATATATATATATATATATATATATATATATATATATATATATATATATATATATATATATATATATATATATATATATATATTGATCAGAAGGCGGGCTTCCGTCTAGTGTATTTAATTATTATTTATTTTTATTTTATTTATTATGACCGCTAATTTAGAAAAATGTAAATCGTTTAAAATATACGGTTATAGATAAGGAAGAGCCGTCTAGGAGGACCCGTCTACTATATTGTTTATGTATCTAATCCTAAAGAAATAAATCATTTTATTATATTATTATTATTATTGTATTATATTATTTTAAGCTTATATTTTTGTTTTGTAATTTTTGCCGCATGTACAGCTGATATATTTTATAATTATTAAGAAATTCCACCCAGACGTTAATATTAAAGATATACTCGAATAATAAACTTTATTTTAGAAATATAAACGGTGGTATATTTTGGAAACAATTTGTGAGTCCCAGTAGCATAATGGAAGCCTTATTCTAAATGTTTGGACGTTTACAAATCTCTATGCGTTGTAAGCAATACCTGTACTACACCTACAAGCCGCTCGAATAAAAATATTCATAGAACAGTTTAAATAGTTACTTTTGTATCTTTAGTACATTGAAGCACAGTTGCACTCCACCAGCAGTGGTACTCAATGATTGCTTAAATCGCTCGTTACTGATGTTTAATACGTTATAGCTTGTATTTACCCTGGTTTATTTGGCAGTGTTAAAACACGTAAGGCCGTTGGTTCTGGGCCTGTTCTCTCTCTGATCGTGACAGATTACCGTCCCATCTTACTATGAGAGTGAGGGAATAGAGGGTGCACCTGTGCTTGCACGTACTCTTGTGCACTATAATCCTGTCTTGCGCAGATAGCTAGTCACTGATGAGACTGGCCGCCGAGTCGTGAAATTTGGTAGGAAGGACATTATTATTTTTATAAGGGTTATAAAAATAATAATGTCCTTCCTACCTTTTACCTTTCCGAAATACAACAGTAGTAAACCGGTTCTTGTACCTTTGAGAATGATTCATTTTCAAAAACGTGTTGGTTTGTTTTGATCTGCTTAAGATATTTTACGAGCTTAGGGTTTTTCGAAGTACTTGCTTGATTTCTAATTCAATACCGACTCGGTCGCGATCTCTACTGGCCTTATATAGGCCATTTCCCCTGAAAACTCTAGAATGTGTGAGCAAATACTGGTCCCAACTGACTAGGTGTAGAAAGTTCTCTCCTAGTTCTACTACTCGATACTATATGGCGCTTGTGGGAAAGTTCTAGCATGGAATTTTCTATAAAGATCTCCTAGTTCTGCTACTCGATACTAGACGGCGCTGGTGGTATTAATTATGGCTAGCAACACTGCCCACTCCTAAGACATGCTCGTCCTGAGCATTATTTACCCCATTCAAGGCAAGGTCTTCTTGACAATGCATCTGCGTTGCCATGAGATTTTCCGCTGAGATGTTCGATCACAAAGTCAAGTTCCTGCAGTATGTCAATTCATCTCGCAACTTGTCTGTCTGGATTTTTGAATTGCAGTAACAATTTCAGTGCATCATGGTCAGTTCGTAAGTAAAATTTTACGCCCCAGAAGAAATTTGCTTAAATGCTGCAACGGCTTTACTACAGCAAGCAGTTCTTATCTTGAGACCTATATCACTTGCTATAGCACTTGCTTGTCAACTTTAATTTTCTTACCTGGATCAGGGTACCCCAAAATAGTTGATATGCACATTCGGTCCTTGAGCTCCCGGAATGCGATACCGCAACTTTCATCCCAGCAGAAACGTCGCTTCGCGTCGGTTAGCCTTCGGTTAGCCTGTGCAGGGGTTCGGCTATATCTGCAAAGTTCTTCACAAATTGCCGATAATAGGAGCACAAACCCAAAAGTGCCCTAACTTTGTCTTCTTGTCGCGTCTTGTCCTTTGGAACCAGCCTATCCTTGACAGTAGGGTTTTTGTCTGGATCTGTGCAGATACCTTCCTCCAACACTACATACCCCAAAAAGCTAACTTGCTGTTTGATTAGTGAACATTTTTTTGGACTCAACTCGAGGTTGGCACTTTGGATCTTCACAAGCACGTGTTCCAAGTTTTGAAGGTGATCTTCAAACGTACGGCCCACGATGATGATTTCATCTAAGTTGACCATACAAGTATCGCCAATTAGCGCAGTAAGTACAAGTTCTATCAACCTTTTAAACGTTGCCGGAGCACTGCACAATCCAAACGTCATAACTTTAAATTGCCACAGACACTTTCTTGTCAAAAATCCCTGTACTCAGGGTAAATTTCAACTTTCCAGTAACGATTTTTCAGGTCCAGCGTGCTAAATACAATAAGCACGCCTGTAAGCATGTCCAGCGTGTCTTCAATTCCGTGTAAGGGATAGCTGTCTTTCATCGTAGCGTCGTTCAGACGACGGTAGTCAACACAAAACCGCATGCTGCCGTCCTTCTTCTTTACCAGCACCACATGTGAACACTATGGACTAGATAATGGTGCAATAACGCCATCCTTCACCATTCCCTCAATCATGGTTTCCACTTCTTTTTCACGTGTCACCGGCAATCTTCTTGGCCGCTGACGGATAGGAATTCTTCTCCTTTGTTTATTTTGTGTTGAACTAAACCAGTCTTCCTTGTGTCAGTATCGTTTAGCGAGAAAACATCGGCGTATTTGAGTAACAACTTCTTCGCCTTGACTACTACGTTCGGGGAGAGAATGCTGCAACAGTCTTAAAAAAGTGTGCTCACTCTCGTTTGTGTATCCTTCCTGGGATTCCAAGTCAACAGATTTTGGCACCGACGCAGCCAATTCACTTCCTGACAAGTACCAACAAGTGTGCCTTTTTCCATAATCTGCTCTTGTTCACAAAGGTTCAGCACACGTACTCCTGAGATGTCAGCGCTTTCGGTTCGAGCCACTTTCCATGGAAGGTCATTGTCTCCTCTTTTCACGAGTACGCAACGATGAGCTTACCCAGGATGCCGATGAAGATTAACCGGTACAATCATTTCAGATCTCAGGCGGAAAAACAATCTTCTTAAGGCTGTAAGCATTCCCTGGTAACTCCCCTTCCACAAAAACTTCCTCCTGTCCACTAAACCTCTCACCTCTCCACAGTTTGAAACACTTTGCCTCACGTGGATCTCACAACAGTTCTTTCACAAAAAGTCTAGGCCCAGGATGCAGTCGTAAATTATATCAGCCACGATGACATTATGCAGGTAGATTATGTTGCCTAGCTTCAACTCCATCTCCTTCTCTTCTTGGATGGGTATGCGCTGACGGCTGGTTGTTACCAAATTAATGTTTAAGTGTCGTATGCTGAGTTCGCACGGAACTGACTTATAAGTTGGGAACTTAGCGAGAGGCTCCAGTATCTGTGATCAGTTTACACGGCACTCCGTTGATCTCACCCTTGATGATTAGGCTGTTTCCATCATAAGTTTGTGAGATCGAAATCCTTGGGGCTCTTTTAACATCAGCCAGCACCCGACCCGCTGTCCTGGCTTTGACTCGTTTCCCTGTTGCTGCTGAGTGGTGCTGCTAGCCGCAATAACCTCTCGAGATCGATCACCTTCCCTTTATACAGTTCACTTATAAAGGGAAGGTGATCGATCACAGGCAGCTGGATCGAAGATCACCCCTTTTCCCACATCCATAGCACCTAGGGTTGTATAATTTATTACGGTCACAAACCGTAGCTGCAACCTCCCTGAAACGATGGGGATGAAGATCATGCCGAACTGCTTTGACTTCCAGTGCATGGATCAAGGCGCAGGCAGCAGGAGGTATGTTTTTAGAACCAGCTTCTCCACCTCAAGGGCCGATTGCTGCAGGTTCTCGTTGATGCGTTGAACGTGATCTTTAAGCTGCGCACAAAAGACGTGTTCCAGGTGAGCGTCAACATATCTCGCCTCCAATGCCTCAAGGAGCTGCTTGTAAGTCACTTTCTTATCGAGAGCTTCCAGAATAGTTAAGGCTTGGTTGCGCAGGCCTAGAGTGAGTGCAGTCATGGCCTGACATTTATTCCAGCCTTTTGCCTCCATGACAGCTTCAACCTGGATTTTGTAGGTCAACCAGGAAGAAATCCCGTTGAAAGGCGGCACTTTGAATCCACGTAGCGAGGGTGGTGTAGCTACCACGGGAGCTGTAATTCCATCCTCAAGTTTGAGATCCTCCAACGTTTTCCTCACGTCCGCCATCACGTTGTCAACCTGATCGCTCACTTGGTCGATTCGAGTTTCAGATTCCGACAGGCGATTGTCATGTTGAGCAACCCTATCCTGCACCTCTTTTATCTCTTTTCCGAACGAAGTGTGAATTTTCTTCGTGAGGAGCATCTGCTCTTCCAACCGATGGGCCTTTTCTTCCTGTCCGCGGGCCTGTTCTTCCTGTTGGCGGGTCTGTTCTTCCTGTCCGCACTGCAGCTGCTCTTCCAACCGACAGGCCTGTTTCTCCTGTCAGCGGGCCTGTTTCTCATTTCCGCACTGCAACTGCTATTCCAACCGACGGGCTGTTTTCTCCAGTCGGCGAACCTGTTCCTCTTGTCAGTGGGCCAGCTCCTCCTGTCGGGGGGCCTGCTTCTGTTTAACTACACGTTACGTGATAAAGTTCTAGCATGGAATTTTCTAGAAAGCTCTCCAAGCTCTGCTACTCGATACTAGATGGCGCTAGTTGCATTTATTATGGCTTGCAACAATATATACAAAATGTGAACATAAAAATATATCTTATTTTAATACTATAATATACGTACGTTTTTAAATAAATATAGTGGAATGGAAGAGAATACAAAACATTGGAAAAGATTAGAACATAATGTAATAAAATAAAATAAAATAATTATTATTCAAAGACTTGGCACTGCATGTAATTATACTAGATAAATTATTTTATTTTGTTTTATAATAGGAATGGGATTCAACCTGGAGGTTTTCCTATGTAGAAAGGAGACACCCTCTCCTTGTTGACAAGTTTCATATTATACGGGAGAAAGGCTGTTGTTGATCACATGTGCAAAGCGTATGGGCTTTGCACATGTGACCAACAACAGCCCTACCTAACGGATCCATTTGAATTTTTAATTTTTCAGAGGCCCAGTGAAATACGAAAAAATAGCTATCAAAATCGGTAGAGCCAGTTTTAAGTTTTGCGAGACTAACTGACAGCAATTTATTTTAATATAACATATAAGCTAATTAGAATACATACATATTGTGATTACCTAATAAAACCATAATAACTTTCTTTTAAACGTATCATTTGCCGTCCGCCCGCACTTACCTTGCCTTCTGAGCTAATAATTTTTTCATTAATACGCTTCAGAATTGAAAACAAAAATATACTAATGCAGGTGATTAGTAAATCGGGATAAAACCAAACAAATACCGTCACTGCTTTCAGAGCCTGCAAATTTATAAAAAATAATATAATCTATATCACAATGCTTGAATATTATAAATAAAATTGATTTTATCACTTTATTATATTTAAAAGACCGTGTAGTGGCGGCGTAAGAATATTCATTACACCATAAAATCCCTTGGATGTCTTAAGAGGCGACAGAGAGAAAGAAATCAGGAGGTAGGTAGCAGTGTCTTCCTAATAGCGAGCAAAAATAAAAATAAAACTGCGACTGCCAAACTGCTTGCCAAACACGACAACTATGGCAATTATCTCCCATATGAGGCAATTTTTAAGTAAGGCCTATGTTCAGCAGTGGATTTTAATAGGCTGTATTGCCCCTTGCAGTCACCGGACTGCAAGGGGTATATATAAAATGCCGTTATTTTTTAATAATCCATTTTTTTTTTCAAAAAATATAAAGATAATAAAAAGTTGAGTTATTAACTCAACTTTTTACACTAACTATAACTATATTGTTACATAAGAAAGTCCACTCAAAGTTAAACAAGAGAATCAGCTTCCTTTAAACTTACCAATAACACGAATGCTATACATTTATTATAAGGAAAGTTAAGCTCAAAAAGCCAAGGATAAGATAATTCACAGTACATTTTTAATGTATCTTTATGTTCTGGGTAACAATCCATTACTTGTGCATATCTTTTAATGGATCTAAAAATATATAACACTGGAACAAACAACATATTTATTAGTTGCGCGAACGCGATCTTAATAGGTCATGTATTTTTAATTTGCTGCTTAAAAATAAAATTATTTCTAATATCACAACAGCTATACACGAAATCCCACTGCTATATATAAAAGTCTTCAAAAAGACTCCCTCCCGATCCTGAGACACCTACTTTTATCGAATTCCAGCATGATTTATTAATAAACCTCTTTTTTATAGTATAGGGTGACAAACGAGCACACAGTTCACCTGATGGTAAGTGGTTGCTGTAGCCCATAGACACCTACATGTACCCTCGATTACGAATCAAAATACAGATGCGTTATCACCCGCGAGGACTAAGATGGAATGCCCCATTTCCAATAAAAAGGGTCTCATGTTTTTTACACTCACCATATGATACACAGCAGCATTAAGTTACTATTTTACGCTGGTATTCTGTGAGAGCGTGGTCCTTCCCTAGTCGAGCTGACCCATTCGTGCTACAACCATACTACTAAAATAACGTTCTTTTAGTTCCGTTCGAATATGTATCTGAAAGGTTTAGATTCACTATTGGACCCAATGGGTGGCACTACTGTCGAAATTCAGAAATCACCCGTGTGAAACCACAGCGGATCGCTTGTTTTAAAGATAAATATCACAATGATGATAAAATTAATTATGCTTCTGAAGCTACTGGACTTTAAATGATACGGTATCAACATCAACGATAAGAACATCACATACATTCAATTTTCCGGAAACATAGTCCTTCTGTCAGAATCGCTGAAGGAGCTAAACACTATCCTCAATAACCTCAACAATATCTCCCAACGGATAGGTCTCAAAATGATCATAAACAAAACAAAGGTCATGTGTGACGACCATGTCACATCTATGCCGGTAGTTGTTGGGAGCACTACACTCGAAGTTGTCGATGAGTATTTTTACCGAGGACAAATAGTCTGATTAAGTAAGTCCAACTACAACCGAGAAGTCCATTAACGATAGTCAGTAAATTCGGTTATTAAAATTAAGACACATATTTTCGTCAGGTATACCTCAAAATATAACATCAAGATAAACAACAAGTGCGTCGTACAAGTGATGGCATGATATGGATGTTAGACGTAGGGTTATGCTGGAGGTTTCCCTGCGAGATAGACTTAAAAATTCGGATATAAGTAGTGGAATCAGAGACGCTAAAGTAGCAAGGGCCGGCTTTGTGTTATCAATCAGCTTACAAACCGATAGCTGATAAGGAAGAAAGATTGTTGAACGGAAGCCTTGTACTAATAGGCCAAGCGTAGGGCGGCCCCGCACTACATGGAGTAACGTCCTGGTAAGATATGCAAGAAGTCGATGGATGTGAATTGGCTCTGTACCGTGCTTTGTGGTATTCCTTGAGGGAGAATTATGTCCAGCATTGTACTTGTGAAGGGCCGCAATGATGATGATGGTGGTGGTGATTGTGGTGGTGATGATGATGATGAATTAAAATGAAAGATGCGTGAATACATAACGTGATGAAACTGTTGTTCGAGTGAAACTTTTGACACATAACAACGCTATTTTAGTCCTCAGGGGTGACACCACATCTGAATTATTCGTGATCTAGATCTAGGTTAGACATTGCTGTTTATTTGCCAAAGTATACATTTATCAGGTCAATCGAGTTGTTCTGTGATCGAGAATCCTTCTGCCAAACGTGGCAATATCTGATTAATAATTTCCTACGACGAGAAGAATATATTTTGGGTACTTACATAAAGCTGAAGTCAGAAATGTTAGTGAAATCCAAATACAATTTCTCTGTACCCGAAAATCGATGTACTCATCTAGACCTAATTTTAATAATTTTTGCATCAAACCCGGCCATTTTGAGGCAATATAAATGGAAAATACGGATGTCACACTCGCAGAGACGTACAAAAATGTTACAACTGAAAAAAAGAAATATTTTAGGATATTATGTTACTAGTATATACATATATGACGTACTACTACATATTAACTTTTTAATTCATCATTACAGTCCCTCATAAGTTCACTGTTGTACATAGGCATCCCACAAGAATTACCACAAAAAACGGTCCTGAGCCACCAACCAGCCTGATCCCGCCTGTCCTAAGCAGCTAACTTTTTAATTGGTCGAGAGAAATGCCTGAAGACCAATATTGTTTTAACTTATACCTAAATCTATTTTAGCGATAAATGACACTGTCAAATTGTTAAGTTGCTTACTTTACTTTATTTTGTGTTTTGACTATATCAACAGCCACACCGTAGCCGTAGCTCAAAGAGTGGGTGCAGTTCGCGTCCGGTGTTGGTAGAAGTCTAGTTTAGTCGCTGTTGAGATGTAACGGGGAT
Organism: Parnassius smintheus behrii; assembly: GCA_036936625.1. NCBI lineage: Eukaryota > Metazoa > Arthropoda > Insecta > Lepidoptera > Papilionidae > Parnassius > Parnassius smintheus. The sequence goes on along the minus strand of JAUPFT010000001.1, from coordinate 18,064,120 downwards.
GACTAAAAATAAAATGAAAACGTAACATTCATTGCTATGCAGATGACAGCACTGGTGATGCTTTTTACACCGGCCGAGCCAATATTTCTCGGGAAAACGTCTCCGAGTGCCGAGACAAACTTGTGTCTGAAGTCGAGTCTTTGCTGAACAGAGTCTCGGATTGGGGACGACTAAATCTAGTCCAGTTTAACCCCCAGAAGACACAAGTTTGCGCGTTAACCGCTAAAAAGAACCCCTTTGTCGTATCCCCTCAGTTTCAAGGCACTCCCCTTGTTGCCTCAGCCAGTATCGGAATCCTCGGCGTCGACATATCGAGTGACGTGCAGTTTCGTGGTCACTTGGAAGGGAAGGCCAAATTGGCCTCTAAAAAGCTTGGTGTGCTCAGCAGAGCGGGACAGTATTTCATGCCGGCACACCGCCTGCAACTTTACAAGGCGCAGGTTCGGCCGCACATGGAATACTGTTCCCATCTCTGGGCTGGGGCTCCCCAGTACCAGCTCCTTCCACTTGACCGCATCCAGCGTAGAGCGGCTCGAATCGTCGACGACCGAGTGCTTTCCGATCGGCTCGATTCACTGGCGTTGCGAAGAGATGTTGCATCTCTTTGCGTATTTTATCGCATCTATCACGGGGAGTGCTCTGAGGAATTGTTCGGATTAATCCCAGCCGCCAAATTTCGTGAACGCACGACACGGCAAACGTCCCGATACCATCCACACCATCTGGATGCTTGGCGGTCCACCACTGTACATTTCACAAGGAGTTTTCTTCCACGTACAACCTCTCTGTGGAATAGTTTATCACCGGCGATTTTTCCGGACCGATACGACCTGGGGACCTTCAAGAAAAGAGCTTACTCCTTTCTAAAGGGCCGGCAACGCACCCGCAATTCTCCTGGTGTTGCGGTTGATCATGGGCGGCGGTAGTCACTTAACATCAGGTGAGCCGCATGCTCGTTTGCCCCCTCTTCTATAAAAAAAAAATTGATCTAGTTTTAAAAGTCTTATGGATCTTGGACATTTTATTTTGTGATAATAAGTAAAGTTTTTTTTTTTAAATTGATCTAGTTGAAGTAGAATTAACTATTAAAGAAATTTCCAGAGGTATATCCAAGTGTTCATGCCCTTAGCCACTTGTTATTACTTTTAGTTGCATTGCATACTTTGGTACGTAGTAGTAACTGCGTCTTGCTTGTGGGTTATACAAGATCAGTTAACATTTGATAGTGTGGTGGAAGGCCTTTGTCACGTAGAGACTGCGGTTGTTCGGTAGATTATTCACGTTGCACTCCTGCCTTGAGCTCGGTAGACTCTGGACGTTTCAGTTGAGGTTACTCCACTCTACCAGTTCATGTGCGCAACCATATTAAGTTGTATACCTTATACCAGGCTACTGCTTTGTTCTGTACGTTTGATGACCCTATTAGAGCCTAGACCCTATTGATTACTCTGTGGCAACCCAAGTGACAAGTTGTAAAATAATAGCTCCCAACAATTTAGCAAAATTAAATATTGTAATTTGATAATATCCACCTCAATTTTTAGTTACAGTTGTTAAATAATACTTAATTGTGTTGGTAAAATAAGTAAAAGTCATAAGTATTTTAATTATATAGTGTTTTGTGTTTCAACTAAAAGTGACAGCTGTAGGTAACGAACATCGTTTGAACTTTCTGTAAGTTATTGTAATTTTCTTGTTATCCCTTTAATATTTTAAGATTTATCTTTTAAATTAGTGCAGTTTCGGATTTCAATTTGAATTATTTACCTGATAATTTAATTTGAGATCTGTAAGTAGACCCATAGATCTAGATATTAGCTTACTCTGTTTCTTCGGTTTTCTTTCTTTGTTTTCTTTTGCTATTTACACATAATAGTAAAATGAATACACGCAACGCCAAAACGCGCCAAATGGAGAACCAACTTCAAATGGCGCTTCTAGAACTTAAGGCGTCAAAAGAGCAGTGTGAGCTGTTGCTTAAAGAAAGGGATGACAACGAAAAGGAAATAATAAATATAATTGCCAAAAATAGTCAACTAAAAAGTGATATGGTTAAGTTGCATAAAGACTACACAAATGTTTTAAAAGAAAGGGATCAGCTTCAGGAAACAGTCGATGAGTTTGACCGATGCAGCAAAGAATATGAGGAATCCCTCAGATTAATTGCTGCATTGCAGTTGCAGTTAAGTGAGGCTAATGAGCAGATTTTGCAATTAAAACAATACTTAGATGAATTGAAAGTGTCCCAAACTCAAAATCTGTTCAATGAGCTCATAGAATGTAAATCATCAAAAACATTGCATCCCTCTACAATAATCGATTTGACTGGTGATGATTTTGTTACATCTAGAACAGCAGAAAGGATTACATGCAGTAGAAGAAAATTAAAGAAATACATAAAAATTAATAAATATGTTAGGAAAGTACAAAAGTTAATTAAAACAAAAATTAATACAAAAAATTATATAAATATATGTAAGGAAAAGCATGTATTAATTAATAAACTTAAATTATATGCAATTGAGGTGGAAAATATGAAAAACTGTTATGAGACTGAAATAGAGTGTCTCAATTCAGAAGTTTTGTCGCTTAAAAACTCCTTAGAGATTATCTCAAATAAATATGCATCGGCTCAGGTTGAGATAAAAGAACACATATTGGCCATGAATGATCTGGTAAAGTCATGTAAATACAATGAGGAGCGCTTTGACTCCTTAATAAAACATCAGAGTGAGAATCCACGCTCCATACCTTGTTCATCAGGGACAATATGTGTAAATAGCAATGACTCCTTATTTTCACCAACACTCTATGACAGTGCCATAACACAGAATAAAAACTTGAAAAGTAGTTTAAATATTAAAAAACATAAAGTTATTATGTATTGTGATGACATAGGTAAAAATTTGGGCATGATGTTAAATAACCATTTGAAAGGACAATTGATTAGTAATTATTGTATGCCTGGAGCATCGTTTAGTAATATAATGAATAAAGTTTTAACCAGTAAGTTTTCTCCTAATAGCACATTAATAATTCTTGTTGGGAGAAGAGGCAATGTAAACAAAAATCAATTATTAAAATATATTGATTACCTCAATACATTAAATGTACATAAAATTATCTTGTTTACATTGCCTTACATACAGGGTTGGCCACAAGAGAATAAAATAAGATATGATTTAAATTTATTAATGAATAATTTATCATGTAACAATAATTTAAATTTGACATTTAATTGTAACAATTATACCAATAGAATTAATTTAATAGATATTAATAATTTAATTAAGAAATTTTTGACTACAGATAGGTATTACCTATCCAAATATAATTTAAGACAGATAGCAAATGTGCTATCTTATTATTTATATATTAACTCAGCCAAGGACTTGGCTACCCAGACATCTGCTCCTATTGAGCAGCATAATGATTTGACATGTAATTTGGAATCCGTTCCAAGTAATTTAAATTAGAAAATGAGACAATAGAGGTAATCTCTAGCAGTTATAATAATTTAAATAATTTAGAATGTAGCTTACAAATCCTTAATAGTTGCAATTGTATAACTCCACAAAATGATATTAAAAATTGTTTACACCTGGTGCATCAGAATATACAGGGCATGATAGGCAAAGAGCTAGAAATTGAATTGTTTTTAAATAGTAACAATATTCATATTTTATGTATTACTGAACATTGGTTAAAAGCTCATAATTTAATGTTTAACTTTAGTAATCACCAGGTGCTCAGTTCTTTCAATAGAGAAACGATTTTAAGAGGTGGCTCCTTAATTTTAGCTAGTAAATTATTATCATATAAAGAACGTAAAGATATTGTGAGCCTCTCTGTTGAGCGAACTGTAGAAATGGCATGTGTTGAGTTTGAGCACCTCATTGTTGTGAGCGTTTACAAACCCCCATGTTCATTATATGATACTTTTGAAAAAATTATGGAGGAAGTTTTCGCTAAGCTTAATAAACAGAATAAATCTGTTGTAATATGTGGAGACTTTAATATCAATCTCCTAGAAGCTTCCTCCACTAATATTAAATTTAGATCATTGTTTAAATCTTATGGTCTTTTTAATTTATTTTTGGAGCCAACACGTATTGCTGAATCTAGTGCAACATGTATAGATAACATTTTTACAAATATTAAGCCGTTCAATAAATGTATTATTCAAAAATTGAGCTCTGATCACTGTGGACAATTTGTTTCATTACCTTATGTTCACAAAAAGCAAGTAGATAAAAAAGTAGTGTTTGTTCCAGTAAATGCGCATCGCTTGGAGAAATTTAGAAGTAACATAGTAAAAAAACTTCCATTACTTTCATACCAAAATAATCCAAATTTTTTGTATGCAAAATTATTTAAGCTCATTTGCAATGAATTTAATAATACTTTTACTTCTAAAACATTCTCCTTGAATAATCGTAAAGCATTTAGTGAATGGGCGACGGTAGGAGTCCATAAAAGTAGACAAAGGTTATATGAACTTTACAATGAAAGGTCAAAATCCTAGCGTCGAATTTAGGGAATATGTAAAAAAATATTCCAAAATATTTAAAAGAGTGTGCTACTTAGCCAAGTCATTGTATTTAAGCAACAAAATAAAGACTGCTTCTAATAAAATTAAAATGACATGGAGTATAATTAATAGTGAAACTGGTAAGGTCAACTCTCGCAATTCAAACTACCAGTTAAGTTTTAACAATAAATTAACTAAATCAGATCAGGACGTTGCAATGGTTTTTGAGAAATATTTTACTGATATTCCGATCTTAACCACTAAGTCACTGAATTCTTCTCCTACCGTCGCCGAATCATTACTTAAACAAAATGTAAATGTGTGTACAAAGAATTTTACATTTCATAAAGTTTCATCAAAAGATATTGTAAAATATTTTAAGACTATTGATATTAAGAGAACCGCCGATCTGTGGGGGATTTCTGTTAAAGTTATTGCGTCTATAATAGATACAATCGCACCTCAACTATCTATTATTTTTAATAGTAGTATCAAATCTGGTGTGTTTCCTGATTTAATGAAGCATAGTAAAGTAATACCTTTATTTAAATCTGGTAGTACATTGGACCCCGCTAATTTTAGACCTATTTCTGTACTGCCAACACTTAGTAAAATTTTTGAAAAAATTATTCTTGATCAATTGTTAATTTTTTTTAATGTAAATAAATTACTTCATAAAAATCAATTTGGTTTCGCAAGGGGTCGCTCGACAACTGATGCTGGTGTTGAGCTGATTAAATATATATTTAATGCATGGGAGAATTCACAGGATGCTTTGGGTTTGTTCTGTGACCTATCCAAGGCCTTTGATTGTGTTCACCATGAAACATTAATCAGGAAACTTCAACACTACGGTGTAAGAAATGATGCTCTTAAATTAATTATTTCATATTTAAGTGACAGAACACAAAAAGTTGTTATTAATAGTATGAGTTCTTCCGGGTCGATTGTACAAATGGGCGTGCCTCAGGGCTCAATTCTTGGCCCCTTTCTGTTTCTTGTATATATTAATGACTTACCTTACATAGTAGGGGATAACCATGATATAGTATTATTTGCTGATGATACTTCATTAATTTTCAATTTAAAACGACAGTTATTAAATTACGACGAAGTAAATAATGCTATAGCTAAGTTAGTCAATTGGTTTAATGTTAATAATTTGCATTTGAATGGAACTAAAACTAAATGTATGAAATTCGTAACTCCTAATGTTAAACATGTCAATACTAATCTAATTTTAAATGGGGAGGAACTGAGTCTTGTTGATACCACCATTTTTCTTGGAATCACACTGGACGCAAAGCTTCAATGGCTCCCTCATATATCAAAACTAGCTAGCAGACTTAGTTCTGCAGCATATGCTGTAAAAAAGATTAGAACTCTTACCAGTGTTGAAACAGCTAGAATAGTTTACTTCAGTTATTTCCATAGCATTATGTCGTATGGTATTTTGCTATGGGGACACGCGACTGACACTGAAATTATATTTATTTTACAGAAGAGGGCCATTAGAGCAATATATAATTTAAAACCAAAAGAGTCACTGAGACAAAAATTTAAAGAAATTAATATATTAACTCTGGCCTCTCAATACATTTATGAAAATGTAATGTACGTACACAAAAATAAAAGTAGTTTGGCGAAAATGAGTGATATTCATTCTGTAAATACTAGGAACAGACACAAGCTGGTAGTACCAGTTACTCGACTCCACCGAGTCAGTGATTCATTCTTGGTGCGATGTATACGCTTTTACAACAAAATCCCAGAAAATATACAAAATTTGTCATACACAAAGTTCAAAAATGTTATTAAACTAAGTTTGTATAAAAAGGGTTATTATAATATTAAGGAATTTATAGATGATAATAACCCCTGGGAAGGGTGATCGCTACCAAGCTATTTCTAATTTGTCTTGTGTTGTTGATTGTAAACATGATCGTAAGCTATTATTAAAAAAAATAAAAATAGTCCCGCTGGGTTTCTTGCTGGTTCTTCCCAGGACAGAGGTTTTTTTGCGAACCAGTGGTAAATTAAAAAAATGACTTTCAATAAGTATTTTTATAATCTACATTGAATAAAAAAGTTTCTATTTCTATTTCTATTTCTATTTCTACTACGTTGTGCGCGAAGCGCGTTGTCCCGGGAGACAGCGGTCTTACAAGTAAAGTTTATCGATGCTTGTTATGGTGTCAAGAGTGTTCGTGCGTAACTCTCCTTCGTGGCTACCTGGGTTTCAGCAAAACCGTAAGTAGAGTGTAACACACCCGCTGCCTCAGAGGTAGAGTTTCACTAGACAACAAGCTAGGTACACACAATAGCGTACCAACACATTAAGTGTATAAGTGTTCTTTTAGACACATACCTCCCCCGCCGTAAGAAGGGTGAGCTTGGTACACATCCGTGCTAGTTGTGTTAGCATAGACGTAATGGCGTCGTTTCCAAACGATGATCTCACAGATTTCCTGCGTAAAGCTTTTCCCGACATATGGACGGCGTACCTCATGTAACGCAAAGACACGCCGATTAATCATGAGTTAAACCCCTCTCCTCTCCCTCCGCGCTGGTCTCACCGGTTTCTTCCGCGTCTGAAAACGACTCAGTTTACCCGTGCCCTCCGCGATGTCAACCCGCGGCCCCTCTTCTGCCCAATCGGATGCCGACTCAGGCTACGAGTCATGTTCCGAAATGGAGACCGAGACGCGTGCCCCTCAGAAGTCTGACAACGAAGGCTTCACCCTCGTCCAGGTTAAAAAGCGCAAGCGTGCCTCATTGAAAAAGGCAGCCGAGACTAACCCAATCCCCCCCCTCCCCCACCGCTACCCGGCCAAAAAGCCAATCCACGCGGCGCGTGCTCAACCCCGCAAGCAAATGGTTCCCTTCAAACTCGCCAGAGGACGTCAATAATGCGATTACCGCCTAACGGCCTACCTCACCTCAGCGGTCGAAGAATGCTCACGAGAGGTTTTAGTGTCAAGCAATCGACACCTGAAGTTTCCGAGTGACATTCAACAACTGATCAGAGTGAAGAACGCTGTCCTTAGACAATATGATCACTACCGCACAATATATAATAAACTTAGACTGCGCAACTTCCAAAAATTGAAAATATTGTAGAATTTAGGTAGTATAAGTGGGATAACCTACTGGATGATACGGAGCTATCCCATACTGCCTTCATATGGTTGGCCCGAGCTCTGAAAACAGAACAATTCTCACCCATGCCACCTCTCATTAGAACAGGAAACCCCGATATTGCCCTTGACGACTCTGAAAAAGCCGAATGCCTCGTGGACAGTTTAGTAAGTCAAGGGTGAGCGTAGATCCGCGCTACCCCTGCAGGCCTCCTTTAGATCCTGTGACTGTTGACGAAGTCACAGAATCCACGAACAACCTCAAAAAGAAATCAGCACCTGACCCCAACGGCATTAGCAACAGTGTGCTGAAATTCCTCTCAGCGCCACTTGTCCGCCTCCTAGTAGGCATTTTAACGCTCTTCTCTCAAACTGCTCCTTCCCTGGTGCATGGAATGAAGTGGACGTCATAGGAATTTAGAAATCAGGGAAACCGCGCAACCTAGCTACTAGTTACAGTCCCATCAGTCTCCTTAGCACTCTAGGGAAAATATACGAGCGTATAATTTTGAACCGCCTCCGTAAATAAGCCCTTACAAAAAAGCTTCTTTCTGACGAACAATTCGGTTTCAAACCAGAGCACTCGTATACTAATCAGATCCACAGCCTTACGAAATACATCCTAGAAGGCTTCTCCCAATCAACGAGTAACGGACGTTGAACCCACAACACCGGTTCTCTGTTCTTTGACGTCACCAAGGTGTTCGACGAAGTCTGGCACGACAGCTTGGATTACAATCTGTTTAAACTTAAATAGCTCACTCACATTATCAGAGCCTTTCTTGCCAAACACCATTTCCGATTTTGTATAGAGGGAACTCGCTCCTCCAAGTTCCCTCTCAGGGATGGATTCCTTCAGGGCTCCGTACTCTCCCCGCTCCCCTTTACACTCTACACGAGTGACATCCCAGAGGACCCAGTTGTTCAAACCGCTCTCTTTGCAAACGACACAGCACACTACGTCTCTCATTTCCAAAAGAAATTTCTTACAGCGATGCTCCAAAGAGTCGCCAATCGCTTAGGTGAATGGTTTTGCTTATGGAGAATTGAAGTGAACCCTGGAAAAAGTATAGCAATATACTTTCAAAGGAGAGCCTCTCTCAATTGTCGGAACTTAAATCCAAAAAATTCACTAGGCACGGGCACCCAATTCAGCCGTCAGATCCCGTGGTAATACCTAGGGGTCACATTCAACCACTCCATGACCTTTTCGAAACACATTCGCGCTGTCTAAAATCGTGCCATATTCGTCACTAGTCGGTTCCACCCGCTAGTTAACAGTAAGAGCAAACTGTCCTTAAGACACAAGCTCCACCTCTACAAAGCTTGCGTAAGACCTATTATGTCCTACGTAAGCGTAGCCTTTGTACACGCGGCTCACGAAAGTTTAACCAACCTACAAGTCGTCCAAAATAAATTCATTCGCATTGCAACCGGAGCTCGGTGGTACTAGCGTAACTCTTATTTGCACGTAGATTGTCAACTTCCGACGACCTCTGAATATTTTTAAGGAAATGTCTCGGCACTACTTCGAGAGCGCTGAGACATATCCAAATCCACTAGTGGTAATCGCAGCAACCTACGCTCCGACTCTAAACGTTAACTAAAGCCTCCGGAGGCCCAGCAACGTTTTAATTGAATCCCCAATTCCGCTAAATTCCAATGGCACAAATGTCGCCGGCTCGTTACACACAGACACTACACATTCACCTAGATCCACAAACACTAATTAGACAACGTACGATACAGCGAGTCTGCAGACGGGCGCGCGTCCCTGGGCGGTTCTCACCGCCCAGAATATCGAACGACACGAGTTAGCCGTCAGAGCCGGGACTGCCAGCCCCTGTTTGAGCGGTAGTTAGATAACTTATCCACGTGCACTGCACATTCGTAATGTTGAAACTCACTTTTTAAAGCCACTCATTTTTAAAGGGGGTTGTAGACCATGGAAGAACTGTTCAAAAAAAGTTAAGTCCTATACCCAAATTACGTGGTTTAAAAGATAAAGGATGTATTTATTTCTATCAAACCGTAATAGCTACTGAAAAATAAAATAGTAGGTATAGTAGGCATATCATTAGGGTATACAAAAAAAAAGAAAATCGGTCCTCATTTGCAGATGCAGCATCAAAAATATTGACGCAAAGGCTGATTTTCTGGAAAATTTATAAATTATCCTTTATCTTTTAAACCACGAAATTTGGGTACAGGACCTAATTTTTTTTGCACAGTTCTTCCATGGTCTACAACCCCATTTCGTTTGATCGTTACGTTCTGGGACAACCTGTATAAATTACGTGTCACGTTGTTTGTCCGCGATGGACTCCTAAACTACTTAACCGATTTTAATCAAATTTGCACTTCGTGTGCAGTTTGGTCCAACTTGAGATATAGAATAGTTTTTTTGCCCATGATTGAACACATTTTTTTTGCTAATTTAACGAATATTAATAGGACATGACAAGAGTCATCAAAAATGGCAGAACAACGTCTGCCTGGCAAGCTATATTTAAACATAAGCTTAAAATTTTATCTACTCTTTACGAAAAATTACCCTATATAAACTTAAATATACTGCACTCCTACTTCATAAACAATATGTTAGCTATGCCAAATCTAACACTCCTTCATGCGCGCATGCTTTATAAGGGTTTTTTTCAGCCTAGAATGCTATTTAAGTACGTACCGGCTCCTTTTATATCCTCTCCTTGCCACAATAAGTGGATCCACAGTTATATTTGTAGATATTTAAAGATTTGATTGATTTACAATATTTAAACATCAAGCTAGTCACTGGTCTCGAACCGATGGTGAAGTGACCATGCCTCTGCATAGACATTACGAGAATTTCATACAAAGTAGAAGATTGTCGTCTCAACAAATATATTAAATAACACATAGCTTGTAATTATATGGATTCTCATAACTGTAAAAACAGCATTTGCTGAACTGATTGACGGAAAATATGTTATTAAAAGGGATAATACCAATCATATAACAGCGTCGACAAAACTAGAAAAGTTTTAATAAACTAATCCGACCATTAGTAGATCACGTGTGTTTATATCAGTTATACATTAGCCCATAAAAATTTACTGCTGGAGAGACTCCCCCGTTTAAGGAAAGATTTGCCTTAATCGTCTAGCTGGGTAGGCAGGTTACGTTTGCAGTGCCAGATCTCTCGAATCATTGTCGCTGATGCCCTTCGCCGTTCTGGTTATTTATAGCCTTAAATATATATCTGAAAGGGTTATAGCCTGTAAATATACCACCGTACATTTTACCATACAATAGTAATATTTTCTAGCATAAACAATTATCTTCTTTTACCACACCCATGGTATGAATAGGATGGTGATTTACCATACGAAATAAAATTTTGATTTCACAAAAAATTAAAATATATTTTGTATCCACTTATCGATACTAAAAAATGTCATCATCATCAACATAAACTTGCGTAGATCTACTGCTAGACATAGACCTCACGCAGTGATAATATACGTTTGTATACCTGGTGGCAGGTGTATAAGTTATCATTGCGTACAAGGGGCATACTGGAACTATCCAGTATGCCTAATGGCATACGGAGGATTTTATCTCACTTAACTAGGGAACGACCTCCTTTATAAGGATCGTTAATTATAAAAACAATATTATATTTTAATTTAGTGAATTAAATAATTTACTCACTAATCACAGATAAAGAAATAGGTTTTGTTAATAATTTGTAGAAACAAATAACTGTGCACAAAACGTGAACGCTGCAAATTAATACGCTGTACAAAAATTTCCATGTTCGAAAGGAAAATCTGAAATTGTAAAAAAACATTAAAAAATTATGCTATCACGACACGTTTCTACTAGTCCACGAGCTGGTGACAAAAATCAGCCAGAGTTTTTTAATGTCATAGTGTCACAATTGTATAATTTCATACGTTTATATTAAAATAGTATAAATGAAAGTTTTAATTATAAGTGTAAAATTACACATTTACCATTTGCTATTTTCCATTTTAATTACTACTCAACTATTTTTTATTAAATAAATTTAAATAAAAAGAGTAAATTTAAAGATAAAGTTAGGAACAACCACGCGTGTTTGATATTCGCATTTTGAGTGACTGCTGACTACCACTGTTTCATTAATCTGTAGTCGGAGTATTATTTTTATTAAATTATACATAATAATTAATTGTTTCATAAATTTTCAGTCATTACAAAACTATTTCACCAACATCCTTATGTCGACAACTTATGTGGCGTGCTGACTCGCCGTGTTCTACAACAGAGGTCTGACTACTTTCTCACGTTTTCTGTACTATAAACCAGTTTACTGTCAATTTTCGATTATTACTATACACTTGTAGAGCGTGATGTAATTTTACATACATCAAAGCGCGCCGCTGCGCCACCGGGTGTTGAACTACCAGACCTTGCGAGTGGATCTCATATACACCCTAAATACTAAATCATTTTTCATTATGGGCCATTACAGAACTCTTGCAGATTTTTGTCGCCAGATTTTGTATTATCCAATTTTTTAACCTCAAAAATCGTAATCATAAGATATTACTATTTCTGTGCTTATAACACACATCAAATTTTTAAAATGGCAAATAACCTAAAAGTCCCTGATCGTAAGCTTCTCGTACATCGCATGCACTAACGTAGAAATATAAGAATAAGGTGTGGTACTTATGTACATGTCGAAGCTACTGTATTTTATGGTTAGTAAAGAAAAACTTAAGACCATTTGCGCCATTGATCACTTTGTGCTTGGCTTCTTTTTACCATGGTGCAGTCACGTATAAATTTTTGCACCATGGTTCAGTCACGTATAAATTTTAAAACTTTATTTTTATAAAAAAAATACACTAACATCAACCGTAAAATATGCGATACTGTATTTTGTAATAATATATCTAAAATGTTTATTGATCTCAATAAATACATACATATATAAATACGCTTAATAGTAGTACAAGAGAATCAACCGATTAAAATTGGATCAGAGAGATAACACTATAGACAAAACACAGGTGATGACTTTGTTGACAAATTATAAATATTAACTTAACGCTACTTCCATTTTTATTTTATTTGACGATTTTATAAAGCATGTGTGTAAATAGAGGTTCTTTAAGGTTTAGGTTCATAATTTTATTCAATGAATTGTTTGCAGATAAAAACTTCTTCATATAACAATAAAAAATAATTTCAATTTATGACATCTGTGCTTAGAGGTGACAAAGCATCTGAAGGCTTCTTTATTTAAAGTTGGCAACAGGTGCCAATGTTCTGCAGTAGCTACCTACGATCAAGTGGACTGACATCAGGTGGTTCATTTGTCACTTTAGTTTCTTGAAGAAAAACAGACAGGTTTTACCATTTAAAACCGTGAAATTATTTTATTTCTTTTAGTATTTTGAAGGTCAAGTTGTAAACCTTTTCCCTTTTTTGAGGTTGGCTTATGCAAATAATCAGATCACTTCTGTGTATTTATAAAGGTTTTGATGTTGTGATTTTAAATTTTATTAAAACTAAAGGATTACCTTATTCTTGAAACGTCCTTTTTAAAAAGTCCTGTCACTGGGTTCAGTCCAATAATTAGTCCGAAGAGGTAAATAATTTTCATAGAACTTTGAAAAACGGAAATTTGTTCTTCATTTTGTTTATTCGTCTCTATAGATAAAAAAAATTTGTGAAATTTTGTCTAATATCTTGTGTTTCATTTTGTATAAAAACTTACTTAAATTAAAGTATAATGAGATTACAATTGTCTACCCGCTTGCAAATCGTGGTAACTTCCGTAGCTACCTCCACTGCGAGGCAATCTCTGAGGGAGACTTGGGATCAGCATTGACCTTTTAATTGGATATGACGAAGGAATGAATGAGTGAACGTATTTTATGGCTTATTTAAATAGGTACTTACCTTTGGTTGAAGTTTTAACGTCATTTTTTCTAACAGCTTCAAAGTCGCACTTACTTTAAAAAGAAAAAAAAAAGAAAATTTGCATTTAAATATTATAAAATATTTATACTGATAGCATTAATTCAATATTTACCCACCCAGAACTTTCTACATTGTGTACATTTAGATAACTATTCTCTAAGTCTTTATATAATTCCGATATAGTGCGCTCTGTAATGAAAATAAAACAAAAATATCACAAAATAAATAAAAATGACTTCCATATTGATGTAATAAAAACTAAAATAATACTTATTTACTTTTAACATTTGCTTCCTTTACGGTTATATTTATTGGTTTTAAGTTGGACATGTTAACGTGCTATATATAATAAATTTCATTCAACACTACCCCGAACACTTAACCTGATCACAGACACAAGCTGAAATAATAATTATTATTTATTTAATACTTTTTCTTAGTCGAATATATATGAACAGCGTAACAACATTAAACCAAACTTGTATTTACTTTCTACATAAGTTATGAACGTGGTAAGTGACAGGAATATTAAACGAGAGTTAATAAGATATGAAGTTTGACGAGTCAACCTTACGATTTTAACGGAGTGGATTTATATACTCTAACACGCAATTATTACATTTTTACATGGTAGAGCCATCCTGCAGCTATATTGTGGTTGAGGCACAATAGGGTCGGCTCGACGGGGTCACAGCATGGTCCTGCTCTTATAAAATACCAGCGTAAAATAGCAGCTTAATGCTGCTGTGTTTCATATGGCGAGAGACCCGGAGACCTTTTTTACCGGAAAAGAGGCATTCTATCTTAGTCCTCACGGCTGACAACGCTTCTGCATTTTAATTCGGAAGGAACTAGACATGTGTAAATCACTCATTTCTAGTGACCGAATCATTCTAGTACATGTCGTCTTGCGTACTGGTACATTCGGATCAATCAATCAAATGGATCATTTCAGGCCCCAGTAGTCTGTGAGTCTGTGAGATCCATTGGGAACCGAAAATTTTCTATTTGAGATTTGTAATACCGCCAATTACTACATGCTATAGGTAATAAAGTCATTTTATCGAACTAAAACTTATTTACTTTCAAGGTGGTAAGAAAAATCGATGCTAGATGACATAAACACAAAAACCTCAAGTTATCATATATTTATATATGTATTTAATAAATTTGTTTATTCTTAAATTTCATTCCTAACAATTCACAATTTCATCTTACTTTACATGTCTAAAAATAGGGATTGTAACATTTATTTGCTACGAAATTAAACTTTTACCTAACTTATACTTATATAAGATGGTTTTTTTATAGAAGATGATCAACCGCAACACCAGGGGAATTGCGGGTGCGTTGCCGGCCCTTTAGAAAGGAGTAAGCTCTTTTCTTGAAGGTCCTCAGGTCGTATCGGTCCGGAAAAATCGCCGGTGGTAAACTATGCCACAGAGAGGTTGTACGTGGAAGAAAACTCCTTGTGAAACGTACAGTGGTGGACCGCCAAGCATCCAGATGGTGTGGATGGTATCAGGAATTTTGCCATGTAGTGCGTTCACGAATTTGGCGGCTGGGATTAATCCGAACAATTCCTCAGAGCACTCCCCGTGATAGATGCGATAAAATACGCAAAGAGATGCAACATCTCTTCGCAGCGCCAGTGAATCGAGCCGATCGGAAAGCACTCGGTCGTCGACGATTCGGGCCGGTCCGCGCTGGATGCGGTCAAGTGGAAGGAGCTGGTACTGGGGAACCCCAGCCCAGAGATGGGAACAGTATTTCATGTGCGGCCGAACCTGCGCCTTGTAAAGTTGCAGGCGGTGTGCCGGCATGAAATACTGTCCCGCTCTGTTGAGCACGCCAAGCTTTTTAGAGGCCAATTTGGCCTTCCCTTCCAAGTGACCACGAAACTGCACGTCACTCGATATGTCGACGCCGAGGATTCCGATATGGCTGAGGCAACAAGGGGAGTGCCTTGAAACTGAGGCGATCTACAAAGGGGTTCTTTTTAGCAATAAACGCGCAAACTTGTGTCTTCTGGGGGTTGAAAATTATCATTTAATAAATCATTTATCATAAAAATCTTTTGAAGTGTTATTTTTAGTAAACCTGCGAGATGATATTTTCAACTCATATATTTAACAAATAAATGTAATAATATGTAAAATGATTTTTAATTTGGGTAAATATATTATAATAAAAAACACTTAAATAATAAATACTCTGCAGTTTTCGTTCTCCGTTAGGTGTAATGGTGTTCTGTATATATATTACTCTACTCTATGCTCTGCAGTCTGCATTGTTAATTCGATTCGCCTGTTTATTCAGATCATTCGGGATTCGGTCGGTTTGCGGATCATTCACAATTCAAACAAATCGCGGGCTAAAAAGGTACCTTCAATTATTTGTGATTGGTTGTACTGGTAGATTCAAAAACAAATGCATGAACCATCAATACTTTTAAGTGTACCAGCTCAAACGAACGTATCATGCATGATTGACACATGTCTAAAAGGAACCTTGCCGCGAATCAGCGCAGTCGAAAAGTACATCGTCGTATGGTGTACATTGGTCCTTCAAACAGGATTGCGGCAAGAAGTGGTGCATCATCAGCAGGGAGGGAACCATGTTGCCCCTTCGTACCCTTGTCAGTGTACGCTGTATCGCCCCATTTACATTCAGCCCTGTTGGACAGGGAAGTGAGCAGGGCAGTGAGCAGGGCAGTATGTAAACAGGCTACTCGCGCTGACACTGCCGCTGCCACTGCCCGACGCTCCCTCAAATGTCGGTTTTTCGTGCGGAAGTCATTGAGTTACAATACCTATAGAGTCACAAACAGACAAATAAAATGTCCGCGCCAAAACTCGGCGCACGCTGCGAAGTGCGCAGAGTTTTTGTTTAGTTGTAAGGCGACCACAATCCTCGTACAACGTCCGCGATGCCAAAGTGTTCGGTGATTTCCTGCCCAAATAACAGCAGACACGTGCGAAAAAAGGATGGTGTTTCATATTTTAGGTAAGTATCATACCAAATTTACGTATTTATGTATCCACAGTGCATGTTTTCATTTAAATTTCAATAATTTTCATTTTATTAGCAAACTAAATCACTCACCGCCGACCGCGCGGCGCCGCGATAACGTGCCCTTGAGTGAATGATGATGACATTGCATACGAGCGACTTTGAACATTGTACAAGCAGGTTAACGTCTAAATTCGAGCAAATGTCATTTTGAACTATATAATATCAAAATATATAGGTATATGGAACGGCGCTCGGACATTTTTTGAGTATTGTCAGTTAGAGATTGTGACTCTATAGGTATTGTAACTCAATGGCGGAAGTCAAAGGACGGGCAGCGCGAGCGGCAGTGAGTGTTCACATTCTGCTCCATCGCTGTCGCTCACTTCGCGCCAAGCGCCTGGATGAACGGACGTGCGTGCTGTCTTGTTATTAAATAAGTACGATATGCCAAAATGCCTTTCGAGTGGAATAATGAAAATATTCTCTATATCTATA
This sequence comes from Parnassius smintheus behrii, assembly GCA_036936625.1. Classification (NCBI taxonomy): domain Eukaryota; kingdom Metazoa; phylum Arthropoda; class Insecta; order Lepidoptera; family Papilionidae; genus Parnassius; species Parnassius smintheus. Next base: position 18,046,984 of record JAUPFT010000001.1, on the reverse strand, counting down.
TATAATATCTAGTGTTTTGTTAGTGTTTCAGTCTAGTCTTTTGTTATAAAATTGCAATGAAAGTTTCTGTGTGAATATAATTTATCTTTTTTTTATTGGTTATTGGTTAAAGATATTTTATTCTCAAAAGAATATATATATATTACATTTCATATATATATATATATATATATATATATATATATATATATATATATATTACATTTCAATTCATATTCGCAATATTATTTTATTCCAAATTATATATTATATTATATAATTAATGGCATTGACGCATGCGCAGTACGGGTACGTACTGCGCATTATTTTGCCTATATGACCCTTCCATGACAAGGTTTTATCTAGTACTGAGCCCAAATATTTCACTTCGGCTGACTCGTGTATTGTAGAGTTGTCAATGGTGAGAGGGGAATAACTGCAAATGTTTTTGCTTTTGAGTTTAAATATCATGTACGAGGTTTTTGATGTATATAAATAAATATAAATTGGATTGGAACCATTTATCTACTTGGGCTCGTGCGATAACTTCTTCTATGGAACGGCCAAAGTAGAAAATACAGGTATCATCTGCATATAAAGAAATTTCGCCATTTAATTGAAGATCAGTTATGTTATTTATATAAATCAGGAAAAGAAGTGAGCCCAATATAGATCCTTGGGGGCCTTTGGTACCGTACGGGATCCTTGGATACCGTACGTAATGGGTTGTGGGGAACTTTGATAGTGACCAATCTTTACAATTTGATATCTTTTATTTAGATAACTTTCAAAAAATTTTAAGGCATGGCCATTAATACCTAAATGAGAAAGTTTCTTTAATAGTAGTGAGTGACTTATTGAATCAAACGCCTTTTAGGTCAATAAAAATTCCAAGCCCTAGGTTTTTTTGCATCACTGTTTTTTTGTTTATTTTGGTAATTAAATCTACCGTTGCGGCTAAGGTATTTGACCTAGGCCGGAAACCATACTGACAGTTTGAAATAAAGTTAATTGATGTTAGGTATATATTTAAGCGGTTATATATTACTTTTTCAAAAATTTTGGAAACTACTGGTAAGACAGAGATAGGACGGTAGTTACTAGGGTCACTTTTCATACTGATTTGTATATAGGTGTGACTTTAGCTGTTTTCAGTTCATCTGGAAATATTCCGCTTTCAAGACAATCATTTATATAAGAAGTAAGCCTTGTAAGAATTAAGTCCTTAATACACTTGACTACCTTTGTTGTAATTCCATCTATTCCCGAGCTCGTATTAGGGTCTAGTTGGTCAATTATTTCAGCCACTTCATATTCGTCACATTTTTGAAAATTTGATAGTTCATTAATTGCATTTTATGTTTGTTACTAAAAATGTATGAATTATTTACCTCCGAAAAAGTCTGTGTTATCTCGTTAGCTAGGACCGATCCAATTTTTGCGTAAAATAAATTAAATTCTTCACAAATACGATTTCCATCTGTTATTTCTCCTAAACAAGTATTTAGTTTTGGAGGAATATTATCCGTTTTTATTTTATTTTTTGTTAGGGTTTCAATAAGCCTCCACATTTTTTTAGGGTTATTTTTACAGATATTAAATGAATTATAGTAGTACTCACTTTTTGTTTTAGTTATGAGTGTTGTTACTTCATTTTTTGCTTTTTTATGTAGCTTTATGAGCTTTTCTTTTTCATTATTCGAGCATTTTTCAAGTTTTTGCCGAAGTTTATTTCTAGAATGTATGCTATTAATAATTTTCATATTTATCCAATCATTTTGGGGTGGGTTTTGTATTTTTATTTTACTGATTTTACTTTTAGTTATAACTTTTTTTATTGATTCATTCATCATCATCATCATCATCATCATTACAGCCCTTCACAAGTCCACTGCTGAATATAGGCCTCCCCCAAGTAATGCCACAAAGCACGGTCCTGAGCTACCTGCATCCATCGACTTCCTGCATGTCTTACCAGGTCGTCACTCCATCTAGTGGAGGGTCGCCCTACACTACGCCTACCGGTACGAGGCTGCCACTCGAGAACCTTTCTTCCCCATCGGTTGTCGGTTCTTCGAGCTATATGGCTGGCCTATTGCCACTTCAGCTTACTAATCCGTTGGGCTATGTCGGTCACTCTGGTTTTACTGCAGATATCCTCATTTCTGAGTCTATCATGCAGAAAAACTCCGAGCATAGTCCTCTCCATAGCTCGCTGAGCGACCTTGATTCATTAAGATTGTAAAACTCCTTGCTATCATTTCTAGTGTCACAAAACTCTTCCTCACTATACTTGTACAAAAGATCATAATTAATAGCTTCATATTTTATTCGTTGTGGTGGAACTGGTTTAAATTTCTTTATTCCTACAAAAATTTGTTTATGGTCTGATATTGACGAATCATGTATAGCTAAGTGAAAAATTCTGTGTCTTAGGTTTGAAATCACATGATCTAAAATAGTATTTGTGGTTGATGTTGTAAGAGTAGCGTATTTTTTTCCACTTTATTTAAAGTGGTATAACCAGATTCGCATATTACATTCCTAAATCTCTTCGTGTTTTTGTCAACCGTAAGTAAATCTAGATTGAAGTCACCGAACACAACAGCTCTCTTTCTGTGTAATAATTGTGATTCAAAATCTTGTAGAAAATCATTAATATTAGAGTCCTCAGGTAGAGTCCAGAGTATATACAAGTCCGACATCTATTTTAAGTTTGTTGAGTGTAATCCATAAGTAATTGTTATTGTAAGCATATTTATGCTCACTTAGGCTATGCTTTATATCGTTATGTATGAAAATGGAAACTTCACCTCCTCTGGTAGCTACTCTGTAGTTATAATAATGAGTATAGTTAGGAATTTGTATTCTGTTTTATCCATGTTTCAGTTTGTAAAATTAAGTGTATTGGCGTAGCATTGGATTTAATAATGCATTCTAGTTCGTCGAGCTTACCAGGTCGAATAATGCTTCTAATGTTGGAGTAGAAAAAGTTCAGAGAAGTACGTAGTGTTTTGATATTATCATAGTGTCTATTATTTCGTATGTTTTATTTTGTTCATGTTTTTTATTATTAAGTAGGGTAGGTTGTAGACATTGTAGTGGGACTTCTAGTTTTTTGAAGATGAAACAATTTTTGGATATCCGTTGATGTATTTTATTATAAGGTTGGATTCGCCATTCTGTTGCCGTTTAAGTAGATTATTTTTAAGCTCCTTCATGTACAATTGTTGCGAGGGGGTCTGGTCCAAAAATATTTTAATATTTTTGTTTGTTATTTTATTTTTATTTCTCAGTATTTCTTTTGCGGTCGCTGATGAATCCTGGTAGACTTTCATCGAACGGTTATTATTTATTTTGTATGTTCCGATCTGTGATGTTTTTATTGGAGTGTGAATAGTTTTCGTGATTTCGCTAATAATATTGAAGGCTTCCTTATCATCGTGTAAACGCCTTTCTTCCCTAACTGATCCATGCAATTCGGGAACACCAACGATTATAATATTTTTCTCTCTGTTAGATCCCTCATTAGCTTCACGTATAAGGTTTTCACGTAGGTTTATCGATAGTGAATTGATAGGTTCTGTACATGCCTCTCTTTTCAAAGTATCTATTTCATTTTCAAATGTTTTAATTTTTTGCTCAGTTAGGGTTTTTTCATTTTTTAAATCGTTTATCTCATCTAATATTTTACTGTGTTCTGTAACTAGGTATCCCGTAGTGATTCGTATGTTTTCCATTTGGGTTTTAATCTGAGCAACATCCTCGCGCAATAAAATCATATGTGCATTTTGAGATTGTACAAATTCATTCAATAACTTAGTAGTCACCCTTTAAATCTGTAATATTTTTGACGCAACTGCAGTCCGTATCTGGTTGTTTACGCTTACGTACTGTAGTTTGTTTAGTTTCTGAGTCACGCAGTTTGATTAGATCTGGCTGTGAACCGACTGTTTTTGTTGGAGATCTCATTACGCTCATTGTTAATGGAAAATGTTGCTTATTTACTGTCAATAAGGATGTGCGAGAGTGTTTATACACGCAATGAGTTTTGTGGGTGTAAGAGATGAAAAATGCAACTGTGCTGCTTACCCGCGGATGTGAGGAAGGGAGCTGCTGCCCGTTGCGCAAGTTTTTGGTATAGTTAGTAATTCAGTTGTAGCTTGAGTGATGCCAAAGTAGTTTATAATGTTTAAGCGCGATGGTTTGATTTTGCTTCACTAAAATTAACGAGTTATTAAATTACTTTGCAACACGTCTGCTCTGTATGCTCACTGGAAGGATTCTCTTTATTTTTTTATTTACCTTTTTACGTAAATGAATTCGAGTAATGTATAGCAATAATTGTGATTTTCACGCTTCCGACATCCGCTTGACATGTTTTTTTATTTGTTATCAAAATACAATAAAATCTTTTTGTAATGAAGTAAAACCTGACTTTTATTTAGACCACAGGATGGAGAATTTTGTAGTAATTCTATAACGCCAAACTTCTTGATAGAAAAGTATTCTCTAAATATAAGTAGTGTGGGTGGGTGCGGTCGCTCGGGATTTGACGGACGCATGTGACTGCATGAGAATTTTATGGGGATTGAAGGGTTAATGGCATTTAGGGTAGGTCGATATATGAAAGATGTATTTAAGTATCAGCAGTGCAGTATACTGGAATTTGTAGACTCCTTGACTGTAGGTAAAATCGGAATGCTAAATGAAATGCTATTCTTCAACAAAAGCTGCGCTTGTGTGTGTGAAGATTGCGTGATGTTTCAAATGAACCACTGTGGAGCTAGTAGTGTTAGCGGCCGGCAGCGGCGCATCTTTTATAATATACCGAGAATAGCACCACTTGCATAGGCAAGGGACACACAATTTTTAATCGACCAAAGAGAGGTCGGAGAGAGATGAGAGTGTGAGTGTGTGTGTGTGTGTATATTATGCAGAATTTATAAGTTAAAACATAAATTAATTACATACAATGGCTCTTAACTTTATTACTTACATTAAAAACAATAAACATCCACAAACTCACATACTAGGCAATCACATAACATTTAAGACTAATACTTAAATAATTTCTTAAATATAAGGGCTAATATTTTAGATCTGAGCTGTTATTTACACTCTCCCCCTCGTGCGCAAGCAACAAAGACCAAATTTTGAATTAAATAGTCAAAATATTTTTGAAAACTTATCTGCAAAATATTAAGTATTTAACTAAACTACTAACTAAACTTACACAGAGCTTTGTGGTTTACAACGCTTCGTTGTTTACGACGTTCTAAGACAGTGTAAGAGTTGAAAACTATTATATATGCATATTCAAGAGTACTGCGAACGTAAACACATTACAAGACTTTAATGTTATTAAGTTCCTTTCAGTACGCAAGACAAAACCTAACGTCTTGGATGCCCTAGGTATGAAAATGTCAACATGTGCATTGAATAACTTGAAATCGTAGAGAACAGATCATGTATAAAAGATTATTTTTGTAACTTCTAGCCTTTCAGGCAATAGCCGATAGGAACTATGTTTTGCTGGCTTGAATATTTAAAGGTTACGTTTGGATAGATTTTTATCAGTCTTGTTGACATCACAGAATCCACCTAACCATAAAAAGTCCTCCTGTAGTAATTCTGCATCAGCCTGCAATAATATTATGCAACATATATTCATAGTATCAGCAAAACACTTTTTATATCGAATAAGGGTGACAAATGAGCACACAGTCCACCTCGTGTTAAGTTGATGCTGTGGCTCATAGACATCTATATTTATCCTCGATTTAGAAACAAAAACGCAGATGCGTTTTACCTCTAGGGACTAAGATGGAATTCCTCGTTTCCAGTAAAAAAAGGCTACTGGATCTCTACAGTCACCATACGAAAAACAACAGCATTAAGCTGCTATTTTACGCTGGTATTCTGTGAGAGCTGGTATTCAATATGGAGAAGAAACAATGTTGGTGATAGCACGCAGCCGTGTGGAACACCAGCGTTTATAGGATTGTAATCAGAGCACGCAAAGTCTATTACAACCTTAATGCTCCCATCAGCAAAGAAACTGGTGATCCAATTGCACAATTTATTGGGAAGCCCGTAGGAAGGGAGCTTTGAAAGAAGCGCTTTGTGCCAGGTTACAATCTAATACCTTCACTATGCCCATACTAACGGCTAATGCCTCCCCCTTGGACTCTACTGCCTCCGCTTATCTATGAGTCAGGTGGATCAGAGGATCACCAGCTGATCGACCAGGCCAAAAACCGTATTGGCGGTCACTAAACAGCAGGTGATCCTCAAGGTACCTTAAGAGCTGTCAGTTTTTAATGGATTCCATTATTTTGGAGAACAAAGAGGTGATAGGGATAGACCTGTAGTTGGACGGGTCTGAGTGGTCATCTTTTTTAGGGATTGGGTGGACCAAAGCTGTCTCCTATGAATTCAAGACTACGCCTTGAGAGTAGGAGTACCGGAAAAGACGCGTTAAAACCGGCTCCAACTCCGGAGTACACGTTTTCATCACAATCGGAAGGGCTCCATCAGGTCCACCGGACTTGCTGACGTCCAGGGAGAGGAGTGCTTTGCGAACAAAGCGCTGTGTAAGCCGCACATCCGGCATGGAACACTCTCACTACGGGATGATCGGTAGTGTGTACCCCCCGTCATCGAGTGTCGAGTTGGACGCAAAGAGAGAGCCAAACAGATCGTCTTTCTCCTTTGCGGCACGGGCCAATGAGTCGCCCTATCTGTGTAAAGATAAAAGAGATGACTGACAGAAATTCCCTTGCAAAACCTTGGCGAGAGACTAGAACGCGCGGGTTTCCGAAGGAAGGTGATCTAGTTTCTCGCCTATTCTGCCGATGTGTTCAGACCTTGCTCTGGCAATGAATCTTTTGAAGGACCTGAAGGTGGAATCATACCTCTTTTTAAGAGCGCTGGTTGGCTGGTTTACATCCCAAGACATTGATGCGTCAGCATTGCCCAGTAGCACTCCTGCTTATAGCGTGATGCTATATGTAAATAGACTTTTGCTACGTCAATTTAGTTTTCACTCCTTTCAGTCATTCAGTCTATCTTCGAGTGTATCATCTGGTCGGATAATAATCATTCATTCCAGTCTATAAACGTCCACAGCTGAACATAGGCCTATCCTTAAGATTTACTCATAAGGGCGATTTGGCCACAGTTTCTACGTTTGGCAGGTGGATTGGCAACTATCAATTTTTATCATTTTGAGTTGATATCAGGAGACGCCGCTGCTCGTACCCTGTTTCAGTTTCCTCAGTCAACTCTTACCACAACCATGGGACGATATGGGGAAGTGGATATTTTTCTACCGCCACTATAGGGTGTAGTAAAGCGATGGCTGAGATTAGTAAAAAAATAATATTAAATTTAGATAGAGGCTACCTTGTATAACAAAACTGCCAGAAATACAGGGGAACAATTAAATAGTACACTATCACAAAGGTACACTTAATGTATCGAATAGGTAAACAAAAGTTATCTACTTTTAATTTTAAATTGGATGACAAAATAAAAAAGTAATCAAATTGCGATAAAATATTATGTTTTGATTTGATTTCAACACGACACGTTATCATAAAGTTAAGTCGAAGTTGGTTTCAAATTTGAGTAGAAAAAGTTCTCTTTTTATTTTTTTATAACCCTTAATTTTTATTATAGCCAATATATATAACAATGTTGCCGTCGTAAGTATCGGTTAGTCCCCATATAAATAAAATAGAATGCCTTCTTTCTAGTTGAAAGGATATCCTATCCACTTCACTATCAATACAAACATAACAGAATTATGATGCTATTTACGCTGGTAACCTGGTACCACACTTTAAGTAAAATAATAAAATATACATTGTAGAAATTCTACTCAATTTGTTTTGGAAATAGTCTTGGCAGCACTAATGGTGCTAGTGAAGAAGTAGACTCTACAACCGTGCGAGAAAGCAGACATCTAGATTAATTTTGTGACACTTAGTATATTAAGTAGATATTTAATTTGCGTAATTTTTTTTTAATATTCATGATGTATGTTTCAATTTTTGTTTTTTACGTTAGAGATCAATCAAAGGCAGTGTTTTTACCCTTTAAGTGCCATAAAAATCCCATGCAGTCGCATGCGCTGACAAATCCCGAGCGGTCGCATGCAATTGAAGAAGTTACCATTATAAAATCTATGAAAAATTCTCTATCCTGTGGTCAAAAGTCAGGTTTTACTTCATTACAAAAAGATTTTATTGTATTTTGATAACAAAAAACGCACCAAGCGAATGCCGGCAGTGTGAAAATCACAATTGTTTCAATATATAGTATTTGAAATTATTTACGTAAAATGAAAGTTTTTGTGTGAATATTCACACAAAAACTTTCATTACAATTTTATAATAAAAGACTATACTAAAACACTAATAAAACATTAGAAAAATCCAAAATCAACACAATAACATTCACGCAAAAATGGCGTACGGAATAAACGTAGATTATAAATAAATATTCATAGGATAACAGCTTTTTACTGCATAAGAGGATAGTGATCATATAATGCCAAACTTCTTTATAGAAAAGTAGTCTCTATATATAAGTTTTCATGGGTTAAAGTGCTGTGGATGGGTGCGACCTCATGAGACCGCTAGGGATTTGACGGAATATGGCCGCGGTCTTATGAGACTGCTAGGGGGTTGAGAGGTTAAATGGAAGTAAAACAAACTTACAGTTCACCTGCTGATAAGTGTCTACTGCAGTCCTTAGCTATCTACAACCAACTTCATACAAAGAAGGTGACAGATGCAATGACACTCTGAGGCTAAGATGGAATGCCTCGAATCCTGGAATTATACTAGCTCCAGATACTTTTCAAACTGGAACACAGCAGTGCAGAACCTACAAACTATGAACTTGGCCTTTTACAGTATAACTAAATGCCAACACCATTGTTTTCATAGTGTGTTGCTGTTTAAAAGACAAGGTCCAAACAGGCGACAAAAATTATAGTATATCATTTGTGAATAGGCCGTTACAGAAGATAGAGAATTAAATCCAACCTTCGCATGAATACACTGCGCGATGATTTAACATTATAATTTATTACTTTTACGATTATTTTACAATTTATTACATTCTTAACGTAAGAAACAGTTTTACTCAAAAGTTACATTATTGCTTATTCAGGGCAGGTTAGAGCCTGCTTTTATCTGCCCCAAATAAGCAATTTTAAAATTAAAGAATTCTTTCATATCCATCTTAATTTATCTTATTTTATCCCGTGGATGTCACAAGTGGCAACTTTAGTGAAGGCTATAAAGGAACTACTCTTCGTATATAATAAATGTGAATTATGCAGATCAGCAACAACGAACAGTAACAATTATGTTAAACATCTGGTACTCAATTGACCAATCCGCCTGCCAAGTGTAACGATTATAGGAAATTGTTCCTACAATGTGAGAAGTCCATGACCGACAATTAACTACGAACTGAAAAAGAAATAGCAACAGAAGGAAACTAAAAAATAAAAAATAAATTATTGAAGTTATAAACACACCTACCAAATGTGGAAATTATGACCTTTGGGCTGCTCCAACTAATTTTAAACAAACAATGCCACAGTTGTATTGTTGCCTCCAAATACTAAGATGAAATGCTTCACAGCCTCTAAATTAAACTGTTTCGAATTTCAGTGAGAGAATGCTACCATCTTAGATGAACTCATATGAAAAAAAAGAAACCCCATCATCTACTAACGCAAGCAAATATATCTTAATTTATTTTATATTTAAAACAGGAAATAGGTCATATATCATGAGGTAATATATGAAGAAAGCCAATGTTTTAGTTTCACTATGCCTAATCACTGACTTCAGAATGTTATTTTGAATTATAGGTTATTAGGTTATATTGAATTATAAATGCTATATAATATACGGTTATTTTCTAAAGAGTAACCAAATTTTGAATTTAAGTTCAAAATTTATAAATAACGATACACCGTTATTGCATTTTTTGAAAATACGTGTAAATAAGGCTGCTACATTTGTTGGAAATTATTCCAAATTGAATAAGATTTACGGGCAATTTCATAATTTAGAATGTAATTATATTCGTTAACGCCCCCTCTGTGTTTGAATAATATGTACTCATGAACTGACGGACAGAATCACACGATTTTTAACCCTTCGGGAGAAAAATAAGATTTTGACTGGTATCCCAACCTATATGAACTCCCACTGGCAACATTATACACCTCATGTCATCTTCAAATTAAAAAGTTGAAAATTAGTTTTTTAAGTGAAAGTTTTTAATTTTATTATTAGCAAAATGTGTAAACTTACTTACTTAACACTCATAAACGTTTTGGACGATTGCAATGTATGTAATTTTTTGCATTTAAATAATTTGTAAGGTAGATTAATTATAATGCGAAATGTGAAATCAATATTTGATACAGAACGAGCATCTGCAACTACATAATATTTCAATATACTTAATTTCTATGTTGTATTTATGAATACGTATAATATGTATAAAAAATCTGTAGGGTAGATTAATAAAATCGCAATATAAAATCAACGTATGAGACAGAAGGAGAGTCTGTACGTTAAATATTATCTGTCTTGCGTTGCCACGAGAGGGCAAACGGGATATTGAATTCTACTTTATATGAATATTTATACATTCATATATACTACTACTACTACTACTAACTGTTCTTACTTCTACTACTAAAAGTTCATTATAATATCCATGTATGAGACAGAACGAGAGAATTTACATCACATATCTGCCTTGCGGTGCACCGAGGGGCTACACGAGACATAGATCTTCATTTTATATGAATGTTCACACGTTCATATTTACTACCAAAGTATATATAATATCATTGTTTATAGCGTGATAAAAACTCAATATAAATCTATGTATAAGACAAAACGAGAGCCTATACATTACATATCTGCCTTGCAGTGCCACGAGGGGGTACACGAGGCATTAAATTTCATTTTATGTGAATATTCACACGTGCATATTTACTATTAAAATGTATATAATATTACTGCTCACAGTCTAATAAAAACGCAGTATAAAATCTACGTTTGAGACAGAACGAGAGTCTATACATTACACATCTGCTTTGCTGTGCCACGTGGGTTACCACGAGGCATTGGATTCTATTTTTCACATGAATATTCGTATGTTTTTTATAACAAAATGTATGCAAGGGTTATTATACCCGCGGTACTACTGGCGTATACACGAGGTTATTTTCACAACTGATCTTATTCACTTTCCGGGCAAAAGAGGAGACGAATTATTTGCTCAAGTGATAAAGAAGATAAATATTCTGTTTCACACAGCATTCTCAACCCCAAAAACTTATAAGTCAATCTTGTATTAACTCCTCAGTCCCCTTAAAATTTCCATGCAGCCTTCTTCATAGAAAAGTAGTCTCTAAATATAAGTTTTAATGGTTTAAAGTGCTGTGGGTGTGCGCGGTCGAATCTGACTGCTTGAATTTTGACGGAATAGCGCCCGAATGGTCGAATTCAACCATTTAGAGATTGAAGGGTCAAGGGAAAATTGCTTTTAAATTCTCCAAATTCCATTCTTTTTTAACAAGTGCCAAATCAGAGATAGAAGGTTATGTGAAAAATCAGTCATATACTTTCAAATTTCAACATTGTGTGTATAGATCTTATTAAGAAGACTGGTGAAAAAAATATTGATGCTGTAAACAAATTCATTAGACTGTTATGTGCCTTATACAATTTAGAAGGCTCCTTAAAGAACAGCATTACTGCTATCAGAGCTAAGTAATGATTATAAAGAATGCTCTTGAGGAAATCCAAGTGACTTTTTATTTGGTACAGAATTTTGTTTAAAAAAGATCCTTTGAAATCTTTAAAATATTGAGACCTTTCTTCATCAGTAACAACTCACTAGACATAATCGAGGTGATACTATCAGGTAATATGTGGCAGGCGCCAAGCCCATCATCAAGAGAAAAAGCTTAGAGCTAAACACGTCTAAAGAGGGGTAAGCAAATTCACTTGATATATATATATATATATATATATATATATATATATATATATATATATATATATATATAAAGCAAACATCTAGTACGTCCCGTCTTTCTGAGTGATTTTGAGTATGCTTTTACTTTAATAACGATCGAATGTCTGTATACTTCATAGTATGGTTATATGGATGCTGTAAGAACGCTTTCTCATAATTATGAATAATTTCTCTTTACAGTTGATAATGCTAATATGACATACACATCAGACTAAGAATGTTTTCATTTTTCAACTTATCCACTATCCATGTATTATATAATAGTACCCGGTTGACCGAGCTTTGCTCGGTAATTTTCGCTCGGTTTTTTTTTGATTCGTGTGTTTTGGAAATTATATTTAGATACAAATTACATACTGATGAAATACGAATAATATTTATTGATCGTAGCGACATAATAGAAAAAAACTGAACTGTTTATTTGATTAAAAAATCATGAGTGCAATTAGTTTAATTTAAATTTTCGTGTTTTTAAAAAATACTAAAAAAAGGGCTCGAAAAAAATAGATTTTCACAAAAAAGAAAGGAATTTAAAAAAAAATAAAAAAAAGTCGGTCGGCCGGTCTGGGCTCGAACCATGGTATTACGATTTTGTGACCGCCCAATATACCATTAAGCTATTTGTAATCATTAATAAGCCGTCAAAATTTACCTTCTTATTCTAACGATATTATAGCAGTTTTTCATTGCCTAAAAACACGGACAAAAAGACATTTTCTAAAAATAAATCCTAGCTAGATCGATTTATTGCCCCCGAAACTCCCTGCACACAAAATTTTATGAAAATCGTTGGAGCCGTTTCCGAGATCGCGATTATATAGATATATATATATATATATATATATATATATATATATATATATATATATATATATATACAAGAATTGCTCGTTTAATAGTATAGGATATCAACGTTCATTAAAATATGAAACTAAAACAGAAATGCTGTCTAGCATCAATTTTCTCGTTCGAGACATTTGTTTTAAAGCGATTTATAATGGAAATTCTTAGAAAGAATTCAACTGTAACATTTGGCTTTGTAATTGATTGATACACTGCCAGCTTTGAGATCGTTTGCAATTTTAAATTAAAAGAAAATACTTTTAAAATAATGGTTTATTAGTTTTTGCAAAGTCCATTTCCAGTCCAGATGGTGCAGGTGGGTTTTTTATTTTATTTTATGGGATTAGGATGACAAACGAGCCCATAGACCACCAGATGGTAAGTGATTGCTCTGACCCATAGATATCTACATCTATCCTCAATAAGAATTAAAATGCAGATGCGTTGTCACGCCTGAGGGCTTAGATGGAATACCTCATCTCAAGCAAAAAGGATGTCCGATTCTTTACACTCACCACACAAATTACAGCAGCTATTAGCTGCTATTTTACGCATTTATTCTGTGAGAGCGTGGTCTTATTCCGGTGGATTCGTGTAACTACCATAATAAAGCTGAAGCGTGGCTATACCACATATAACATATATAGATAACATATACATATAAAGAAACAATTTCGAAAAAGAAACCGATAGGCGAATAAAGTTGGACTAGGCAGCATTCGTATTACCAGTACGTACGTAGTGTATTCTTGTTGCCCGTAACGCAAAGCTTGAAGAAGAAAGTTCTCGAGTAGTTCGTTTGTTATCGTCGTCGAAGACTAAAAGTCATACCGTTAGTGTGCTAAACCAAAAACTCAAAGTGCAAACGATGAAACGAGCTACGCTCGTAATTTCACACTAGTGATTTCTTTATTGCGTATTTTATCAACTAGGATAGGATTAAGCCTTCCGTATTTGCAAGATGAAGTGGCAATGGGCTGGTCACAGCTGTCACAGAAGTGATGATCCTTGCAATAGACTCTCATCAGACTTTTGTTAAAAAAAACTGTTAGAGCTCAGAGCTACTCATATCGGGCCTTTAGTAAGCGGTGCGCATAATATTTTATGCAACAATTTGGCGATACTCAAATTATTACTTTATCAGAAACATAGATTTTTAAAGAAATTATGTAAATGTGGAAGGTAGAAATGATGTAAATGCGGGTGCAGAATTATGAATGTACCGAAAAGTTTAGTAGGAGCAGCTATATTACCATTTTTTGACCCTATATAATCCCGTGGGTGTCGTAAAAGGCGACAGAGTGAAATTGATACAGAAGATTGGCGCAGCATCTTTTATTTCCAACTCGAAATTACTCTGTTGTTGTACCCGCCTTTCAAGTATGGCAACTATTGAGGAATATCCCACTATGAGGCAGCCTATACGGAAGGTCCATATTCAGCAGCGGATTGATATGCTGTAATAGTAAAAGATATAACAAGTTTTTATCTATTCAGACCAAATCTTCTGAGGACCTCTTGTTAGTAACACTAAAAATATGGGTGTCTCATGCTTTTTGCTATTTTTGCTTCCGCTTCACCATATATTATATATATAGACGGGTCTTTTCATACAATTATGTAAAAATGTTTTTTTGTTTAAATTTTATTTTCATTTATTTATTTTTTATTTTATAAATTAATCAAGGAAAAACATAAGCATATTCAAACACGAATATTTTGCATTTCTACAATTGTCAATCTTAAGTATGGTTTAATAGCAAATGTATTGAACTAATTCACTAACTAACTAATGAACTACACTTGTAACAGAACCCATTTAATTTTAGGGTCTGTTGACTTATAATTATTTAATCAAAGTAACTTGTCTTGTCTTGAATTCCTTGGTATATTTATAGAGTTAACTTGAGCACTAACAAAGTCTGATTGTTGCAGTGTCATTTGTTAATTTAAGGGAAACCTGTTATTGGCATTACTACATTACACATAGTTATAAGATATTTAATTTGTAAAGCTGTTGGTTTTCTTAACTAAAAAAAACTGATGAAGCGAAAGCATAGACTTCAGAATGTTGAATTATTTTATACAGGATGATTTTGCAATAAACGGCACAATTTGCAGAGAAGGTTCATAATAAGTTATATAGCCCAACTTTGAAGAGCAACTCATTACAAAATACTGAAGAAGAAAAAACAGTTTATAGAGAAATTATGGAGGCAATATTTAAGAAAAAACAAAGCAACATTTTTCATCAAACAACGATGTGATGATTTGGAATTGCAAAATATTTTAACAGCAATATTTTGTTTATTTTGTTTCGATGTTTTTATTATTATCGTATTACTTCCACCTTCAAACAAATAAAAAAAAAACAAAAGACAATGCCTCAATACATTTTCTGCATCGATAGTAGCTTCAATAACATGTATATTGTATATGCATTTAACATTGATCCTAGATTGATAAAAACGTGAAACGTGATTTCATTAACACTACAGTACACGCGCCCCTTTTTTTACTTGACTACACGCGTGGCCTACTAAAGTAGGCCATATTAAAATGCCAATAACTTGAATATTCCTAATTATCCGATTGAAACAACAAACGGAATGTAAAATGTATTTATTTACTTAGTTTTACAACCTTACTCTTTTAAAAAATTATTAAGAAATTATTAAGAATCAACAATTTGGTAATTATGTAAGAAAAAGTATCAAAAATGGCACTTCTGAGATCAACGTAATTTTATAATAACTTAAACTAACTTTATTACTATTTTATTTGTTTTCATAGCATTCAGGACACACTACTGCTTGGTGATCGGGACAAATTCATTTATTACAAGTTTTGCACCACTTTTTCGTAGACCGATTTCGGGCTCTCGAGCAGAGTGCACATCGACCGACTCGTCCTATCTTTGAAGTGAAATCGTGTTGAGACTCTTGGGGTTCTTGAACTGTGTTGCCCAAAAGTGCTTCTATCCTGAATTTAAGTTGTCGTGGAAGTGTTTCAATTGATGCCCGGCGAATCAAAAGCGGTTTTATCAAATTAAAGGACAATTCCTGCAAAAAAATACGCCTGACAATTTTTTCGGCAGAGGCGTTCATTTGGTTGATTACGAGAGCGTTGATTCCAACAATGTTCATCAAATCAAAAAATATTACTAGGGGCCATCGACGGCAGTTACGCTGAACACTATACTGCCTGCACATTTTGTCGAGAATGTCTACACCGCATTTAGTACGATTATAAAAAGTAATAATCTCCGGCTTGCGTTCTTCATTTGTATCGGAATCGATAGCTGCATCATAATGCATTGTAGATAGTAAGTTGACTACCTTGTTTATTTTTGGAACGTACGACACAAGTGTAGCGTCTTTTTGAAATCCAAAAAAAGAACTTTTGCTAGTCCTAGACTTCGAAGCTTTGAACTCCTTGGGAATTTCCGGTCTATTTGCTTTCATAGTACCAACAATCGTGATTTTCTTCTGCAGCAGCTGTTTAGCCAGAGGTAGATTTGTAAAATAATTGTCCATTGTTACACTGCAACCCAATTCATAAAGTGGATCCAACACTCTATGGACGACGTCAT
Organism: Parnassius smintheus behrii; assembly: GCA_036936625.1. Taxonomy (NCBI): domain Eukaryota; kingdom Metazoa; phylum Arthropoda; class Insecta; order Lepidoptera; family Papilionidae; genus Parnassius; species Parnassius smintheus. Next base: position 18,030,483 of record JAUPFT010000001.1, on the reverse strand, counting down.
TTACCTTGTTGGACTTTTGAAACGGACCTTCTGGTTGGGCACCAACATATATCTCAAAATTGTAAACATATGGAAACTTTGTATCTACGACCATGAAAATCTTGATTCCGAATTTGTCAGGCTTATTCGGTATGTACATTATGAAGCCACAACGTCCTCGAAAACCGACAAGTTGTTCATCTAACGTCAAATAATCACTAGGCACATAGTTGTTGCGACAATTGTTGGTAACCAACTCTACAACTTGTCGAATTGGTGCCGTTTTATCAAGTTCTCGGCGCTGTTCTCTGTCGGTAACGTCGTCAAATCTTAGGGTACGTATCAAAAACCGGAATCTATTTATTGCCATTGTGGCATATACAATTTCCAAACCAGTACCCTGAGAGTTATCCCAAAAATCCTTTATGTTACGCCGTCCATTTCGCGACACTCCCATGACGTATAATATGCCCAGAAATGCTCTCATTTCTACTACATCAGTGGGTTTCAAATCCCTGTTATATATATATATATATATATATATATATATATATATATATATATATATATATATATATATACATATATATATTAGTGCACCTTACCAAGATGTCCAAGATATCTTGCGTGAAAAATAGTTGGAAACAGGATAACGGATCCTTAGCTTTCCTAGCTGCATCTCCTTTTGGGCCTGGTGGCCTTATCCTAATGTTTTGGTGTCGAGTTCGCGTTGCTGGTGGAACATCTTTGTGCCAAATAGCTCCGTTCGTCGACTTATAGATTAGACCGCGCCTTCCGGTTGCTAGTTGCGAGAGTGGAACGTCATCTGAACCTGATATTTCGTCAGATTCACTCAATCTTTCTTCTTCATTTTCACGGAGTTCTGAGTCGCGCACTAAGTCCTGCAAGTCTGGTTCTGGCTGGATTTCATCATCTTCACTCTCAATCACTTCTTCATCTTCAGTATCTAGCTCATGCAGCCACCTTTCCACTTGTGAATCATCCATGATGTAATCGGATATATAATTCTGTAAAAAAATACTAAAATAAGAAAAAATATACATTTTACAAATTGTAACCAATATAAATAATAATAATAATTAAACATATATAAACATAAATATACTATTAATAAGTAAAGAATATTATAATAACGTTATAAATCGATAATACACCAAAAGTTACATACCTGAATTTGGTACACCAATACACGCGCGGACTACTTTAGTGGGCCCACGATTTTGGCGCCAAATTGCTTGTGCGTGTGTACGCGCTGGGTTCGCGCGGGGTACTGAGGTCGTGACAAACATACCAAACGAGGCTTACCTGGAATTACAAGCTCCTAGCACTCTTAAGTAAAAAGTTATTGCAAAAAAAGTTACCCTGGTCTACTATAGTAGGCCGCGCGTGTACTCTAGTGTTAATTAACTTAAAGTGTATATTAAATTCAAATTGGTTTATTTATTAAAAATCTTATCACTTGCAGTCATTGATAATAGTTGTAATAAATGGGGTAATGGCAATTAAAACGCAATATAAAAATCTATGTATGTGACAAAACGAGAATCTGTTGTACGTATTTGTCGGCTCAAACCGGGGTGGTACCATGACCTCACAGAATGCCGGCGTGAAGTGGAAGCTCTGCTTCCGCGTTTCGTCTGGTGAGTGCAGGTGGCCGGAGGCCCAAATCCAAAATAAAAGAGGTTTTAACGCGTCTTTTCCGGTACTCCTACTCCCGAGGCGTAGTCCCAAAATCATGGAAGACGGCTTTCGTCCACCCGATTCCTAAAAAAGGCGACCGCTCTGACCCGTCCAACTACCGGCCAATCGCCATCATCTCCTTGTTCTCCAAAACAATGGAGTCCATTGTAAACTGCCAGCTCATGAGGTACCTTGAGGATCACCAGCTGATTAGTGACCGCCAATACGGTTTTCGCCGTGGTCGGTCAGCTGGTGATCTTCTGGTCTACCTCACTCACAGATGGGCGGAGGCAGTAGAGTTCAAGGGGGAGGCATTGGCCGTTAGTTTGTTAGTTTGGACATTGCGAAGGCCTTCGATCGGGTTTGGCACAAAGCGCTTCTTTCGAAGCTCCCTTCCTATGGGCTTCCCGAGAAATAAAAGAATAAAAAAGAAATGTGCGATTGTATCACCAGCTTTCTTGCAGATCGGAGCATCAAGGTTGTTGTAGACGGTGCAAGCTCCGATTGCAAACCTATTAATGCTGGTGTTCCACACGGCTGCGTGCTATCACCAACGCTGTTTCTTCTGCATATCAATGATATGTTGCATACCCGTAACATTCATTGCTATGCAGATGCTAAAAAAAAAGAGCATCACCAGTGCGACAGCACTGGTGATACTCTTTACACCGGCCGAGCCAATATTTCTTGGGAAAACGTCTCCGAGTGCCGGGACAAACTTGTGTCTGAAGTTGAGTCTTTGCTGAACAGAGTCTCGAATTGGGGACGACTAAATCTAGTCCAGTTTAACCCCCAGAAGACACAAGTTTGCGCGTTAACCGCTAAAAAGAACCCCTTTGTCGTATCCCCTCAGTTTCAAGGCACTCCCCTTGTTGCCTCAGCCAGTATCGGAATCCTCGGCGTCGACATATCGAGTGACGTGCAGTTTCGTGGTCACTTGGAAGGGAAGGCCAAATTGGCCTCTAAAAAGCTTGGCGTGCTCAGCAGAGCGGGACAGTATTTCATGCCAGCACACCGCCTGCAACTTTACAAGGCGCAGGTTCAGCCGCACATGGAATACTGTTCCCATCTCTGGGCTGGGGCTCCCCAGTACCAGCTCCTTCCACTTGACCGCATCCAGCGCAGAGCGGCTCGAATCGTCGACGACCGAGTGCTTTCCGATCGGCTCGATTCACTGGTGCTGCGAAGAGATGTTGCATCTCTCTGCGTATTTTATCGCATCTATCACGGGGAGTGCTCTGAGGAATTGTTCGGATTAATCCCAGCCGCCAAATTTCGTGAACGCACTACACGGCAAACGTCCCGATACCATTCACACCATCTGGATGCTTGGCAGTCCACCACTGTTCGTTTCACAAGGAGTTTTCTTCCACGTACAACCTCTCTGTGGAATAGTTTACCACCGGCGATTTTTCCGGACCGATACGACCTGGGGACCTTCAAGAAAAGAGCTTACTCCTTTCTAAAGGGCCGGCAACGCACCCGCAATTCTCCTGGTGTTGCGGTTGATCATGGGCGGCGGTAGTCACTTAACATCAGGTGAGCCGCATGCTCGTTTGCCCCCTCTTCTATAAAAAAAAATCTGTACGTTACATATCTTCCTTGAGGTGCCACGAGGGTACAAGAGGCATTCAATTCTATTTTGTATGAATATATATATACGTCCATATTTACTACCAAATGATATATACCATTGCTTAAAGTGAAATAAAAACGCGAGAGTATCTATATCACTCATCTACCTTGCGGTTCCACGAAGTAGTACACGAGGCATTGAATTCTATTTTATATGAATATTTACTACCAAAATATATTTAATATCATTGGTTACAACGTAATAAAGGCAAATTATAAAATATATGTATGAGGCAGAACGAGAGTCTGTATACTACACATCTGCCTTGCGGTGCCACAAGGGGGTACACAAAGTATCAAATTCTAATTTATATGATTATTCATACGTTCATATTAACTACAAAAATGTACGTAATATCATTGCTTACAGCGTAATAAAAACTCAATAATTAGAAGTAAACAAGCAATGTAGGTAGTAAACAAGTCAACTCTGATTTTCAATTTAATATTAACAATAATTTTACTCAATAGATCACGAAGTTGTTATGACTTTTGAGAAACATTTTACTGATGTTACTTTTTGACCTTTTGTAACCTTTCCAAGGCATTCACTTCTTACACTTTAATTAGCTTCGCGTATATCTATCTATCTATCTATGTAACTGAATCTTTTAATGATATTTTCACCAAATTGTAGACGGCCAATTGAATTGAAAATTTGCTCGTATCAATTACCACTGATAATAAAATAATTTAATAACTTTATCCTAGTACCCTGATCAAGATCAACAGGATAAAATAAAATAAGTTTACATTTAGAGAGTTTTTTAGTTTTACTTTAAACTATAATTTAATAATTTAAGCGTCAAAAGCTTGACACAATTTAACTACTGACGCCATACTGATGACGTCACTTCTAGAGTTCATCACGAGACATTATTTATGAAGCTAAAGTACTATAGTGGCAAGAATACAGGGCACCAACTTATTATTTCACATTTAAGTAACAGAATGCAGAAAAGTTATCATCAATAGTAAAAGTTTTTCCGATTCACCTGTACTAATGGATGTCCCTCAAGGCTCAATTCTTGGCTTATTCCTAATTCTAGTATATATTAATGTCTAACTTTCGCTTGTAGGAGTTAATTATGATACATTATTATTTGCTGATGAAACTTACTTGATTTTTAAACTTAAACGTCAATGATTTCAATGTGACGAAGTGAATAATGCTATATCAAAATTAATGTCTAAGTTTAACGTAAATAATCCACATTTAAACGACAAACAAACTAAATTTATTAAATTTACAACACAGAATATCAAAAAACCAAAGTGTTTTAAATGGGAAAGAACTGAACCCTGTTGAATCCACTGTTTTTTTTGGCATCACATTCAACGCAAAGCTTTAGTGGGGCCCTCATATATACAAAATAACCAGCAGACTCTGCAGCTCCGGCTGTAAAGATGATCAAAGGTATCACTAGTGTTGAGGCAGACTGATTAGCTTATTCCAATTATTTTCATAGCATAATGTCTCATGGAATTATCCTATGGGGCAATACGGCTGACTTAGAAACTGTTTTTGTTTTGCAGGAGAGCTCCATGATAGCTATTTATATCTTAAATCTGAGAGAATCTCTCAGGCAAAATTTTGAAAAAGCACTTTACAAAAACAAAGCAAATTTTAGTAAAAAAGTGATAGTATACACTCTGTAAACACTAGGAACAAACAAAAGCTAGTGATACCAGTTTCTCGACTCCACAGAGTCAGTAATTCATTCTTAGAGAAATGTATAAGCTATTACTACAGTCCCTGAAAATATACAAGGTCTATCCATACTTAATATTATAAATGCGAAAGTGTGTTTGTTTGTTTGTTTTTTTTTTTTTGTTTTTTTTTTTGTTTGTCCTTCTTTCGCGTCGTAACAGAGCGTCGGCATGGCATGAATTTTGATATGGGGATAGTTCAGTGGCTGTAGAGTGACATAGGCTTTTCAGCGGAAAAACATTTACAGTGCAAAGGCAAATTTATCATAGAATAGGTTCACTTTTTCCAGCTGAAAACGAACAGCATAAATTTTACAAGTATATTTTATGGATGACGAAGATATTGAGGTAGACCGTCGCTACCAATTTATCCAGGGAGTTGAGAGAGACACTGTGTTCAAAATTCAAAGATTCTTGCATGAACGTAACATTTTAGTCAAAACATTTAAAACTAATTTAGAAAACCTACCTGAAGAAGATTATAAAGTCGTCATTCACGCAGAACGGACACCTCGAGTAGAACATAAAAGGTGCTACAATGCACCTTTGATAAATGAAATAGCAGCCGTAATTAGTGGTGATCAATTTTCTTCACAAGACATTGTCTTGCAAGCACGTGATGATACGTTGCAACGGGTAGCCGATACACACAAGTTTTATGATGCTCTGCAATACCCATTGATTTATTTCATAGAACAAGAGAACATTTTTGTTAAATTTATTACTACCGCAAGTACGGAAAGATAAAAATATTGCTGTGGCCGTAGCTTCCTCCGGTATAGCCGCCACGCTAAGCATAAGCTTCAATTAAAATGAGGCATCCCAGTCATGCTAATGCGAAATTTAGATGCTCCTCGGTTATGTAACGGGACAAGGCTGCGTGTGACATATCTTGGACGGAACATAATCGGTGCTACAATTTTACAGGCGTAGGAAAAGGTGAAAATGTTATTATACCACGGATCCCTATAATTCCCACAGATCTTCCTTTCGAATTCAGAAGGTTGCAGTTCCCTATTAAGCTCAATTTTGCAATGACAATTAATAAAGCGCAAGGGCAAACGTTACAAGTAGTGGGGGTCAACTTAGAAAAACCGTGCTTCTCTCATGGTCAGCTGTATGTAATATGTTCGCGTGTGTCAAATGCCCAGAATCTCCACATTCTTTCCCCGAATGGTAAAACATATAACATTGTGTACCGTAGCGACTTAAAATAGCGTTCAGTTAGTTTTTTTTCCAAAATTCCCACAATCAATTAATCAGAATTCCCACAGATCTTCCCTTTCAATTCAAAAATTCCTATTTAGCTCAGTTTCTTTTCAATTCCAAATGCTGCACCTCTGACGGACCTATTAAGCTCAGTTTCCTTTCAACTCAAAAGATCAGAAAGATCTTTTATTTGGCTCAGTTTCCTTTCAATTCAGAAAACTGCGTCTCTGACGAATCAATTTAGCTCTGTTTCTTTTCAAAAGTCTGCAACCCTGATGGATTATTATGCTCAGTTTCCTTTAATTAAAAAAATTAAAAAAATAAACAGGCTACTTCACAGGCTTTCCTATACGCTGCGTTTCGAAACATTTAAATAGGCAGACGAATCAATTTTGGTCAGTTTCCTTTTAATGGCTGCATCTCCGACAAATCTATAAAACTCAGTTTTCTTTCAATTCAAAAAGCAATGGATAGTTCATTTCCCAGTGACCATGCGGGCGAAACCGCGGGTAACAGCTAGTCTATTATTAATTTCAAATATTTCATTGAACAAAAACTGTATGAATAGTAGAGATGGGCCGAATATTCGTTTTATATTCGGTATTCGGCATATTCGGCACGTTTACCGAATATTCGTATTCAGCCGAATATTCGGCTAAATCACCGAACATTCGAACCGAACATTACGAAAGTGAAAGTAGAAGAACACTATGAAAGTGTCCAATTTGTGGAAATGTACGAATTAAGTAATGCGATGTACTTTACTGCTGAAAGTATATTTTATTTATGGGTTAAATCTACTTACTCTAAGAGTGCCTCAAATGCTTAAATCTATAAATTTATATTTTTGAGGCACTGTGGATTTATTTCCGATTATGGCAAATAGAAACTTGATAAAATGTTTTTGGAATCAAACAAAGAAACATTAAATTACATTAGTAAATTTCACTTTACTTTGGTCCTCAGTTTCTCTAAAATAAGTCCAAATAGTAAATCTCCTGCCGTTCATTTTTATCATATAATTATCAATTTTCACTAAGAATAAAATTCTTACGGCTCTTTACCTTATTCACTAGGAATAAAGAGCCTTGGTAGCTCAGATGGTTAGCGCTCGCTGTAAATTTCACAGTGCACGACCAAACCGAGTTCGATCCCCGCTGGCACCAGTGAAATTATTAATTGCAATGTTAAGTGCTGATTTACAAAAATTTTTAAAACATCCTGAGGAAACCTGCATGTCTGAGAAATAAGAAAAAAAATATTTCGAAGACATGTAAAGTTCGCCAACAAGCATATTGGGGCAGTGCGGTGGACATATCCTTGCCCTATAACCGTCTCAGAAATGAGCGGAGGCCTGTGACCAGGAGTGCGACGTATATAGGCTATAACTTTAACTTTAATTAAGAATAAAACAACGAAATACTTTTTTATCACAAGAATAGTCAAAACATAAGCATGTGCCGGCAATTTGCTCAGTACTAAATAATGCAATAACATGTCAGGTGTGGCGGGAAGCGAGAGGCAGGGTCCGGCGCTAATCCCGTGTGCTTTACGGTAACAAGTTTCGACATAAATTGGTTAAGTCCCGAGGTTATCCTGCCGTATAATGTTCGGCCGAATATTCGGTTCGGCAAAAATTTAACCGAATATTCGGCCGAATACTCGTATTCGGTGAAATTCATATTCGGCCCATCCCTAATAAATAGGGTTATTATAATATGAATGAATACACCGTTGATATTTGAATGAATATACCGATGAGGTGGTTGCTTAAAAGCTGTTTCTAAAATAAATTTTGTAAATATTTTGTACAACCTTTCATATTGTAAAATTTACTTAATGAAAAAGTCTTGCTGGGTTTCTTGCTGGTTCTTTCCAGGACAAAGGTTTTTTCCGATCCAACGGTGAAGTAAAAAATGACTTTCAATAGGAATTGAATACACGTGATCTATATTGAATTTTTTTACTCTATTCTATTCTGTTCTGTTCTATTCGAAAACTTATACCAAATTTATGACATGCCTAACTGTGTAATATGTTTATGAATTACTTATTACGTATACTGATGTGCTTAAAATCTGTCGTAAAATATTGAAAGATTTCATGAAATAGATTGCTCGAGTTAAAAGAAATCAAACAGGTGTTATCATGTTGATATTTGTAACGAAAAAAAGAATTTTATCAACATAAAATTACGATAATTCCAAAATCAGGTCTGAGTAGTTATAAAAACATGTCAACTGTCGGTTTCTATTGACATTGATTTTTTTCAATTGATTGCGCCGCTATATAAACGCTGAAGAATAATATACGTAATGTAGTAGTGAGGTTAGCTAAAATGCTTTCTTCGTCTTTGTCAGCTCAACTTCCAGAAAGTGAAACACTTTATAAAAATAATGAAAATTTGAGTAAAATAAATAATTACAGGTTTTACGATTGTGTACGACCTGTACTTCTATGTTGTAAATGGATTGGTTTTCTTCCCCTTAAAGGTCTTGAAAATTCAAAAATTAATGACGTAAGGTATGATTTTTGAGATTATTATAGTTATTTTTCATTTAACAGTAAAAAATACTTCAATAACTTTTCATTCATACTACTAGAGGAACGAAATCATCTATTTTTATAGAAGTAGACGCACGAACTACGAGGAAATTTGAAGTTTTAGATAGTAATTAGTTGTAGCATACGCTATAAAAATGTGAGATATATATCGTGGTACTGCGATCTCAATGGATTGTTTACTGGCTGATGGAGGCGTAACATATCCTTTAATCATAATAATCAACAGCTTTATCTTTAAGGCAACTACTGCATATATATCGTTACAAATAGAGAGCAGCGTCATCTGGCGTCATTTATTTGGAAGGTTTGCTGAAACTCCAAGCTCTGTAGGCCATACATTATAAAGTGTAGGAACTGCTTATACAACAAAGAAATAGTCAAAAGCTGATAATCAAATCGAAATTCCTAAAAAAACCACAACAGTTTTTAGCTTATATAATTATGTTTATTTACAGGTTTCATTGGAAATCATTTTGTATGCTCATATGTGTCTTAAACTTGCTTTCTATAACGTTTTACACACTGACTGATTGCTATGACAAACTAGCCTACGGTTTGCACCGTAAAGAAATATGTAGGTATTTTATTTGTTAAATATTGGCATGCATAAATAGTGTGAGATTTTATTTTTGCTTTGTTTTAAAACATGACTATTAACATTTTATTTAAAATAAATTATGAATATTGAATAAAAAAAATCTGTCTCACGTAATGTCTTCATGTGTCTTCGGGAGAAATTAACTAGTAATACCTCCGGTACCCGGTGATAACGGTGGTGCTGGTGGATATAGCGGTGGCTGTGGAGGTGGCGATGGTGGGATAGGTGGTGGTGGCAGAAAATGAACTGACCGATGCGATCCGACCGGTCCGATCTATGCAAAATGAACTGACTATGTTTTGCATAGATCGGACCATAAATTATAATTAAAAAAGCTGAAGGTACTCCGGGTTTAACAATGACATCGGGACGTCATTTACCTCAGTCACGTCAGTCACCTCAGTCCCCCATGACTATGGGTGCTGGAAAGCGCCCGAAACGTCGGCAATTAAAAATAAAAATAATTAAAAGTAAAATTAAACGCCATAAAATCCGTAAAAGTAGTTTTAATCAATATATTATTTATAATTGATTTTACTTTTTTAAATATATACATATACATATCAATATATGTTAAGGCCGTAAACCCTCCGTGAGCGCCACCACCTGCTAGACAGCACGGCTACTGGCCGCAGAGTGTGACCGTGCAGAGTTTAAAAAAATCTGAAAGTTTCTGAATGATAACATTTAGATATTTTTATTTTTTAGATAGTAACGTAATTATAAGGGGAGCCCATTGAAGGCATACATAAAATATCTAAAATATCTTTGTTTCTTTCAGCTGGAGTCATCTTCTGTATAAATACGTTAATATCTTCAATATTTATAATAAAGTTGGCTATGACATGGAAGGAAACATTAGATAAAATTGAAGATATGGAGAAAGTTCTGCCTTTTCTAAACAACTCTAAAGCTAATAAAATTACCATCCGAATATTGGTGATATTTTTGCTTAATGCTTTTCGTAAGTAATTTTCTACGGATTGTCTACAGGGGATTCCATGAATAGAATTTAGAGCCTTAATTTTCTTCTTTACCAGCATATCATGCTTCATCAAAAAAAAATGTAAAAGCATATACATCATATGCGCACAGGTATTTCGACAAACGAGTAAGTAATGAATTAGTTCGTTGGCAATACGGTCGTTTGATTTCAATTGCATTCACTACGTTTGGCAACGAGATGTGTACCGAACTTCATCTATAACAAATAATGAGTGGTCGGTTTTTAAATGAAAGTTGACGCAATTTTTCAAAATCGATAACACCAATGAAGGCAGTAAAAATGCAATACGTATAGCGAACTTCTCGGATGAAATATTTTGACTAACACGTAATATTGCGTACCCCCGGGGGATAGCATCGTTAAGTTACAGAAGCCTGAATGAGTTACTAGTTACGAAAACACAGTTCTTCCGCAGACAAAGCGAGATTCTATGGTGCGCCAAGAAACCCAGGTGAGTCATTGCGAGCATGGGCGGCGCAACTGCAAGGTCTTGCAAGTTATTGCGGCTTTGTGACCATCTTGTAATAGGTTCTATTTGATGGTTTCGTCCTAGGCTTAGGGATGGGTCCCGAGCGAGGTAGGTTATTTGACCAAGATATATGAAGCCTGTCTTTTGTAAAGGCTTTGCAAGTATCTTAACAGGGAGCTTATTATACGAGAGAGGCCAAAGCACTAATAAGCAGTTAAACTGGTATTAACACCACAATATATGTACTACTCAGCCAGTGAGACTAGTCGTCGGGGCAGTCATTGGAGAACTAGTGAAAGCATGCATGCACGTGCCACCGAAGACAGTGGAAGCGGTGGTAGTGCCAAATCGAGTGTATCTCGTAACGGGCGTAAAGGACAGGTTACCAATCGTTGGGTGGTATGTGGTTTAAAATCGCATAATGCAGAAAAGTGCCGTTATGCAACCTATCGATGTCAAGTGCGGTGTTAAGGATTATTTTTTTATAAAAGAGGGGGCAAACGAGCATAGGGTTCACCTGATGTTAAGTGACTGCCGCCGCCCATGATCAGCCGCAACACCAGGGGAATCGCAGGTGCGTTGCCGGCCCTATAGAAAGGAATAAGATCTTTTCTTGAAGGTCCCCAAGTCGTATCGGTCTGGAAAAATCGCCGGTGGTAAACTATTCCACAAAGAGGTTGTACGCGGAAGAAAACTCCTTTCGAAACGTATAGTGGTGGACCGCAAAGTATCCAGATGGTGTGGATGGTTTCGGGACGTTTGCCGCGTAGTGCGATCACGAAATTTGGCGGCTGGGATTAATCCGAACAATTCCTCAGAGCACTTCCCATGGCATATGTGAAAGAAAATGCAAAGAGATACAACATCTGTTCGCAGCGCCAGTGAATCGAGCCGATCGGAAAGCACTCGGTCGTCGACGATTCGAGCCGCTCTGCGCTGGATGCGGTCAAGTGGAAGGAGCTGGTACTGGGGAGCCCCAGCACAGAGATGGGAACAGCATTCCATGTGCGGTCGAACTTGCGCCTTGTAAAATTGCAGGCGGTGTACCGGCATGAAATACTGTCCCGCTCTGCTGAGCACGCCAAGTTTTTTAGAGGCCAATTTGGCCTTCTCTTCCAAGTGACCACGAAACTGTCACTCGATATATCGATGCCGAGGATTCCGATATTGGCTGAGGCAGCAAGGGGAGTGCCTTGAAACAGAGAAGATATAACAAAGGGGTTCTTTTTAGCGGTTAACGTGCAAACTTTTGTCTTCTTGGGGTTTAACCGGACTAGATTTAGTCGCCTCCAATCCGAGACTCAAACACAAGTTTGTCCTGGTACTCGGAGACGTTTTCCCGAGAAATATTGGCACGGCCGGTGTGAAGAACATCGTCAGTGCTGTCATCTGCATAGCAAAGAATGTTACGGGTTTGCAACATATCATTAATATTGTAACGCTTCCCCCCTCTATATAAAAATATTATTATATTAAGTATAATTAATTCCCCTTTATAATAAAAATTATATATATGTGACCAGGATTAATAAAATATGTTTTGATCTTTCTAAATGATCTTTCAAAAGGTTTATTAATAGGCCGTTTGTAATATTTTGGCGTGATCGCCTTAGTTAGGACCCTTATTTACGTTGTATTTGTTTAGTAACTTAGTTCTTTTAGGTGTCCTTTGGAAGAATGAATATTCACTAGAGCAGCTGAAAGCTGTTGGTAGTGCCTTATAAGCTAAGTGAACCCCGTTCACGAAGACAGGGCTCGAGAAAGGTTAAGAACATAAAACGTCCCTATTCCACTTGTATCAGGTTTACATTATTGATTTATTATTATTTATCCCTTCCCGCTCGGAAAAGACTCAAAATATATTTATACAAAATACCCGATACAAGGGCTTCGCTCTTCTACATTTATTTAAAAAAAAATGTAGGGTAGGCACATGGCCCCACACAAGCCGTGCACGGTGAGTGCCAACCATTTTGATGCACTCCCCACGAAGGGAACGCTAATTCGGGAACTGGACCGTAGTCCACAGCAAAATAACTGGCGAACCAGTAAAATAGGCTTGGCCCCTTGTTAGTGCGTAAGCACAAACATCGACCGAAGTCGCGCATGTCAATGCGTGTAAACGCCATACAGAATACGAACGAATCCAGCCACAGTGAATGTACGTCACACGGTTTAGGCAAATAGGCACACTAGCCGTAAACCCTCCTTGAGCGCCACCACCTGCCAGATCGCCGCTCCTGCAGACGTGATGTAAGTGTATGGCATCACCACCAATTGCATGATCAGCACGGCTACTAGCCGCAGAGCGTGTCATGAGTCTACTGCTCACCTCAAGGGAATGGGGTCCCACGTTGTGCGGCTTTCGGCCGCAGCCTTGAGAGTCTCCTCAGATCCTCCCGCCAGCTACCACCCACATGAGGTCGACACATATGCTCCACCAACCAATACAGCGGCAGATATAGCCAAAAGGTAGTTATAAGATAAGAGTAATAATTCGCCATCAGAAAGGGTTTGTGTCACTGACGTTGAGTAAATGCATTTTCGATCATGTTTGTCTCACCCACCGACAAGTTGCCTTCAATCATTCAAAGGTGGGAAAGTTACAGAGATATATTATTATGTTGTTATATATAAACATCATAGAGGGCAGACAGTCTGCAGCCCCGTAATGAAGGGACCCAACTTGGGCAAAGCTACTTAGGTGTGAGTCAAACCAAGACGCAGAGAGCACCATTGAGAATAGCGTCCCACCAAACAACCATCGCAAAGACGCAACGCTGCAGAACGCAACAAGCATCAATACGACTATCGTCGGGCTTAAACCATCCCAAGGTTCCCCATACATCCTAGCAGACATCACCACCCGCATACCGTCATCGACCAGAACCACAAGAGTGCGTCGAATCAAGCGCAGCACACCCGCAGATCCATCACAAGACGCAATACCACAAGTAGCAGTAAGCATCAATGCAACTATCATACGGATGGCGCCCCCTCACAACACACCCACATGATCCCTATCGACTTTGGTACTAAAGTTTGTATTGTTATTATATAAAAAATATCACCAACGTATCATAGTAGCACGCTACTAAGACGCCAATGAACAAAACTCCACGTATCATAGCGCTAATGCACTAAGACATGAAGTTGAGTATGCCTGTTACACTTAAAAGTGCTACCAAACACACTAATCATCCCAATCCGGAATATAGACGACGCATCGCTATGCGCTACGACGTCGCCCACAAACGGTTTGGGTTTGTGATGTCCACGGGAAAGCCGTATTGCTACAACAAACCCGCTTACCACCAGCACTAAGATGATATGTCTAGGACACATCGGTTAGTGAGTCCAAGTTTACCTCGGACCAATTGCTCGTGAAGCAGCATACACGCCGCCATAATATTCCTTTTCAAGTCCCTAATAAGGACTAGTCATTTTGCTACAGTACTAGGAGCAGTCGGTCACCCGACCACTCCATAAAAATGCTTATGCATCAAGGAGACCTCCTATAATATAACTTTTGTATCATAGACCTTACTTTCATAAGTCATGCATATATAGGATTCGAACCCACGACCCTACTATTGTAATGCATATTAATCATAGAGACCTTCTATAGTATTGCTTTTGTATCATAGACCTTACTTTCATAAGTCACTAATATATAGGGTTCGAACCCACGACCCTACTATTGTAATGCAAATTCATCATGAAGACCTTCTATAGTATTGCTTTTGTATCATTGAGTTTAATATCATAAGTCCCTAATATAGGACTAGTCATTGTGCTACAGTACTTCAGGCAGTCGGGCTCCCAACCACCCCATATATATATGTACAACTGCAGGAATGTATCTCCGGCAGCTCCTCCATACAAGACATCTATACATGAACACCTTCAATAACTTAGGAAAATTTTCTTTTATACATGAACACCTTCCAAGACTTGGACCATTTTTAACAAATTTTCTAATTATGTTATAAATGTTATTTATCTATATTTTTATAATTTTTTCGACTTGTATTTCTATTATTTATCTTATTTTAATTATTTTTCTAAGTTTTTAAATAAATTTATTTATTATGAAAGACAATATTTTTCCTTTAATTTACTATGTTATTGGTCTAATATCTGAAATATATTTACATTAACTTTATGTTTATTAATGTAATTTTATTGTTTAATATATTTCTTTTAAGACTATTTTGACGCCCCGTTATATTGAATTTATTTATTAATAATAACATTGGGCCGTCACAATATGAAGAAGGAACAGCGTTGGCGATAGCACGCAGCCCTGTGGAACACCAGCATTAATAGGCTTGTAATCGGAGCTTTCACCATCTACAATGACCTTGATGCTCCGATCTGCAAGAAAACTGGTGATCCAATCGCACAATTTCTCAGGAAGCCCATAGGAAGGGAGCTTCGAAAGAAGCGCTTTGTGCCAAACCCGATCGAAGGCCTTCGCAATGTCCAAACTAACGGCCAATGCCTCCCCCTTGGACTCTACTGCCTCCGCCCATCTGTGAGTTAAGAAGACCAAAATATTACATCTAATTCATGAGCTACTCCGTAACGATGCAGCGTGGACTTGGAGTGAGCGTCATGAAAAAGCGTTTATACAAGTTAAGCGTGAATTATCATCAGATCAAATGTTAACGCATTTCGACTCAAAAGTGCGTTAGTGCTCAGTGTGGACGCGAACCCAACCACGTAGTAGTTGACGTAGTGCTGGCGCAGAGCCCAGAAGGTAACGAGCGTCTACTTGTATTCTCTTCCAGGTCTCTAACAAACAATGAGAGTAATTATATCCAAATACATAAAAAGACTAGTGCTATAATATTTGGTGTTAAGTATTTACAACAATATAATGTATGCAGACGTGTGTTATCCGAATTTAAACCAAAATCTTCTTAACAAGCTAGAGCGCCTTCTCAACAATTGCAACAGATACATTTTCAATCTGCGTAATTTTGATCATATCTTTCACTATCGCTCTCACCTTATATGGCTCACTATTAAACAGAGCTGTGACAAGAATTTTGCTTGTTCTCTTCTCTATCTTAAATAACTCATCTACTCCTTCCTACCTCAAGGAGAAATTTCAGTATATTTCCTTAACGCGTGACAGAACTCTGTGTTCCTCATATAATAATAAACTGAGTATCCCACTACATTTTACTTTTTATATTTTTTGTCGGTAAATCCTTCACCATTCAGGTTGCACTGCCCTGGAACTACTTGCCCGATGACGTTAGAAAAAAATCTAATAAGACTGCCTTTAAAAGATCGGTACATAAGCACTTTAAGAAGATATTAGATGATAGTTAAAATGGTCAATTTGGTTACCATTGTTGTCATTTTATTTTTAGGCTTATGTTATATATCTATTTGTATTTAAAACATGTATATATTTATGTATCTGTGTATTTGTATGTAAATATAATATATTGAGTGCCTGTATTAAATTTTATAGTATATAAGTTTATTGTATATATATATAATATTACTTTATTGTTAAGTTTATCAATAGCTTCTTCCCTGATTTATCTATTGTTCATTTTATTTTGTCACCTATCACATAATTTCCACACGTCACGGGTTGACTTGGAGTGGATGCCTAAAGGCATTAAGTCCGCTCTTTGTAATCCTTTTTATTAAGGTGCACTAAAGTATAAATAAATAAATATTTATTTTTTAGAAAAGAACCCTTTGTGCTGAAAACAGATCATCGTCCCGTATGAGCCATATTTGGTAAGAAAAATGGAGTTTCGGTAATCGTGGCATCGCGTCTCCAAACAACTGTATTTCAATTGTAAAAAGAAGTGAAACACGGTTGTCTTATGCGGGGTCGTATGTTGAAGAACTACATAGTGGTATTTAAAAAAAAAGATAAAACCAAAGGCATAGCCTAAGGTATGATGTGGTGGCCGGTTTCAAATAATGTTAGTGCTGTTAGCCTTATAACTTTTATAGCTTCATAGACCGATAGAAAGATAGAGATAGTCACAGAGCTTGCGGCCTGAAAGACGGCCTCTAACGGCTAACTCGTATCGTCTGATGTTCTGAGCGGTGAGAACTGCCCAGGGACGCGGGTGTGCGGTGTGTACGCTGTATAGAGGAGTGTGCGACGCGCCCGTCTGCGGACTAGCTGCGTCCCATCCAAGACCTAATTGTGTTTGTGGCACTAGGTGAGTGTGTATAGTGTTTGTGTGCGATCGGCCGGCGACATTTGGGTCGTCGGAATCTAGCGGAATTAGGGGTTCACTTAAAACGTTACGGAGTTTCCGGATACTTTCTATAACGAATCGGGGCATAGGTGACTGCGTTTACCATTATTGGGTTGGAATGGATCTCGGCCATCTCAAACTGGTACCGATACATTTTCTTGAATTATTCAGAGAAGTGTCACAAATATGGCTGGTTCACAGGATCCCCAGGTTGATTCCAGGACTAATAACCCCCGTAATTATTGATACGCAAATCGAAAAAAGTATTGCGGAATGGACCAAATGGTAGACTGTATCAGCGTGGCCCATTATAAACCAAAACAAAATGGTGGACGTGACACGTGGCGGTCTATGGACAAATATACATGCTATAAATTCGATTTACTTACTACATAAGCCGGCACGGTGGAAACATGAGCTATTAAGGAAAGGAAACGACAAAATAAAAAAGCACAAGATTTAAAGAAACAGGCACTTACCGAGGGTTTCTACTAGCGGCCTCTCTCTAGGGCCTTGAGCCGAAGCTACTGGTTGCAACTAGGCAGACGTATTGTTTATATTGCCCTTGTGTACGGCAAATTGCACTGCCACTGGAGACGACTTGCGGTCACGTCGAAAGTTTGTACTGTATTGTTCTGTGGCTCGATTGCCACTAGCCTACTGCACTCGCTAGACGGCGGCAGCGCACGTCCTTTTACTTTTGACGAGCGTGCCTCCCATTTGAGGAACAAAATGTGGCCAACAATGTCTGGCTAACCCCTAATGGGTATGCCCGTGTGGGAAATGAACCAATGAGAAGGGAAGTTATTGCCGGCTTATATAGCTAATAAAAATACAACGATGAATTCTAAATTCAAGGGTGTATTTCGGCACAACCATTGGTGAAAAGGTTTCAGAGCATTGTTGTATTTCCCGTAAACCATTTTTTGCCAATATATATACATACATTTGCCAGATGGCGCAGGATCCACGTGTGTATACACGATTCTAATGCCGAGAAATCTCCACTGGAAGGGAGTGAGCTAACTTTAATGCCAGATACAGCTACGGATAAGGGATAGGCGGTGCTAACAGATCGGCAGTGTCTCAGTGGAGGGGTTTACCGATCAACAGGATGGCGAGGAACAACCAGAGTCTGTTTCTGTTGTTGCTCGGTCCTTCACTGCCATATAACGATACCGAACAAAGCATTCCTCGCTGCAGTTATAATTTATCTCGCATCTTGGCAGTAGCATGCAGACTGTCGCTTTTATCTTTTCTAAGTCGCATCTTTCTATAGTAACTGTCGGGAATCAAATAAATGATTCGCCGCCACGCGACACGCGATAAAATTTAAAAAAAAATTAGTAGTACTTGTTATATGCGAAAACAATATGCTACAATATTGAAAATATGGAATATTCAATATTGTGTATGGGCATATTGAAAATCATAACCATTAATTCTTAATAGTTAAGATATAAACAGTTAAGACTATTTTATGAATAATATTACTAAAAAATAATGAGAGCAATGTTGTCATTTTAAAAAAGCTTATTTTGTGTTCTGTAGTCGAAAAAGGCACACTTCCTTTCCTGAAAACTTCCTTTTTTGACTGGAATGATTTGACTGGATGAAAACCAATAACGAAATACAAAATATTTGTCTAAAGTTAATACAAAAACTTTGACTAGCTCCTCTTACATAGACGATTAAGATATCATTAGAATAAATATAAGAATGGAATTACGTAAGTACATATTTACATTAGGAAGTTATTATGAAGTGTTATAGCACCCTAAGGAAAGTTAAAACAAAGCAATAAGAACATCTTTTTTATAGAACAATGGTGATGTACAGCCACATAGTCCAGACGATGGTAAGTAGACACTGTGACACATAGACTACACCTACACATATCCTCAAATAAGAAGCAAAATAGTAGATACGTTCACTCCTCTGGTCACTAAGATAAAATGGATACGATAAAATTAACTTGAATATAAGAAACCATTTTATAACGTTATAATTTTCCTTTTCAGTGGAATTCCTAATATACGTTATATATAAAGCGGAAGGACGTGTAAAGAAGGATGGCTCGGAATATTGCTTTCATTACTTGTTCAGCCAAAGTTTTGATTGGTTCGTTGATCACATGCCGTTTCAGTGTGTTCTCGGTTTCATGCTAACAGTAAGACATATTTTTACCATAAATTCAGATTATCAAAATATAACTTTGTTTCACATTTATCTTCACTATCACTAAAGCCCATCACAAATCCACGGCCGAACATAGGCCTCCTCCATGGATTGCCAAAAAGTATGGCTTGATTCACCTCTATCCATCGACTGACTGCGCGTTTTATCTATTCATCATTCTACTAAATGAGGAGTCGACTAACACTGTGCTTGCCAGTACGAGGCTGCCACCCGAGAACCTTTCTTCCCTATTGTTGTCGGTTCTTCGAGCGATAAGGCCTACCCATCGCCAATTTAGCTTACAAACCTAATGGGTTATGTCAATTGTTAGTCTATTATAGATTTATAATAATATCACAGTATTTAGATCTATGTTAGACGTGCATAATATAACGAGGTTGATTGCTTGTCTTTGTGACCAGTACGATATTCCAGTCCACCCTATATCTGTTCAAAAATAAAATTATTGGTTTTCGAATCTGAAACATCATTATCGTCGTTTCATAATATGGTTAAAGATATTTATTCTCAAAAGAAATATACATTTCACTTAATGAGAAGTTACAATATTCAGGTTATAAATGGGTTACGAGCAAACAGATTGCAAATATATATATATTAACATTAAAAAGGAAGGAAAGAGTTTTGTGACATACAACTTCTTACTAGTTAAGGCATACAACTTAATACTTACTATATTATTTTTGTGTATTAATGTACAAGTTGTATATATGTATAATAGCCCACCTAAACTACAGAACTAAGGCCTTTCTTATTGATTGCATCATAAGAATTTAGGTATTGCTGCTACGTTTGGCACGCGGGTTGGTCGCAAACTACTGACTTACTCATAAAAAATTACGTCAATTTAAGAACTGCTCGAAGTTACTCTGTCTCTTTCCTCTAATTGACAATAGAAAGTGGCAAATACAGAGTTAAAAATACGTAATAATTGAAGATACACGTACATATAATATATAACACTCGCTTGCCAGGCAGACGTTGTTCTGCCCTTTTCAACGACTTTTTGTCATGTCCTATTAAAAATCCTTAAATTCATAAAAAAAAATTGTGGGTCACTCATGGGCAAAAAAACTATCCTATCTCTCAAGTTGGCCAAACTGCACACGGTGTGCAAATTTAATTAAAATTGGTGTAGTAGTTTAGGAGTCCATCGCGGACAAACAACGTGACACGTAATTTATATATATTATATATAACATATAACAACGTACAGGCTACAAATACATTTATTTCATTAGAAAGAAGTGTTCCACATTTGAAACTCACTATAAAATCCAAGTTTGTCCCAACTTACGGGGACTAGAATTTAAATTATACATAATAAAATGACTGGTGTAATAAAACGCCGTTATTAAATTTTACTGACTTTGCATAAGTTCAAGTAAGTTGCTCCGTTGCAATGAAATCCCTCAATAATAAATTATTTCGAATGATATAAAATAAATGGCTATTTTATTTATTTTTATAAATTTACGCGAGATCAGAAATGTTTTCATTATGCATCCTAATATCTTTTTTTATCAACGTCTCTACGCGTATATTAAAATTATACTAGGACAGCACGCATTCATAGTGTTCTTACACTGTATGTTTTCAGAATGTATAGCAAATAAAATTTTCAGAAAATATACACGAGTTCTGTGTACTAGTCGCGTATACTTTCTAACGCTGATTCAGTTGTCAGTAGACATAAATATAATTAATTATATTTACTTTACACATGTCGTGGGATAATAATAAGATAAACCGAATTTTCGGAAAAAATTCTATGGTGATCGCGATAACACGGCTAATTAGATGATTGATCGATTCATTCCGACAGATTCTAAAACTGAATCAGCACGCCCCAACTCCTTGTATGCCCTGCCCTTAGAGCTTTTTTGTAAATCCGTAGGCGCGGAACCTGTTACAGAAGTAACTTCAAGGGTCAGTATTAGTCAATATATATTATATAATTGGACACGGAATTGTTAGGCGATCACTAAGTAACTATAAAATTAATTACAATATTAGTGTTATTTTGTATAACATACAAATACTATCTATATACATTATTAACATATACTCTATCGCGTTTATGCTCGATGTATGTTTTTAACCCGATCTGTGCGTACTGTTGTTGTATACTTTCAATATACGCCCTCTCTACGTCGGATAAAGGGCATTTTCAAGAATAAGTTTTCTTAGAAATATTTGTCATAATTATCGGTAAGTGAAACGAAGATCGGATAGCGATACCAGTCAATAAAATTAGATTTTCTATTCTTCACTGATCACAAGAGGCAAAAACTTAAATTTTTAGTTCATTCGTCGGGGTGAGTGTTCAGTGTGAAGGTTGTATTACTGTGTCTAGAGACGACCTCTCAAAATTTATACCAAATGCACCGCCATACGCTTTTCGACTTAACTAGTTGTCACTCCATCTAGTAAGAGTGTCACCCATAAAAAATAACCAAGTTTTATTCCAAACTCAGGTCATCAAATGGCAAGCAGTTTGTTTGAGAAACTTAACAGATATATTGGTGATATCTTTGACATTATATCTTTCTGCCCGGTTTGCGAACTTCAATAGATTGCTACTTCAAGAAGAGAAGAAGGTAACTATAATTAAGGGTACACAAATTTCTGATTAATGATTTAACATAGTCATAATACCAACGTAGGATGTCTACAATAAATATTTTTGAAGCCGAACATCGTATCTTTAAATTCACTATGTATTTCTTCACCTATATTCTTATGTTTACGGGATCATTAATCAAGTAAATCCAATAATCTTCTTCACTTTAAAGAGAATTACTTAAATTGGTTCTTTAGCTTGCTGATTTACAACGTGGTCAAGAAAAATAAAATGTCAATACAAAATTAAATCATATTTTTTATTATAAAATAAAATATATTTTGAAGACGTTTTCCGTCACAAAGTATACATTTTGTATCACAATATTCTACCGAGCCCTTCGCTACTTCATTTTTATTATAGAATGTTGGTCTTTTTTATAAATAAATTAAAGTATTTGTGATTTTTCCATTGATCAGTGTGGTCCAGTGTGAAATGTTAAATAAGTTTGTATACATATCAGAAACTTAAGCTCAAACGGCGACCGAAAATTAAAAACCCAAGGCTCTAGACCACGTGACCCTATGCCAGAATATTTCACTACTATTCGGTCAATATTTTACTTTTATCAATATTTTACATTTACGTTGCTGAATACCTCTGCTCAGCCTGAAGCTTAAATAGTAATAATTATAGGTATGTCTAATATTTTAACACCACCTAAAACATTCGGAATTATAATCATAGTAATTTGAGTTATGTTCAAGACAGTCCATTTCGGGATGTGGGCTCCCATTATAGGAAGAATTTGACTTAATCGCCGCTTTTGTACGATTATATGAATAGCTTGTGTAGGGATGGATGGATACCCCAGATGAAGTTATCCTTAAAAGTAATTTAATTTTAGCAATACCAACGATTTGGAGGAATGCCTTGGTCCGATATACAAAAACACTACACAAAGTTGACGCGCCTTTTTATGTTGCTGGAAGAATTTATAAATCCTTTCATTTTAATCTCCTTTACGAGTAATTTATTATTCATATGTAAGCAACTTTTTAATTTAATCCAGTAAGTATATTTTGATTTTTTTAAATTAATACATCATGTTTTTTTTATTGAAACTGAAGTGTCAAACGAATTTACGGCCCACCTGATGCTAAATGGCTCCCTACAGCAATCAAAGGACGCCTGCAATTTTAAACGAAGTAGGAAACAGATACGTAGTCATCTCTGACAACTAAAATGGATTACCTTCAAGACTTTAAGACCGTGACACAAAAGTACAATCACCACCATTTGGTAGTATCAATTGGTAAGATTATTTTACCTACCCAAACTGCTAACAAGAAATTGTAAACCACCACTTAATAAAAATGGGAAAAAATAATGCTTTAAAATAAACTTCGTTGACGTTTATTGTTTTGTTCATCAATTAATTTATTTTAACCGTTTTTCCAGAGAGCAACAAAAAATAAACAAATCCACATCACACAATAGCCCGGAAGAAATGACTACCATGTAAGACAATCACAAACACACAAACTTTTTATTTGTTATGAAATATCACTACTCCTAAGATATGTACCTACTATGAACTTTAACATAAATATTTTATTTGTAGCGTTGATTGGTTTTCAATCATTTATCTCGCGTTTTCAACGGTTTTCGCAACTTCAAGAGCTGCATTACTTTCATTATTGTTGGCACATCATCATACGTTGACACGTGAACCGCTGAATCTTTTACATACCGTACCTGCTTCGGTGTACAATTATAAGGTTAATAATTTTATTTACTGAAATCACAAATTACAAGAAATATATTACCTCCCCAAAAGTCCACTGCTAAATATAGGCTTCCCCCTTAATTTGGCTAAATAGTGGGATATCTGTCATAATGGGCACATGCATTGCACATACTTGGCAGGCGGGGGCAATCGCAGCGTTTTTTTTATTTTTATTTTGAGTTATAAGGAAGGTGCTGCTGCCCATCTCCTTTTTTTACTTTCCTCTGTTACTTCTTACGAAACCGAATATGTATAATATAGTGTTATATTCTTGCATCGCCACAACATTGAAATGTTAAGAAAAATATTTTATATGAATTTAATTTAATAATAAAAGCAGTAAAAAAATCGTTAAAATTCGTATTTATTTACAATATTTCATGGTATGTAACAATTAAGCCTAATATATAACAAACTGTTATGGCAATATAAATGATAACAAAATTGTTTGTTTTTGTAAAGTAAAAAATATTGCTTTTAATTAGTGGTAAATATTATATAAATTGCTAAAATTTGCATTTTTTTTTTTCTTTCAGATGCAAAGATTTATGGATCAAGTGTTTTATTCAAATCTTAGTTTAAATGGATTTAAGTTGTTCTATGTTACCAGAGGATCAATTCTGTCTGTACGTGTACACGAAACAGCATATTATGTCGTAGATCATATTTAGCAGAAAAATATTTCATTAATATTCCTTTAAAATGTTACCAGTTTTTACTTAAGAAATACTTAAAAAATGTTGAGGTTGTCCCCGAATTAATAATATAATTTTTTTTCAGGTGATTGCAACTTTAATAAAATATGAGCTTGTTCTCCTTCAATTTCCTGAGCGCTAAAATGGTTTCCATTATTGAGTATCGTATTGATATTTACCAGTTTTAAATTTGCAGTAAAATACAAAAAAATCACAACTATTATTGTTACTTCATCACAAATGCTGAGCATTAACGTAAATATTTTTGCACGTTTTGAAATATAATAAATGTTGATAATGCATTAACATGTCTATATTTAAAATATAATCATATAAGTGATAATAACCTAAACGCGATACATACCGATAAATGACGGACGAAGCTCTAATCTCATCATATACGAGTATATGATGGCGGAAAAATCATATATGCTAAACGAACTTTTATACTTGAGATGGAGAGTACGATGTTGTCAGCTCTGCGTTTGCCGACCTGTCAGTTTCTCCAGAGTATCGGTGTGAATAGCATAGTCTTAAAATATAGATCCTTCCGAATATTTCCACGATGCAACTATACGAGTATGTTACAGCACGAAATGGTCAGCTTTACCGGGGAATACGGAATACAACACTAAAGTAGAAGTTTTTACGCTGTTTTCTTTGTTATGGTGAGTGTATAGAAACGGTGACACAATTTACTGGTAAAAAATCATATCGTCTTATTTCTCAGACGTCACATACACATTTTCATCCTTAATCAAGGACTGATAAGTGTTTAGAGCCCACATATTAATCATCAAATGCTTCAGTTCGTTACCCTGTTGAAAAATTAAAATGATTTCTATTTTTCAAAGCCATTCTAATGAAGAGTACACAACAACGGCATGACGCGTGTACTTTTTTACTCATGTAAGAAGTTACTTCCGGAATTAAATAATACCTTGTTACCAGTAAAAAGAGACTCTACACCTTCTAAAGCACCTCTCCTGTTCACTAAATTATTATTCAAAACAGCAGCTCATGCTACTTTTTAACAATTTTATTCTATAAGACAACCATAATACAGGTGCAGACTCTATCTCGATAATTATTTGATGATAAATTTCTGTTTAAGAGGTTGAGAGACAAGATTTTCAGATATAATTCTCAGCTGTAACTGTTGTTGGCTGATGATGGTGGTGATTATAAGACACGAGTGTATTTAAATTGTCCCACTGAAGACATTAATAATTATTATAGGCTTTCCACATATGCTTACAAAATGTAATTTACCCTAAGCAACCAAAGTTGTATTTGAAGGTAATATAATCTTGGGGTCCGCAGTTACAGGAAGCTAGTCGTAAACTTTTTGCAGCTGTTAATTCTTTGAGAAGACTTCGAAACTTTTATCAACTGCCACTAAGATTGCGCTTCCGCAAACTCTTCTGCTTCCAATCCTCAATGCATCTGTCAGCTATCTTGATCTTACTGAAATGCAACTTGATAAACTTGAGCGACTTCAAAATGTTTATATAAGAATTTTATTTGGTTTGCGTAAATATGATCATTTGTCAGATTTTCGTCACAGCCTTAAGTTTATAACATTCTTTTTGATTCCTACTATTCTATTTACCTAAAAATCGGTTTGAATTCCTCCATGACTCGAATTTGAGACCAATAGAAAATATGATATTAAAAATGCCAGCTTACACTACCAAATTTTTGGACAGATCATTCACAATACAAGCTGTCTGATTATGGAATAACTTGCCGTTATCAGCAAGACGCGCTCAAGGTTTTTAAGAAACGTGAAAACTATTTTCAACATTGATTCTATCAAATTTATATGTATATAATTATTCTACCTTTAACTATGTAGTTACACTATTTTAACGTTATTTTTGTCGCCAAACCACACAAATGTTTTTATCGTTTTCTTGCAATCCTGTTCACCCAGAGGTTGTATGGAAGAAATCGCTCCTAGCGATAAGCCCGCCAATTGTACCACATTTATTTCTCTCCTTTTTTAGCGTGCAATAAGGTGTTATCTATCTATTTATAGGCATTGGTAATTATACATTATCTTAGATAAATAGAAAAAGTGGGAACTAGGTACGCTTATGATTTTTGTGATCGTAGAGGGACAAAAAATGATAAAACTCCGTGGCACATTGGCTTAACTTTGAGTTGAGGTGGAAGGGCTAGCGGAGAGTTTGAATCCCGCACAAAACAAGTGTTTTATGGCTAACAAATATTTGCTCCTCGTCTGATTGTTTGTCCTTGTACAATTTATGTATGTTAACAATACATATATATTGCTTGTGTGCTAAAGAAACGGGTATTTTTTTTATAAAATGCTTAACGATATCTAAAATAGTATTCAAATTTCTCTGTATTGTTTCCTTAAAGAAACCTTCGGTAGAGAATTATACAGATAAATTAAAGTAATAAATTAAAGAGTGTCACTTTGTAAACATAAACGTCATCTTTATAAAGTTTTGTGTACATAAAGTGATTTTAGATAGAACATAAATATCCAAACCTTGATTATCAAAATGTCACGTGACAAATATTACAATAACAAGTTTTCTTTTAATACTTCTGACATTTAGAGTGACCCGGTCGGTAAACATTCAACGTTTATTATAATATTATTCTTGTATAAACAGTAAGGAAGTTTATTAAAGTGGTAGAGCTACGCTGCGGCTATATTATAATTTCAGCACGAGTTGGTCTGCTCGACCGGGGAAGGTCCACTCTCTCTTGCTGTTTTGTTTCGTATGGTGAGTGTAAAGAACCTAAGACCCTATTCACTAGTAGCAAAGCATTATATCTTATTACTTAGTGATGACAACGCATCTTCATTTTGATTTTTAATAGAGGATAGATGTTGGTGTCTGTTGGCCACGGTGTCTACCTACTATCTGGTGGATTCTATGCTCATTGGTCATCGATATTTTATAAAAATAAACATATACGTTACCATCAGGTAGAATGTGAGTTCGATTGTGACACTTAACCCATATTTAAAAAAAAACGTTATCAGAGCACTCTCTCTGTCTATTTGCCTGTAAGTGATACCTAAATCCAAATATGAATTTGCGTTTGATTCCGTACAGAATAACTTTTTATATAGCCCACAAACGGATTAGTAAGCTGAAGTGGCAATGGGCCGGCCATATAGCTCGAAGAACCGACAACCGTTGGGTAAAAAAGGTTCTCGAGTGGCAGCCTCGTACCGGTAGACGAATTGTAGGGCGACCCACCACTAGATGGAGTGACGACCTGGTAAGACATGCAGGAAGTCGATGGATGCAGGTGGCTCAGGACCGTGCTTTGTGGCATACCTTGAGGGAGGCCTATGTTCAGCAGTGGACTTGTAAAGGGCTGTAATGATGATGATGATGATAGCCCACAAACAATTACATCCAACTTTAATGTTTATTCATGTGCATTTTATATATCTACTATCTCTCTCCCTACCCCTCTCTCTCTCTCGCTCCCTCCCTCTCCCTCCCCCTCCCTCTCTCTCTCTCCCTCTCTCTCTCTCTCTCTCTAAATCAGGTTTCTAAACTTAGTAATGTTTAAAACAAGCAGTGACAGTGTAAAAATATCCACTACTCCATATCGTCCGAAAGTACGTCGGGAGATGCTTGAAGACCACTAAGTCGAATTCGCCTGCGAAAACAGATATTGATGACGTTATGACGGCTCTATCTTTGCGTCCACAAGCAAAACGCTTTGAAGTCTATGACGCTACCAAACTTCCGAAGTACTGCGTTACATAAAGAATAGCTCTGTGTTAAAACACGGAGCATTTGCCGCTTTTTGGGTAGAATAAATTGCTCGGTGGGAAATTTCCTCCTTCTCCTTCTACGGCTATTGGCCACCAACCGACGTAATTAAAACACGCAACATGCAACCTTCGGAACACTCGGCTTTCAAATTTTTATCATCATCCACGTCTTCATTTGCCCCCGAGCAGTTATCGACTACAGCCTTTAGATACTGCAAGCCGCCTAGCTTTAAACGATTTACCGCATCACCTAAATAACGCTTCCTGTTTCTTCAAGCTACTCTCTGCGCTACAGTTTTTGGCAAGGCTTGAGTCTTACTGCTCACTTCTTTTTCAAGGCACTCTCACAGGCTCGACTCATCACAGACTGCAAGGCATATCACTGGCACTTGCACATTTTTCGACAAAAGAAAAAAACATAAAAGTGTCCAACGAGAGGAAATGCAAGTTTGCAAAATGAATAATTTTATAATAAGTAAGTAAATATGAAAAAAATTAACAAATTTATTAAGTAAAATGGAAAACTTGCTGGTTTGAAATACTTCATGAAATTAAAGAATATTTTCGTCAGTTCAATCTGATTAAATATTCAATGAAATGTTCTGTTTATATGTGTAACTAAAAAAAATATTGGATAACGACTCATTATATTCATGTTTCGTATTAAATTTCAAGCGAAAGTTTTGATAAAACTGAATAGTTCCGTTGAAACACCCAAAAATCGCCAAATTAATAGTGAGTTGAACTTTGATTTTTCAATCACTTTTAAACCAATTAGTCTATAGGAAAATCATAAGAAACCTTTTTTATATAGCGTTCTTTTTTATAAAATGATACTTTATCAGTCAAACTTTTGGTTAGCGAGTTAAAAAAACCAAACAAATGCGTTGCCACCAGTGTGTACTAAGATGGAATGCCTCGTTTCCAGTAAAAAGGGTCTCCGGTTCTCTACACTCACCGTACGAAACATAGCAGCATTAAGCTACTATTTTACGTTGGTATTCTGTGAGATCGTGATCTTTCCCCGGTCGAGCCGACCCATTCGTGCTACAACTATACTACTTATAACTGCAGCATGGCTCTACCACGTAAACACTTTCCTAGTCTAGTAGTGTTGGAAGTAATGGTGCTGGTATTAATGGTGAGGAAGATGAAGAAAGTGAAAGAAGAAGTGTACGCAATAGAGGGAGGTCAGGAGATAGTCTTTAAACAAGGTAAGAGACATTATTTTATTTTATTGCGCGGATCTTATCAAATTGATTTTTACGGTCCTTCCCATCGAGCTTACAACCTGGGCCTCTTATTTTTTTCCTGAGAGATTTATGCAAACTTACAAGAGTTGTTATATCAAATCCCTTAGTGCTTAATCTTCGACCATTACAAGCCTTCACCCCCTTACTAGTCGGGTATTCATTTTTGATAACAATTTGCTGAGACTCATCTTTTATGCCGCGCTTTGAATTATTAGAACAAGATCTCCTCGACAAGTTGTCAGCAATGCTGTGGATTTATCAATCCCTTTGCTGTCCCTTTACTTTACAACTCATTTTACACAGAACTCCTTCTTAACTTAACTACTGACTGACTACTACTAACTGTAGCTTTTACAGGATTTCCCGACCCTGGTACTAGTTAGTGCAAGGTCCCTTGAATAGTAAGCTTTATTTGGGCTAAATTCTCTGAAAACCACTTCATAATTAGGAAATTTAAGTAATCCTTGGCCGATGTCTATAATGCACCACTGATTCTTTAAGAAATCTGGTCCTAAGGTTCCGTCCCTCGTTGATACTGACAATCAGTACATGATTAAAATACATCCATTCACCAATCATAATTTCAACATCCGTATTGCCAAATACTGGTACAAGTTGGCCAGTAACTGTACGCAGCTGAAATGGTGATTGCTGCCTACACGATATGGTTCGCTTCAGTAGTTCCGGTCTTGAGATTGTATGCAATTCTCCGGTGTCATTTTCATATCGGCAGAATTCTCGTTTAAAGTACCTTTGATAGTAAATCGGTTTCGATTGCATGCTTGGGAGACCGTAATGGTTGAGGTTTTTTTTTGTGAATCGCCTTCGCCTTGACCGGCCCCTCCTCAACTTACATCCCGAGGTGTGTTAACCACTTTTTCCAATCGTTCGGACAATCGAGCCTGATGTACCCCATTTTAACACACGCGTAGCATGCCGGATCAAAACAAAGGTTCTTTTCTTCTGTTTACAATTTCCTTACTTGGCGTTCTTCCTTACGCGTCGCATTGCGTCCACTGATAATGCATGCACCACCAATCCCTAAAGAGCGCATGCCAGTGCGCTCTTTAGGGATTGGTAGTGGTCTAGTCATACTGCTGCTCAAATTACGAGCTCTCAAGTGCTGTTCACAAACGCTTGAAGTAGGGTCACTTCAATAATAGAAGCTGCTATACATAGTTGCGACGAACCAGTCTTTTTATACTTGTGAATGAGTGGAATGCCACAAAGCACGGTCCTGAGCCACCTACATTCATCGACTTCCTGCATGCCTTACCCGGTTGTCGCCACATCTAGTGGGGTACCTTAAACTTTGCCTACCGGTCCGAGGCTGCCACTCGAGAACCTTTTTTCGCCATCGATTGTCGGTTCTTCAAGCTATATGGCCGGCCCTTTAACACATCAACTTACTAATCCATTGGGTTATGCCAGTTACTCTGATGCTACTGCGGATACCCTCATTTCTCAGTTTATCAACCAAACAAACCCCGAGCATAGCGGATAGCCGCAGCTCGCTGGACGACCTTGAGCTTCCTCGTACGCCCAGCAATGAAGGACCACGTCTCAGATCCATAAGTCATCACTGGCAATACGCACTGGTTGTACAATCTTGTTAAACTGTTCAATATTTTGTAATTTTTTATATACATTGTTATAAACAATGATACGCCATAAGCGAATTTTCTTTATTGACCTTGTATATCTTAGGTACGTCTCAAAACTAAAAGCAAATTAAACAAGATCATCAGTATAACCGAAAAACCTTCTTAGCTAATCATGATAGTGTTGGAAACCGAAGTCACGTCTTTAATTAAGAACTTCACATTGTATTTGGCAACGTAGCACGTAATGATATTAACACATGACTACTAATCCCTTTCATTGCTGAAATGGAAACATTACTAGCCTGATTTAGTTAAAATAAGTTTATGACAAAATTACTATCATCATTTGTTTAATTTTAATAATCTATCAAATGCCTAGAAAACTTTTTGAAAGAATAAAATCTTTCTAAAGATTAAATTAAGAAAGACAATTGTTTGAAATGTAGTTAAGAAACTAATGGTCAAAAAGTCCAATTCTGAACATAGGCCTTCCCCATAGCTTACATGATAGGGGTTGTTTTTTTAAAGTTGGCAATCACAGTTTTTTTTTATTAAACTGTTGTCAGGAAGATGTTGCTGCCCATCTCTTGTTTTAGTTTCCTTCTATCGGTACCCATGGGATAATATGGGGTATTCTTACACCGCCGCGACACTGTTAACAACAACCTAAATAATTTGCCACAAATGTAGCCTTCATACTTATGTAAGGATTATAGCTTCTTTGCGCATGTGTATAATTAAGAAACAAAAAAAAATAATCTTAGATTACATGCATCCAATATAAACTTCAATACTAGATTGATCCATAAATTTTCGAAAACGCAATGAAACTCTAAGATAATATATCTGAATTGTATTTATTTTTCAACTTAATCACCTTCTAAGCTAATACACCTTGAATAGCATTTGCAATTTGGTTAATTCCCTTGAAAAGAAGGCTTGAGCATGGGACTCGAAAAAGACCCCTACAGCACGCATCACCACATCGTCACCGTCAAATTTTTAGAACGCAAGTGCTTTTTCAGGTGGTAAAAAGATGAAAATATTCAACTGCAACTCAACAGTTCGGATGACAGTGCCTGCCACATCAGATTG
Source organism: Parnassius smintheus behrii (assembly GCA_036936625.1). Lineage (NCBI taxonomy): Eukaryota > Metazoa > Arthropoda > Insecta > Lepidoptera > Papilionidae > Parnassius > Parnassius smintheus. Next base: position 17,998,396 of record JAUPFT010000001.1, on the reverse strand, counting down.
ATGAGAAGGTGCCTCACCATGATGAAAAAGCACTCCAGCACCCAATTTTCATCGGCGTTTATTTTTTAGTTCTTCGCGTAGTTTTTAAGTGATTAAAGTTCGGAAAATCAACTATGGAATTCAAAGTGTTAAACAATATTTTAGTATATAATTAGTCCAGCCAACTAAACTCATCATACAACATTTATTAATAATTTAGTATTTTTGAAGAATCTTAGTAACTGTACTCTATCCTTTAAAGAGAAAAGTAATTATTTGTGATAAAAGATAAAATTCTTGATATGAAAACATCAAATAAACTCACTAATCACTGAGATGTCTTAAAAAAACGAACTTTTGAAGTACCTTATCTATAATTGAAAAGTTCATAAGACTGTTGAAAATACCAAAAAATATTTCAGACAGGATGATAATGGGTCTCCGTTTATCTTAAAGGATCTGATTACTGTCATACTGTTAATTTTGGCTTCCAATTCGTCTTGAAATTAATATATTTTCTTCTTTAGTTTTGTTTGTTCGAAAAGACATTCAGATTAAAGATAATATAGTAATACTATATGGATTTCATTAATTACATTAATAAAAGTTCAAAAAAATTTACTACCAAAAGGAAACGATACGGTGGACAATGAGTTTTGTGAATAATCTTATTTTTAAAAATAAAGATGAAAAACAGGCATATAGCCCACTTGATGGTAAGTTTATTTTGTGGCCCATCGCTACCTAGATCTATCCTCGATTATTAATCGAAAAAATTTATTTCACCCGAGGAATAAGATGAAATACTTCGTTACTAGTAAAAAGGGTCTCCGGTTCTTTACATTCACCATATGAGACACAGTAGCATCAAGGTGCTATTCTAAGCTGGTATTCTGTGATACCATGATTATTTCCGCTTTAAGGCGACTCATTCGGAGCTGCTACCACCTTAAATTCGTTACTTCCTATACATCACACCGGGTCTTCATCCTATTGGATGAAATGTTAAATTACATTGAGCTTGTCAGTTCAAGACTGCACAAAATTATTCAAGGCCATGTTTTCAAAAAGAAGGTTTATGTACTGCCATACTGGCATGTTTTATATGGTTAAGGTCGAGAGTTGGGGAGACGTTTTTATTTGAAACGATCCATTTCATTCTTCAGACGTGACAAACATTTTCATCATCAAGGTGGATTTTCATATTTGCCTCAATTTCCACGATTGGCTGGTGGGGTTGTAACTGTAGTTATGTATTATTAAATTGTTTTTAGAACGATGTTATTACTTACCATTTCCTGCTTTATTTTTCTTCTGATGCCTCTTAGGACACGTAAGGGGCGTATGTGGGCATTATAAGGAATATATTTTTATTTTTATTTATAAGGCTTAAAAGGATATTTCTCTTTTATTTCAATTAACACTAAGGCAAAGTGAGTTTTGGAGCGAAGAGTACCTACTCATATGTCTCGTGACGTCGCTGTCATCCTTTTAGGTCCTTAGGTAAAATTAATAAAAAGGCGTTATTTTAAATTCCATTCATAAAGGCTTTCTCTCATTATATAGAGAGTTAGAGAGTAATATATGAGAAGATTGACGAACATAGGAGTTTTTTCGAAAGTTTACTATTCACCGCTAAACATGTCATGTATGTTGGCACTAAGAGATAGCACTCTATATCTGCCTTGAAGTCTTCCTGGATAGAATACTACCTTCTTACCTATTTCTGACTTAAACTAGTAGCACTTGCACTTATGTGTTCCGGTCTGAAGGAAGTATATAAAGCCTGGATAATTACAAGCTAAGAGATATTCTACCTTAGGCCTCAGAGGTAACGCATTTGTAGCTTGATTTGAGTTTGCAGGCAGCTCATAAAATATAGTAGCTGATTGCATGTGTCATTTCATCTCATTAAAGAGATCAGTGCATGAAAGTGTAAATGAACATTTTCAGTGATACCGGCGGCGATCGAACTAAGGCACTCGTGTTTTTATAGTATATATAATAATTATATATACTACTATATATACTATAATAATATTAATATATTATAGGGTGACAAAGAACACACAATGCACCAAATGGTAAGTGGATGCTGTGAGCCATAGATATCTACATCTACCCTCAATTAATAATCAATATGTGGATATGTTTTCAGCCCTGAGGACTAAGATAAGAAATTTTTCGGTAAAAATGTTCTCCGATTCTCTACACTAACCATACGAAACAAAGCAAACAAAGCTGCTGTTTTTTGTAATAGAAGTACGCGTGGTAGTCATGCAGCAGCTATATTATCATTGTAGTATGAATGAGTCGGCTCGATCGTGAAAGGATCATGCTCTCACTGAATTCCTAAGTAAAATATCGGCTCAATTCAAAAAAAAAAAATCTGCTGTGTTTTGCATGTTGAATGTAGAGAACCGAAATCACTTTTTACTAGAGGCGGGGGATTCCATTTTAGTGCCAAGAGTCTGCTACCCACAGCATCTATCTGCAATCAGGTAGACTATATGCTCATTTTTCATTCTTTATGTATAAAAAAGTAATATTTTACTTTTTTTTTTTTTATGGAAGAGGGGGCAAACGAGCATGCGGCTCACCTGATGTTAAGTGACTACCGCCGCCCATGATCAACCGCAACACCAGGAGAATTGCGGGTGCGTTGCCGGCCCTTTAGAAAGGAGTAAGCTCTTTTCTTGAAGGTCCCCAGGTCGTATCGGTCCGGAAAAATCGCCGGTGGTAAACTATTCCACAGAGAGGTTGTACGTGGAAGAAAACTCCTTGTGAAACGTACAGTGGTGGACCGCCAAGCATCCAGATGGTGTGGATGGTATCGGGACGTTTGCCGTGTAGTGCGTTCACGAAATTTGGCGGCTGGGATTAATCCGAACAATTCCTCAGAGCACTCCCCGTGATAGATGCGATAAAATACGCAAAGAGATGCAACATCTCTTCGCAGCGCCAGTGAATCGAGCCGATCGGAAAGCACTCGGTCGTCGACGATTCGAGCCGCTCTGCGCTGGATGCGGTCAAGTGGAAGGAGCTGGTACTGGGGAGCCCCAGCCCAGAGATGGGAACAGTATTCCATGTGCGGCCGAACCTGCGCCTTGTAAAGTTGCAGGCGGTGTGCCGGCATGAAATACTGTCCCGCTCTGCTGAGCACGCCAAGCTTTTTAGAGGCCAATTTGGCCTTCCCTTCCAAGTGACCACGAAACTGCACGTCACTCGATATGTCGACGCCGAGGATTCCGATACTGGCTGAGGCAACAAGGGGAGTGCCTTGAAACTGAGGGGATACGACAAAGGGGTTCTTTTTAGCGGTTAACGCGCAAACTTGTGTCTTCTGGGGGTTAAACTGGACTAGATTTAGTCGTCCCCAATCCGAGACTCTGTTCAGCAAAGACTCGACTTCAGACACAAGTTTGTCCCGGCACTCGGAGACGTTTTCCCGAGAAATATTGACTCGGCCGGTGTAAAGAGCATCACCAGTGCTGTCATCTGCATAGCAATGAATGTTACGGGTATGTGCAACATATCATTGATATGCAGAAGAAACAGCGTTGGCGATAGCACGCAGCCCTGTGGAACACCAGCATTAATAGGCTTGCAATCGGAGCTTGCACCGTCTACAACGACCTTGATGCTCCGATCTGCAAGAAAGCTGGTGATCCAATCGCACAATTTCTCGGGAAGCCCATAGGAAGGGAGCTTCGAAAGAAGCGCTTTGTGCCAAACCCGATCGAAGGCCTTCGCAATGTCCAAACTAACGGCCAATGCCTCCCCCTTGAACTCTACTGCCTCCGCCCATCTGTGAGTGAGGTAGACCAGAAGATCACCAGCTGACCGACCACGGCGAAAACCGTATTGGCGGTCACTAATCAGCTGGTGATGCTCAAGGTGCCTCATGAGCTGGCAGTTTACAATGGACTCCATTGTTTTGGAGAACAAGGAGGTGATGGCGATTGGCCGGTAGTTGGACGGGTCTGAGCGGTCGCCTTTTTTAGGGATCGGGTGGACGAAAGCCGTCTTCCATGATTTTGGGACTACGCCCAGTGAGTAGGAGTGCCGGAAAAGACGCGTTAAAACCGGTGCCAACTCTGGAGCACACGTCCTCAGCACAATTGGGGGGATTCCGTCAGGCCCACTCGACTTGTGGATGTCCAGGGAGAGGAGTGCTTTGCGAACCGAGCGCTGTGTGAACTGCACTTCCGGCATGGAGCACTCACACCGCGGGATGGTCGGCGGCGTACTCCCCCCGTCATCGAGAGTCGAGTTAGACGCAAAGAAAGAGCCTAGAAGATCGGCTTTCTCCTTTAATAGTTATTTAAAAAATATTAAACGCTTTCCTATCGTAGTAAAGAAACATTTCAAATTTAAAAATAAATGAGAAACAAAAGTATATAATAAAAGTAGTGATTTACTTTTATGTTAACAAATAAATATTTTCCATTTATTACTACGATAATGTGACTTGCCTTGAAATGCAACTTGTTATAATTTCGCTTACTTTTTTACGTGCGTTGTGTTTAGAAGACGAAAATTATGATTATGCTTCTCCTGGTTTAGTTGTCGCTAGCATTAAAAGAAGGGATATAATTCCTCTTCAGCCAGGAAATATAAGATGGATTAACGGTAATAATTTAAACTATAGAAGAACAAAGGACATACGAAAAGACATCATTGATCGACGCTTTGAGGTATGCTTGGACCATGAAATCTTCATCAGATCGTAACAGTTATTTGCTGGATATTGGCTCTTTCTGTTTTAGATGAGTTTGTCATATTTGCCATGCGTGGCATATGGATTGACGATCGTAGTGCCAGATGTCTTACACTTTTTAAATGGCTTCCCTTTGTAGGTTTGATTAATTTATAAACAGGTGAAGCATTCCCCGTGGCCTCTATCGACACGGAATTTCTCATAATTGTAAATATGATACGATTAATTTAATTTATAGTTGGAGGATTCTTTTTATGTATAGGAGTACGTATGGGTACCTTCTTCTTACCTATTTCTGCGCCAAACTGCTGTATTTCCGATCTAAAGTGTACAAAAGAGCATTATATAACATTACGTTGCTGATATATATTCTATCTCAGTCCTTAATGATAACTACTTATATTAAAGTATTCATTCATTTTTCCAGATAGTCATCATCATCATCATTACAGTCTCTCACAATCCCCCTGCTAAACAGGCCTCCACTAAAGGATGCCACAAAGAACGATCCTAAGCCACGTGGATCCATCGACCTTTTTTAATTGAATTAGGGTGACAAATGAGCATACAGCCCACCTATTGGTATCCACTTACCAATTTCTGTGGCTCATAGACATCTACATCTATCCTCAATTAAGAATCTAAATGTAAATGAATTTTCCCCTCTGAGGACTAAGATAAGGAAGTTTCCAGTAAAAGGGGTCTCCAGTTCTCTACACACACCATACGAAACACACCTGGATCGAGCTGCTCTTTTACGCTGTTATTTTGTGAGAGGGTGGTCCTTCTCAGGGCGAGACGACCCATACATGCTACAGTTATAATATAGTTGCATCTCGGCTCAACCACGTATAAAATTTCCTTGATGTCTCACCAGGTCGTCACTCCATCTAGTACAGGCCCACCGGTGCGAAGCTACCGCTCGATAACTTTGCTTCCTTCCCCATTGGTTACTGGTGCTTCGAGCTATACGGCCCATTACTTCTCTGTTACTCTGGTTCTACTGCGGATAACCTCATTTCTAAGTAGTTTATCGGGCAGAGAAACTCCGGGCATAGCCTTTTCCATAGCAAACTGAACGATCTTGAGTTTCAGATCCATAAGTCATCATTGGCAACACGCACTGGTTGTACAATCTTTTTTCAAGTTTTAAGGTATAATCTTTTTTTACAGATTTCAGAAGCGCAATTAAGAGAAGCACAGAGATTATCTGAAATTAATGAAATAAGAGAAGATGAAATAAAGTCTGCGCAACGACGGGAAGAACAGATCAGAAACAGCATGCAATTGAGGGAAAATTCAGTTGGAAATAGAAGAGAAAATCAATTGGAATTTAATTACAACAATCGGAATTCAAAATACGGCGAAAATAAAGATCAATTAGATAAATTACATCGCGAGATGAGATGGCTTACAATAGATGCTGACGATGGAATTGGCATTGGAATACAATAACTTTATTCTTAAGGTTTATTAATAATATTAATCAAATAAACTTGTTTTCAGATTTAAAAAATCATTTTTTTTATTAATTGATAATAATATTTGCTATAAATAATCTTTAGCATTAACAATACACTTGTCAATAAATTACACGCTAATGTTTGTATTTAATGCAATTGGTTTTATAATATTATAATACTAATTTGTGTGGGTGGGTGGGCTATATAATTTGGCATCATATAACATTGGTTTTTTTTTTTCATAGGAGAGGAGGAAAACGGGTATACGGCTCACCTGATGGTAAGAGATTACCGCGCTAACGGATAGGGTACACTTGTGCAAGTGCACCCTATCCGTTTAAAGCCAAATACTGTAAGACTAGTGCACCCAAAAAAGAAGCACCCGGTATGCACATTATAATGTTAAAATCGTCAGAAATTTCATCCGAAAATATTCTGAAGGCAATAAGATATCACGGTAGCTCTATCAGCCCTACACCACTTATTGAATTGAACTTTCAAGACGCTGTAAGTCTCGTCTATAATACTGTAAGTCTGCAGTTTGTGAATATGCTCAAGATCGTCCTCACGATTACATCAGATTTGATAAACAACAAATCCTTGCAAAAGAACACCGATTCCTACCAAAAATAAAAAGCGGCCAAGAGCGTGTCGGGCCACGCTCAGTGTAGGGTTCCGTAGTTTCCCGTCCGTCACAGTAAGTGTTCCCACTTATGAGTTTGTACAAAAACTGTTGTTTCCATCCAAGTTCAAAATAATTTTCCTAGAAAGTCCTTATAAAGTTCTACTTTCCAGATTTTTTTCATATTTTCTAAACTTATGGTTCAAAAGTTAGAGGGGGGGGACACATTGTTTTTTACTTTTGCAGTGATTATTTCCGAAATTATTGACATTATCAAAAAATGATTTTAGTAAACCCCTATTCATTTGTAAATACCTTTCCAACAATATATCACACGTTAGGGTTGAAATTAAAAAAAAATCCCTTCCCACTTAACATATAGGGGGGCTACCCTAATAAAACATTTTTTTCCAATTTTTATTTTACCACTTTGTCGGCGTGATTGATACACATATTGGTACCAAATTTCAGCTTTCTTGTGCTAGCGGTCACAGAGATTAAGCGAGGACGGACAGACGGACAGACAGACATGGCGAAACTATAAGGGTTCCTAGTTGACTACGGAACCCTAATGATACGCGAGGCTATTGAAACTGGGTGCGGCCATCTGCTTGAGATCCTATAATTAACAAAATTAAATCCATACCCAAGCATACCACTTCAAGAATTCAAGATGCTATAAGCTCGTTCTGCGTAGACCGGACCAAAAATTAATATTCAAAAACTGAAGGTACCCGGACAAACAATGGGACGTCAAACATCTCAGTCAATGACATTGAAACGTCAAACAGGTCAGTCCCGTGACCATGGAAGATGTAAAGCACTCGAAACGTCGGGAATCAAAAATAAGTTAATTAAACGCGATTAAATCCTTAAAAATTGTCTTATTCAATGTGTAGTATTCGCGCAAATTTAAGAAATACACAAAAATAATTTTTCAAATCGGACTGTCGGTTCCAGGGTTTAGCGGTTTTAAACCACCAAAAAAAAACAGAAAACTATTCCACATTCTTATATTATATAATATAACAAGTACATAGTATAGATAATTGATTATGCTGATGTGTGTTACCCATATCTGTCCCTAGATCTTCTGAACAATCTGGAACGCCTACTCAATAAGATTTACTTTCGGACTTTGTAAGTACGTAACCATATTTCACATTATAGATTCAAGCTTAATTGTTTTACAATTCAGCAGATGCGCAATATCCGAATATAGCTTGTACTTTTTACCATATTAAATTACCCATTTTGGCCTTTTTCTCTTAAGAGTAAATTTCATCTGTTCACTTCATCGAGTTCTATGACAACTCATTTACAGTTCGGGCTACTCGCCTTTGGAATTCTTTGCCAGTAGACTTTAGAAAAGTTCCCAATAGGTATGCTTTTAAAAAGTTGGTCCGTAATATGTAAAAAAAAAATACATACATAAATAAAATAAACACTCACGCCTGTCACCCAGAGGGGTAAGCAGAGACTACGGACTTCCATTTGGCACGATCCTGACATACCTCTTTCGCCTCTTTTACATCCATATATCTACGCATACATGCTCGTCGGTTAAGGGTACTTCTAACGTGGTCCATTCTCAAAATATCGCCAATTTGGTCGATAAACTTTTTTCTAGGGCATCCCTTCCCTACTCGGCCGTTCACATCCGCCATATAAATTTGCTTTGTCACTCTTTCCTCATTCATTCTTTCTACATGACCAAACCACCGAAGCATCCCTTTCTTAATCCTGGTCACAACATCATCTTGCATACCACATTTATCTCTTATCACGCAATTTCTCACCCTGTCATTCAGATTCAACCCTAACCATATTCCTTAAAGACCGCATTTCTACAGCATTTATTCTACTTTCGTGCTTTTTCTGCCACACCCAGCTTTCACTACCATACATTAAAGTAGGGACTAACATAGCATTATGAATTACCATACGTGCCTTTTTTGACACATTCTGGTTCTTCATAATACAGTGTAGTGCCCCATTCACTCTATTCCCTGCATTTACTCATCGTTCTATATCCCTATCATATGTACCATCCCTGCTAAATACACATCCCAAATACACAAACTCATCCACTTGCTCAATTAACTCTCCTTCTATTCTTATTTCACATACCGTTTTACTTTCTTCTCTTTCAAAAACCATCACTTTCGTCTTACTTGCGTTCACTTTCATTCCCCTTTCCTTTAATTCCCAGTTCATTAATGTAACCATCATTTGCAACTCAGCCGCCGATGATGCAAATATGACTTGATCATCGGCATACAAAAGGCATTTGACGGTTAACTCGCCCATTCTTAACCAACATTCTTCATCTTTCAAAGTTTGCAAACACCTGTCCATAAATAGGTTGAACAGCCAAGGGGAAGCTACACAGCCCTGTCTGACACCTTTTTGGATGCCAAACCAGTCCGAGTAGACCCCATTGATCTTGACACAAACACTAGAGTCCCTATAAAGAGACCTTAATGCCTGTATCAAACCAGTGCTCGACTCATATGAGTTCAGTGTTTGCCATAACACATTCCTGTTCACTCTGTCATAAGCCTTTTCCAAGTCCATGAACGCACAAAACACTTTCTAGTTTTTGGCCAAAAACTTCTCCGCAATCATGCGCATGGAAAAGACTTGATCTGTACACCCCATTCCCTTTCTAAAACCCGCTTGCACATCCCAAATTTTTCCATCAGTTTCTTTCATAACTCTTTCAATTAACACCTTAGCATACAGTTTACCCACAATATTAAGCAAGTTGATACCTCGGTAGTTTTTGCAGTCCTGCTGTGACCCTTTTCCTTTATATATTGGTACTATAACTGCTTTACACCAGTCATCCGGTACCCGTTTTAATTCCCAACATAAATTAAACAAGGTGTACAGCAGGCCTGCCACCACTCCCTCTCCAGCCCTTAGCATCTCGAGTATCATATCCAGCTGCCTTACCTGCTTTCATGCTTTTCATTGCTTTCATTATTTCATCTACACTTATCTCCATACCCCTTTTCACTTCTTTCGGAATTTCTAGTTCATTTAATTCAGACGACTCTTCCCTCTTAAACACGCTTTCAAAATATTCCTTCCATCTGTTTAAATTCGAAACTTCATCATTCAGAATACATCCATTCTCGTCTCTTATAGCATTCATCACAGGCTGTTTTGTATTTCCCCTGGCAGTTCTTACGAGTTTCCAGAACATTTTTATATTAGCCTGGAAATTATCAAATATCCTTCTATCATTCTTATCCGTTCTTTCTTTCTTTTTCCTTTCAACAACTTCTTTTACTCTCTTATTTAAACGTCTAAATTCTGCCCTTTTTCTTTCAATCTCATCAATCATACCAGAAGAATTACCAGCTTTGGTTGCTAGTAAATCTAACCATGCTTTCTTCTTTGATTCAACTTCCACCCATACCTCATCATCCCTCCACAACGTATTACTTTTCCTTTCATTTGTTCTCTTACTTACACCACATACTTCGGTGGCGGCATCCACCAAACCTTTCTTAATATTATCCCACACAGTATTCAAGAAAAACACACACACAGTATTAAAAAAATTTAAGTTTTCAAAATTCAACTTAGATTTTTTAGTTATACTAGGCGATTTTTATTTAGATTTTTTTTAGAAAATAAGTCCTATTTTTATGAAAGCGAAAGCATCTGGTTTTAAAATGACTGTTAATGCCTGCCTGCAGGACAGCTTTATTTCATAAAAATTGTTACGTAATGTGTATAAAAGTTTTTAATAAGATACCTAAAGCAATTAGAGAGTTACCAACAATGCGAATGAAAACTCACCTAAGAAAATGGCTCATCCAGAAATCTTTTTACTCAATTAAAGACTTCTTTGCAGATAAGTAGACGATACATTTTAGAATTTGAAACAATGTTTAAATTATGCCATTCTTATAAATTAAAAATTTTATTTATTTAATTAATAAATTTGATATAAATTTTGAAATAAATTAATGACAATTCGATATGTAACATTTATAATTGACTCTATATTTACTGACATAAGAACATTAATATTTGACATTGAGCTATAATAATTCTTATACATCTTATTGGCAATTTATTTTTCTGACACTGTTGCATAATTAATTAGTCATCAAATCAACCGAGTAATGTTAAAAAAAAAAAAAAATTGTTGTTAAAAAATCGATAAGTATTGGTGTTTAAGTTACGGGTACTTGACTTAATTGACTAATATTTGCACACCACTGAGGTAGAATATGTAGAACAAATTATACTCGAACACCATTGTACAACCATATTCTTGCATAATTAAAAAAAAAAAAACAAAAAAAAAATTTTTGAAAACAGTTTAGAGAAGCATTATTCAGGGTGACACAAAAAAAGTTGGAAAAGTAAAGATTTGTGGCTACAGTAGTGAAGAGACTGTCACAGGGTGTGAATCTTTTCGTTTTTTTTTAAATGCCTATGATTTTAAAAACATGCAACTTGGTTTATTTTTAATTTTTTCTGACAACCAGCATGACTTATCTTTTCACCCCGTTCTGGGTTGACGTCAAGTTTACTCAGTTCCTCTCTGTATATATGTATATATACGTCTAATAATAAAAATAAATCAAATTATATACATAATCAAGTTGTAAAACAAAAACATATTCAATTATTACTTAGAAAATTCATTTGGAAATTGTCACTGCTAGGCTTCCTGTTATATGACTATATTTATTATTATTATGTGTTTTACATTTATATCTTTTAAACACTAAATTAATTCTAGTTTTCATCAATTTATTGGAGCAACGGTAGTTATAGCGTCATTGCTAATGGTATTGGTTGGTTCTTGAGATGAGTTGAACTGGAACATCACAAGTTCATAGGTGACTATGGTTCCAGCGACCTGAAATAAAAGAATATATATTATATAAAATTCAAGAAATGTATAATTAGCTGGTGATGGTTTGCGCGACGGTAAAGATCCTAGTCGTATTGTTTTCAAATAAATGACTAACTGGTCTCTTATGTAACGATCTATATACTAAGTATTATAAGTTTATTATGTGTTACATACATGTCTCTATAAATATATGTCATCTCCAATTCAGTTACAATTTGCGATATGATAGTGAAATCATAAATATTGATAAATAAAATAATAAAAGTAATAAAAATAAGCGAATCACTTACCAAAAAGCCGACATCAAAAAAAGGAGGAAGTATTCAATTGGACAGTATTTTTTGTGTGTTTACGAGACATCTTTCTAAGAGAATGGATTTTGATGATTCTTTTTTATTTGAAAGCTGATGTTTCTCATGAAATCCTATACAAATTTGATCAAGATCTGACTAGTAGTTTTTGAGTTATCATTAGTAATGCGTATTTAATTGACTTCAACTACATTGATGTTCTTATCTTATATATATATATATATATATATATATATATATATATATATATATATATATATATATATATACAACGTGTCCCAAAATTCAACGATAAGCCGACACCGGGGGATAGACCTACCCCGGACTAATCGGGGAAAAAAAGAAAAAAAAATATATCCCAATTATATTTTAAGTTATATAAAAAAAATGAAATTCTTCAGAAATTGAGACCGTTTATGATATTTTTCACTACCATGACCACAATTTTTTTTATATTTTTGTTTCTTTTTTTATAGGCAACCTGAATAGTACTGCTATCTACCACAATTCTTAAAAAATCCAGAATAACTCTTGTTTTATCACGAAAATTAATGAAACTTATTTTATTCCCTAAATTTTTTGAAGACTTTTACTTTTAACCAAATTTAACATATCGTGGTGTAAAAAAGAAGTATGAACACTAGTATGGCAAGTTTTTTTAAAAATTGACGCAACTAACCAACATTCCAAAATGGTATAATACTCTAGGAAAACAAGTTATAAAAAAATATGGGTCTATTATTTCTTAACAGGGGCCGAATTCCTTAAATTGTAATTGTCAGTAATCACTTTTACTACATGCCCAAAATGGCTTCTTGTTACAATTTCTAGGAATTTTAATGGGGCATGCATACCTTAGATAGATAGATAGAGATATTTACGTTAAAAAGAGACAACAACAGGGCAGGTAGAGAAGCTGTTACTATTCTCAGCAAGTCAGTTCAATACGCTCTACTCCTTTGTTTACTGCGCACCGTTCCCAATTCATCTTACGTGGCTCTCGTACATACTATCGACTTTTGGCTTGGCTTTTTGGACTGGAATCGACCTGCAAACTTAACTGGCCTGGCATTATTTGGACTGGAAGTGATCTGCAAACTGAACTGACCTGGCATTATCTTGGACTACGATTGTGTTTTGTGATTTAGAGTTCTGGCGCATTTTGGACTGTTTGGCGTTTCACATGCCGCAACTGTACACACCACAGGAATACAAAGGAGCAGAGCGTACTGAACTGACTTGCTGAGAATAATAACAGCTTCTCTACCTGCCCTGTTGTTGTCTCTTTTTAAGGTAAATATCTCTATCTATCTATTTTTCTCTAACATCTAAGGTATGCATGCCCCGTTAAAATTCCTAGAAATTGTAACAAGAACCCATTTTAGGCATGTAGTAAAAGTGATTACTGACAATTACAATTTAAAGAATTCGGCCCCTGTTAAGAAATAATAGACCCATATTTTTTTATAACTTGTTTTCCTAGAGTATTATACCATTTTGGAATATTGGTTAGTTGCGTCAATTTTTAAAAAAACTTGCCATACTAGTGTTCATACTTTTTTTTACACCACGATATGTTAAATTTGGTTAAAAGTAAAATTCTTCAAAAAATTTAGGGAATAAAAAAAGTTTCATTAATTTTCGTGATAAAACAAGAGTTATTCTGGATGTTTTAAGAATTGTGGTAGATAGCAGTGCTATTCAGGTTGCCTATAAAAAAAAGAAACAAATATTAAAAAAAATTGTGGTCATGGTAGTGAAAAATATCATAAACGGTCTCAATTTCTGAAGAATTTCATTTTTTTATATAACTTAAAATATAATTGGGATATATTTTTTTTTTCTTTTTTTCCCCGATTAGTCCGGGGCAGGTCTATCCTCCGGTGTCAGCTTATCGTTGAATTTTGGGACACGTTGTATATATATATATATATATATATATATATATATATATATATATATACATATACATATATACATTGAAGTTGATTGTATAATTTTTTAATTATACCACTTGTTTGCTATTGTATCGAAATATATGAGCGATATAGGTTTCGATTAAAATTGAAAATCTATTCACCTTACCTTTTAACATGCATCATTTTGTTGTAAAATGATGTTAAAATAAAAAAATGTTTAAATATATTTTAAATCAAAACTATGAGATAAAGAAAAAAATCGCTCGAACATTTTTTGTATAAAATTGCAAATTTTATGTCGTTATTAATTTTCTCGCATTTTTCGATTTTCCAAAAAAGAACTGTATGTTTTTAAAATATAGCCTTGATCAGGGAGCAATGCAATATTTACCTATTCGTGAAGTACATGCAGTTCATGTTCATGAGCTACCTAACGAACAGAACAGACAGACAGAAAAAATATTTTCTTTAATAGCATGCAGATAGCCATTGTGACAATAACAATATATAATAATAATATTCTTTATCCCCTAAATACGTTAAAAAAACTTTGTATTAATATATAATGTCAATAACAAGAATGAATGTAAGACCCGCAGGAAATCGATGAATGCAGGTAGCTTCAGACCATGCTGGCATTTTTTGGGGGAGACCGATGTTCAGCATTGGATTGTTGAAGGACTGTACTGATAATAATGAATGGTAATGTCAATAGAATCCCAGCCCTTTTTTATCGAAAGAGCCGTCTTAGGAAAAGGACCGAAAATTGTGCGGTCTTTGATTTTTGGCCGTATATCTGATGAACCATTGAACAATAATATATATTTTGCTTAGATAGTAACTTTCGACATATTCGAAAAAATTCAGAATTTCGAGAAAATGATAGCAAATCAAATTAAAAAATTTCACTACACTGAGTGTAATATTTACCCTTTTTACTGAAAAAGATGCATTCCATCTTAGTCCTCACGGGTGACAACGCATCTGCATTTGAATCGTAATCGAGGATAGTTGTAGATGTCTATGGGCAACCACTTACCATCAGGTGGACATGAGATGGACTGTGTGCTCGTTTGTCACCCTGTCCTATAAAAAAAACTTTTAGATTGTGTAATCTTAAATAATTAAAAGCAAGTCTTTTTTCAAAGTAAATCATACTCGTTTAAATATGAAAGCGTAACCCTGCTGAGATAAATGTCTATAGAAACCTAAATACCTAAAGAATAGAAGAGACTAATTTGAATGTTTGTATTGTTATATGTAAGAAAAAAAAGTTATATCAAAGAATTGTTAAATAATTATAATTTAATAAAAACTTACAGTTAATAGTAAACTTCGAGTAACACTGAAGAATTGCAGTCCACTTAAAGCAACTTTATTACCGTGAACCTGATCTAAAAACCTCTGCACCTACAATACAAAATATAACAGAAAAAAATTAACAAGCAAATGTAAAGACTTCTCGCTGGTGGTTACATCCCTCCTCCTATTTCTAAAAGGTGTTTGGAGTAGGTAAGCTGCTATTTCGACAATTTTTTTTATATTTGGTTACAATATGACATCAAAGTTTTCTCGAAGTAATTGTAATTTTTATTGTCTTATAGTGCCCAGCAAGGATTGCAATTTTTTGTCAGATATCTTCGTAGACACGCTTACAACAACTCATAACGAATTTAATTGTAATTGGATAGTTGTTAAATGAACGCATATAAGATGAACAAACAAACAAAAAATATTCATTTTATATAATACAATATGCGAGTATCCTTTACCGCCAAGCGCGTCGTTTGAACTTAAAATTGCAATAGACAATGTCGATGGATTTAAGTTGTTAAAGCAGAATTTCCAACACCGTGATCATGGGTGCCGCCTAGCACTCGAGACGTACGCTTGGAATAAGTAAATTGAATGTGATTACAATCTTTAAAGCTTTTGCCGTGTCGTGGCGGATTAAGAGAATCCAACACCCAACATTCTGTGATCATCGTAAGAGGCAACAAAGAGAAATAAATCAGTAGATGGGTAGCATCATATTCCCGTTGACAAAAAAGTTTGGTTTTCAACACGCGTGCTGAGCGCAATAAACTATAGCACATACCTGTTATCTGTTTGTTGCAGTGGACTTTTGTTGAGGAATGTATGTATGTAATGGTAAGCTTTTTAAAGGTTAATTTTACTTGATGTGCAGGACTCGCAGTGCTTACAATACATGTATAATTATAGACAGAGAGGCATAAGGTCTGTCTGTCAAAAGAACGTGGCAGCTTTTGAATGGTTGTAGCACGAAAAAGTCAGTTCGACCGTTGAAGTACTACGCTACTAATGTGTTTCCTTTAGTGTGTAGAAAACTGAAGACACTTTTTACTAGCACCGGCGAATTTCATCTTAGTCCCAGGGGTTACAATGCTTCTGTACTTTGTTTCCTAATTGAAGTTGACCACCAGGTGAACTGTGAGCTCGTTTTACATACATGTTTTACGTTACTACCTATGTAGTAATATGAACTTACTTCTAAGCAGTAAACTGGTGATGGCACATCATATAGAACAGAAGCAGGAACGGTAGATGCTGTGTTCACTTGTGACGCAATCAGCGATACAGCTACTGAACGCGTGATGAGGTAAACCAGTGAAAACAGGAAGTAGGCTGCTGCTTCGTAGCCACCCAGGATAGTCGTCCTATAAGAAAAAATAGTTGAGGTTCAAGGGAGACGGAAACTCATTGTCCAAATGCACGCCTACAAAACATACCTTGTTTAAGTTACAGCATAATATGTTTGGCACATACCTCTTTTAGATTTTGAGAGTTTTATAGAATTATTAGTCCGCCGCACTGCTGCAGTGCATGTTGACGGACTTCATATGTAGTTTTAATATTTTTGTATTTCAGACAAACATGTAGATTTCGTGACGACGTTTTCCTTCACCGGCAAGCACGTGATGAAATCAACATTTAAAATTGCAATTAGCAATATTATTGCTATCTGCGGGTATCGAACCCGAGTTACCAGCGCAGTGAGAAATTCAGAGCGAGTAATTAGCTCCTGAGCTGCCGCGGTTCATACCTTGGTTACTAACTAACAAACCTCGGGCTGTCAAATGTGGCCTTAGAACCATTCTAAAAAACCGAGACAAAGTCCCACTCCAGAATTGTGTCTAGAATTGAGAAACATAACATATAACATAAACACTCACGCCTGTCACCCACAGAGGTAGGCAGAGATTACAGACTTCCATTTGGCACGATCCTAACACACCTCTCTCGCCTCCTCCACATCCATATACCTACGCATACATGCTCGTTGGTTAAGGGTACTCCTAATTTGGCCCGTTTTCAATATATCGCTCATTTGGTCGATAAACTTTCGCCAAGGACGTCCCTTTCCAACTCTACAAACAAAACAAATTTATGTTGTTCTTGTGAACGGCAGAGAAGGGCAACATAAATTTATGTTGCACAAGCAACATAAATTTTCTTTGTCACTCTTTCCTCATTCATTCTTTCCACATGACCAAACCACCGAAGCATTCCTTTCTTAATCCTTGTCACAACATCATCTTGCAAACTACACTCCTCTCTTATCACACAATTTCTCACACTGTCATTCAGATTTAGCCCTAAGATACTCCTTAACCTTCCTTCTGCCACACCCAACTTTCACTACCATACGTTAAAGTAGGGACCAACACAGCATTGTGAATGTGTGCCATACGTGCCTTTTTTGACATATTCTGACTTTTCACAATAGAGTGTAGGGCCCCATTTACTCTGTTTCCTGCGTTATCATTAAGTCAATTATTTATTATACGAGTATGTACGTAAATATTCTTATTTATTCATTTATTTATTTAACAGTTTATGTACACACATACTTTGATAGGAAAATGGTAAAAACAAAATTATGTACAAAGGCACTGCTTATTCCATAAAGAAATTTCTTCCAGCAGGCCTATTGAAGGATAGTTGAAGGAAATAGAAGTAGTCAAAGTGTGCACTTTATTAACATATACAATAAAATACAAATTTATAAACCTACATATATATTATACACATACGTACATACATACACATACATATATATACATATACATACACATTCTTTTTGCACTCTAACTTTTAGCACTGCACGTAAGTTGTTGCCAACTGTAACGTATATCCAGTATTAGAGAATTAGAAACACGTGTTTTTATAGAAAAGAAGGCAAACAAACATACGGTTCACTTGATGGTAAGTGTTGACCGCCGCTCATGAACAACTACAATACAACTGCAGGTATGGTACCGGTCTTTTAAAAATATTTGATCTTGTTTCTTGAAGGTTCCTAAGTCGTATCGGTCCGGAAAAATTGCCATTGGGAAGCAATTCCACAAAGAAGTCATACGATAAAGAAAGGTCTTAGTAAATAACACAGTAGCGGATCGCCAAGCATGCAGATAATTTAAATGGTAGTTGAATTTTGTCGCGATGTGTGTTGGTGAAATTTGGCGACTGAAATCAATTCCTCAGAACATTTTCCGCAGTAAATGCTAAACTATGGGTGAGTCTGGATGAAACTCGGAATATATATATATATATATATATATATATATATATATATATATATATATATATATATATCAAAAGTTACGATTACGTGAAACATATTCTTTTTTCTTGATGCAAGTATAAATTAAAGTAACCTAAAAAATAAGTAGTTATTAATTTAATAAAATTATTTGTATTAATAATATAGTGTCTGGACCCACTGCACTTAGGTTCACCATTAATTTTATGAGATGAAAGTACAAAATATATATTAACAATGCAACTTGCGCTTAATGCATTGAATAAAATTGCAAGTTGAGATTTTTTACAAGAAATTACTTATCTTCCGAGATAAATAAAACAAAAAAATATGTCAAAAATTACTTTCCTTGTCGCACTGCTGCTGCATTCTCCAGTTCCTTTGATTCCGTTCCTGAATAAATAAATAATAATATCTCCTTATTTTGCAATGGAAACATTTGTTAAACATGTAATACGTGGTATTGGGCCGGCTTAACCGAGGAAAGACCACGCTTTCACAGAATACCAGCGTAAAATATGTGAGTGTGAGTGAGAGAGCAGAGAGCAGAAACGGGATGTTTCATCTTAATCCTCAGGGATGACAACGAATCTCGATTAATCAAAATGCATCCGCATCTTGATTCTTATGAGCTAGTAGATTATCTTACGTCGTCACTATACGACTGTCTTAAATATGGTATTATTATAATTTAAACCAAATGCATCAACTCCTTATTGATTTAAAAACGAAACCAATCACTCACTCCAAAGTATTAAACAGCTGCAGACAAATAAAAAACAGATTGTTAGCGAAGGAAATGAAGACAATTCCGCTGATTACGTCGTCGACTCTTCGAACCAGCTGTGTCGCTCTACCGTAATTTTCACGACTAGTTTTCCAAAATACCTCTGGCAAATACTGAAATCAAAGAACTATTACTTAACTTAGGTAACTAAAACATTTGTATGTTTGTAAAACTTATAATAAAAATAATTTTAATAACATTTCGTCCTTACATCAAAAAGTCTTTTTTTTATTAAATTGTCAAACGAGCTAATGATCTATCTTTATACTTATATAGATAGATCATTAGCTGCTATAGCGAATAGACACTTAAAAATGGTTATATAAATTTAATAGAGTTGAGTGGTTATATAGGTAAAAGCGAACAAACTAATTTCTTATCGAGGGATTTCAAGGCGAAATATCCGCCACTGACCTACTGGTTATTTACACATAGACGCTAAACAGTCAAAAAATATATCCCGGCTATGTGTCAAATATCTATTGTCATTAACTGTCATCCATTGTGGTGATTCAATTCCCGCCATTTTCTGCCATTTTTGTAATATACTTTAATTACTATTATACTTCGCTTTTAGCACTAATGTTATTTTAATATATAAATTTAGATGAGAAAAACTTGATTATTTTATTTTATTGTATAAACCATAACATTACACCCAAAGTAAAGAAAACACGAAATTAAGTAAATTATTTCTCCGGGGTAGTAAATACAAGCCCCAACAGCTGCAATATTTAAGAAATGGTGCCATTTAGGAAAACTCTGTTGATAGGATAGTGTTCAAATTGGGAATTATTAATAATATCGTACCTTTCCTTGAGCCACTAAAAGTTTTTTGTTGACATGTTCCAATCGGAAAGTCAAGTAGTAACTCATACAGATAACAAACAAGTCGGAAAAATTCCAAATGATCGTCGATTGAAAATGAAGAAACTGAAAAATAGCACAATTTAAATTAATCAAAGTGATGTAGTACAGTTAAAGCAATGTATTTGAAATTAATATTTTCGAGTACATCACTCACATTCAATTTGCCGACAGTTTAGTCCCTATGGCAGAATCTTCCTTATGGCTGAGTACCTCCTATCGGATAGGTCTTAAAATTAACATGGACAAAACAAAGATCACGTATAACGTCCATGTCACGCCTTTGACCGACTTAGATCACCATTTAGTATGCTGAAATGACAATGGGCCGGCCATATAGCACAAAATCCAACAGGAATTCGTTGGATGCAGGCGGCTTAGGACCGTACTGTGTACTGTTCCTTATGGAAGGCCATGTTCAGCACTGGACTTATGAAGAGCTGTAATGGCGATGGTTAATTACTCGACAAAATAGTAATAGGAAAGTTATAAAACACGAAGCGTACATAATGTATAGCCGATAGCACAAAGGCATAATGTAGCTCTCTTCCCATTAGTGAGAGATTTTTTCAGAATCGAATCATTAATTTTTTACACCTATAGGCAAGCAGATTGGCAAAGCATATTACATCGCTCTGATAAACCCCTTGTTCGTCATTAGTGATTTGAAAAATAGGTTCAGTGGTTTTAAATATATTTTCGCCACTTGATGGCAGTCGTTGTGGTACAAATTAACATGTTTTTTATAGACTAGAAAAGTAAAAAAAAACGCGTACTCGTTAGGATTGATGATTTTTTTTATAGAACATGAGTGACTAATGAGCACACAGACCACCCAGATGGTAAGTTGATGCTGTGGTCCATGGACATCTACATTTATTCTGAAGGTGGAAACAAAATTGAGATAAATTGTCACCCTTGAGATCTGAGATGGAATGTCCAATTTCCAGTAAAAATAGTCTCCGTTTCTCTACATTCAAAATACTCATCATTAAGCTGCTATTTGACGATGGTAATTTTATTTATTTTTTTAAAACTTTATTGCGTCCCCTTAGAAAAAAAATACAAAGGGCGGACTGAATGCCTAAAGGCATTCTCTACCAGTCAACCTATGGAGTGGTGAGAGTTTGTCGTAGGTGTAACAAATAAAAGAAAAGAAGAAAAAGAAAAAGGAGAATCCAAAATTAAGGCACATTGCATTCGTGAGAGCGTTGTCGAGTACCCCGGTCGAGCCAACCCATTCGTGCTACAACCATAACAAAGCTGCAACGTGGCTCTACAACGTTTAAAAATGCACGTGCACACAAAAATAAATCAAATATTTATAATAGAAGTGTGATACTAGCACTCAGTTCACCTAATGGTTTTTTGATGCTTTGACCCATAGAGACCTTTTTTGCAATTCGCTCGATTTCGATTTCTTTATAGGATAGGATGACAAACGAGCACATTATAGTCCACTTGTTGGTAAGTGGTTGCTGTGGCCCATAGACATATACATCTATCCTCGATTACGAATTAAAACGCAGATGCGTTGTCATCCGTGAGGACTTAGATGAAATGCCTCGTTTCCAGTAAAAAGGGTCTCCGGTTCTCTACACTCACGAAATTGAGAAACGTTGTTATACCTTAAGGTTAAGATGCAATGTGTTGTTAACAAAAAAAGAAAATCACATTTACGTTGGTTTAGTTGGTTAGCCAAGTGGCATTTAAGTATTATGTGTGATTGGTGGACGTATTTTATTTATTACATTAATTTAAGATTCTGGCAACAGTGAATCGCTGGAGCCTCATTAGTTAGATGAGCATTACACGACTAACCTATACATTGAACCTTCGCCCAGATGGAGAGCATTTTAATGAGGTGTGTAACGTACAAGCGTGATCGTCATAATTTTTTAGCTGATACCAATCAAGACACTTTTATACAAGAGTACGTGTTTGTCAAGCACGTTGTTCGGTCGATATTTGCTTAGACATCAAGACATTTTAGTTCTTTTTAGCCCAGCGACTGTCTGGTGGTAAGCGCAACTGTTGATCTTGTGGTAATTAGTTCGTATTCTGGGTCGGAGTAAAATCAGTTAATTGTTCTTTCTGTCAGGAAATTTTTAGTAGAAATAAATTCCCCCGTACCTCGGAAAGCAATGTTGGTTCTGCTCTTTTCTCTTTCCAATCTCTTTTTAAATATATCAGGTTGTCATCCCACAGAACGATGAGAAAGAGATAGAGAGAGAGAGAGAGAGAAAGAGAGAATAGAGAATACAACTAAGTTTGAGTACACACTTGTGAATTATACTCCTATCCTGTGCAAATAACTAGTTTGCGTTTAGAACGCCGTGACCAAAATGCGGTCTGAAAGGCAATTGGTGTTTAGCCCGCTTTAGTCACATGGATTATTAGTATGTAATCTTACCTGGGTAAGCATTCCCAAAAATGGCGTATATGGTAAAAATTTGAAGACCCATGGATAAAAATGAGTTACAAATCCCTCGTAAAGGCTTTTATTGGGATAGCAGGTCAGAGCTCCAGCATATGCTGATAATAAGGAAAGGATATGTTCGACTGAAACATAAAGGAAAAACATTTAAATCATAACTACAATTTAAAAATATAAATAAAAGTAGTTTTAACATTTTCACTGTAAATAAAACATGAAGATCAGCCAACGTGTTCGATGGAGACGACAAACTTTAGAAAAACTCACTGATTGCATAGGGAGAGAAGCTAAAGTCAAATTATCTGCTTTGCGTGAATTAACAGCCGCGACTTATTATAGTTAATTAATGTTAATTTTATCAAAGTGACTTAAAATTGTAAATTAAAAAGTTATTAAACCGGTAAAATGCTTAAATAGTAAAATGCTTAAAAGTATTGATGTTTTATTCTATGTGCAGTATTCGCGTAATCATTAACTTATTACACACTTTATAACAGCTTATTAAAACTTTACACATATCTCATTTCCAAAATGATTACCACGAGCTTGACGGTAAAGTAAAATGAGAAAATTTGCATGTATGAGGAACTTCGAGGTCATTTGAAGTCTAGCATACACTGGATGGAGCAGTGTTAGACTGATTGCTGCATAACTCTCTCAGAAAAAATTATAAATTCGGATAGAAATAACTAATATTTCAACATACCCAAAGCTAAAAACAACACAACTGCGCAAGTTATGTTACATCTGTATGTAACACTGTGATCAAAGCTTGGATCTATTTCTTCAACCAATGATATATTTCGAACAAGCTTAGGCCAGTTTCTAGCAACACGAAAGAACGTTATCATAGTTATGCAGGTCGTAGTGTAGAAAATGATGGGTGCTAAAAAAATAATTGATTTGAATAAATCATTAAGGTATTATTTTTATTTTATACCTCATATAATTATTTTGTGCCAGTATTATTAGAACGTAAGACATAATAACAAAATATATTACTTGTCACACTCAGAGTTGTCTCGGAATGAGTAACTCTAGTTATACACATGATCACCATGAATACTTGACCAATTAATGACAAAAATGCGTACATACATTTCCAGGACGACCACTCAAACCTGTAACACATAAATAAATAAATTTTAAATTGCCTTTGTTTTTCATGCCAGTCGTTAAATTTGAAAGAAAAAAATGTCATGTTGACAAGCTGATTTGCGATCGTAGTGCTAGACGTTTCATAGCTTTTACACCTTTTCCCATCATACTGACGAATAATTTAGCTTCAACATTAATTTATTTATTCATTTATTACAGTGTATTCTATTGGAACCTATATACCGTTTAGCGATGGTGTAAGAATATCCACTGCTGCATATCGTCCTGTGGTTGTTGCTAGAGGCGACAGAGAGAAATGATTAAAAATAAAATACTGTGGGTTCCAACCGGCCTTCTTAGGCCTTCCCGCCAGCCCCTTCCTGAGGGAGGCCTATATAAGATAACGATAAATGGTTACCGTTATCATTACCATAACAGTTAATAAGGAAGTCATGCCCATATCCTCGTTTCTTTCTCTCGTCTGTTAAAAAACCTACAGTAAATATGGAGTAGTGGATATACTTTCACCCAAAGAACGCCGAATTCCATGTAGTGGTATCGTAACAGAAACGGTCACCCAATTTATTCCCCTGGGTGTCGTAAGAAACGTCTATGAGAAATGCCATATAGGGCTCATGATTTTAAAAATATCGCGGTGTAGCATCTCGTATAATAAAGAAGTATTTTTAAAGACCGACGTTATACATTATTTGTTAACGTATTCATCAACCTGTACATATCATGCGTAGCGAGTAAGACAGTTCCATTCTACAAGAGGAAGAGGCCTTTTCCTAGCAGTGAACTTTTAGAGACTGATAAAGAAAAACAAGGTAATCGATATTGCTTACGTCAATTTGAGAATTTTTTTTACAAATTCACCCAAAAATCCTAATTATTTTGAATCCCAACTTAACAGAAATAGTATTACTAATGTTCCAATCACATGCTGCTTGTTTAACGGTCATCAATCCACGTATCTAGTTTAGTTACTACGAGCAAATGATTAGGAGACCATATTATGTGGATTGAGAAATTGGGTACTGCATTAGGTCCGCCTGGATACAACATTCTGTGTGTATAAAATTGTATAAATATGTAAAAACTAAATTTATTTTACAGGTGTACCCATAACATTAATTTGATATTTGAAGGTCTCCAATTCTTGTGGTGTAGCTACTATTACACAGTACTCCTGCAGAATCACGTAAAGTGAGAATCTTGATAAAAAATAAGTATATTGAAGGCAAATGACAATTAGTCAAATATATCCATTTTTTTCCCGTATAACATTCAAAAGAAATTTTTACACGTAATTTTATTATTTTTTCCACATTTTTATCATGTTTTTGCACTGTCATCTGAATTTGAGCTTAATTTAAAATTACAAGT
Source organism: Parnassius smintheus behrii (assembly GCA_036936625.1). Taxonomy (NCBI): domain Eukaryota; kingdom Metazoa; phylum Arthropoda; class Insecta; order Lepidoptera; family Papilionidae; genus Parnassius; species Parnassius smintheus. The sequence continues at coordinate 17,973,355 of JAUPFT010000001.1, read as the reverse complement.
TTCCAGCTCATCGAGAATTTAGCTTAAAATTAGTTACTAAATTCCACCCGGAACAACAGACAAAGAAGAAAGTTACAATAAAAACGAGTTAAAAAGGAGCTTCTTTTTAAATTCAAGTAAAACAAAAACTTTTAAAACGTGTTCATGTGAAATATGGTATAAAACTTTTAAAAAACTTTACAAGTGCGATACAATAAGCACGACGGTTACTGTTAAAGTCAATCAAAGTACGTTACTGAACAACGGTCTCCCCGTAGATTGCCCAATTGGAGAGATATTTTCAACTTCTATTACTTATTCTTTTTCATTAGAACCCTAAAAACCTACCGCCGCAAAAAAGTTTTCCTAAAGCCCTGCCCAAGCCTATAAGAAATCACGTACTGGTAAAAATGCAGGAAGTTGATGGATGCATGTAACTCAGGACTGCGTATATTATATATACGCGGTCCTGCATATTTAATAAATTAATAATAAATTTGGTATTTGTTTCCTCCCACATATGATCAGCAAATTACAATAAACCTATTACTTAATATAGGCATTCCTTCGTATATTTAGCGATGAAGTTGTGAAGGGCTATAATGGTAAGGAATTATTATTTACTGAAGTTGCTTACCGGACATTGGCAGCTATTTTACTCCTAACACCATTTACAGGAAGTAGGGAGAATGCTTGTCCAATAATCAACGTTGCCCGTAGGGTTTCTTGAAATGTATTAGGAGATTGCTGTGATTTAACTTCAGCTACATTTATTTTGTTTTCTGTAACGATTTTGATTATCAAGTTTAGACATGTTGGTACATTTTCAAAAACTTCTGGAACTATGAAATTTTTCCAAATAATAGTAGTATTTGAAACAAAAGAAAAAACTAATATATATATATATATATATATATATATATATATATATATATATATATATATTATTTATATTTAGGTAATGACTCTTGACGGCTCCGTAGCTTAGCAATGAGTTACAGCGCTAAGGGCCCCGGGGGTTCAAATCCTACACGGAACAAGTATTTGTATAGTCTACAAGTAATTGTTACGGGTCTGGATGTTTGTCCTTGTAAAACTTTTATTTGTAAACTGCCCCCACGATACAAAAGAAAATCATAGTGTGGAGGTAACGTTTTTAAATAAAAAAAGTAAAAAAACTTATACGGAACGTTGCTTTCGTATTTCATGACTTTTATGCACGTCCTTAAAAATGATATAATTCTTTATGGATGTATGTATATACGCACATCAACACGGTATTTGGATATTTTTAATAACGTTAGGCAACTAAAAGAGTACCGGCCACTTTAAAATGTTTTAATATCAAATTGTTCGTCATTTATTCCAGATTCATCCCAAATTCAAATTAAAAAATGTATTGGTGATAAAAATTAAGTTAAACTAGAGGAAGCGAATGTCGCTCTCAAGATTATTGTTATTTTTGTTGAAAACCGGCTCTGAAATATATTTTTCATTCAACTTTGGTATATTGTGATAATTTTAAAGTTTATCGTAATGCAACGTCGATATTTTATTGCAGAAGATATATTAAAAGCAGTGGCAAGCATTATAGGCAGGCAGGTGGTAATAAAGTCAGGCAGGCTGGTGCTTTTCAACATGACATCGCTGCGGCAAAAGCCACAAAGTATAAAGTGATTTCGAGGTTGTGGTTACGCTGTGGTACTACCTCGACCGTAGACGTACTACGGGGGATGTAAAAGGGAGACATCCAGAACTTCATGAATGGTCGTTGGTTTTTATCCAGATTCAAGAAAAGTACGTGTTTAGATAGTTTCTGATCGCACAAGCCGACTTACAAACCCTCTGGAAGTTCATCCATAACAAGATAGTAAAATTATGGTGAGGGGAAGAATTTGTTTTAGTGGAAGTTGGCCTTAGTTTGGATACAGATCAATATTACGGCTGAAAAATATATAATAAAGAGGTGTTAGAACTAATAGTCCTACCACAGCAAACACAAACAGGTCTAAGTTTTCTACTTATGCAGGACAATGCCTGGTCGCATACGACCAGGATAGTAATAGCCTGGTCGCACGACCACGATGTCACGGCCCGAGTATAGCTAACTCAATCCATAGATTTAAATCCTAATAAGCAGGTTTGAAATATCATCCAAAGAAGAGCTCTGAGCAATTTTCATGAAAATTTGGTAAAAGAAGAACAATTTTTATTTATCTCCGGAGAACCTGGGACAATATTCCTCAACAGAATATTGACAACCTTATTCTGGGTAGTTATGCCCAACCAATGCAGATGCGGTATGAATGTAATGGGTGCTATTATTGATATTAAATTCTTATTAATAGCTGTTCTGCAAAGATTTTCTTTAGTTTATATTTTAATTTTAAAATTAAACTTTCATGTTGTACACTTTTGCAATTTTTTCTCCGTATAAAAATGTAAAATCTCATTTAAAGTCAATATTCATAAAAAAATGGCACATTTTTAAATAAAATTTTGGATATTTACGAATACATGTCTTAAAAATATTGGTATACTCTTCGCAATTCATGTGTCCAGGTAAGGCTATGTTCAATAGTGGACTTCATCATCATCATCATCATCATCATCATCATTACAGCCTTTCACAAGTCCACTGTCCCGTACATAGGCCTAGTCCTCGATAGTGGATGTGTGAGGGGAAAATGATGGTGATTATGATGATGACTTTTAGTATTTCAGAAACTATACTTATAATACTTACTGTTTACAGGAATCCAGAAACATATATTTTTGTTTTTCGAAATATTTTTTCTCATTGTTTGTCCGTCCACCATATTAATTATAGTAAAATCAGATTTATTTTCAAGGGTCATTGAACTGTTGGACTTTTTAAACTTGTTTTATGTATGTATTTTTTTCTGTATACAATAGATTACGAAATAAATATATTATTTTGATAAAAATACTCTTTTTTAAACCAATTCTTTGTTATTTTTTTGTAATTAACTTACTCTAAATATTTTTATATCGCCACAAAAATAGAAGTAATCGACAGTATCTCTCACAATAAGAATATCAACGTTGATATCTAAAATTTGTAAATTGAATAATGAATGAGCACGTAATATAACCTTTGAACTGGCTTGCTTTCAATCAATCTACTAATACGTCCAAAAGACATTTGTAGTCCTTTAATTATTAAAAGTGCGGGTGGTGATTCTTTAGTAGGGTTAAATAAATACTATGTTTAAAAACAAATCACATAAAGCTTTGCGTGAGTACGCTGTGATTATTTATGCCAACAAAATTGGAAGCAGATTTTTATCGAATATTGATTATATTGTTGACCACTACTCATGCTCGCAAACGATAAGGGCGTGTTAATTTCATTTTATAAATTTTAAATGTTCGATGATTATCAAACAGTAGCAATAAAGTATTATGAATATAACAATGCCTTAAATACTGCTCGGCGTAGTTTTTTCTTCTTCCTTCTACGTCGAATTTTATTAATGTTATTAAGGTTGCCTTGCAGTATGGTGAGCAATTATAATAACGTTAATTCAATCCCTACAATCGTTCAGCTAATTGATAATAATGCAGTAGGAATTTATAATAGAACAAATAATGTTGCGTCTTGTTTATCTGTCACGTAACATTCTGAGAAAACTTCGGCACACGATATCTTTCAGTCAAAATTCTTCCTTCATGAAGGTCTCAATTTGGCTTTTTGGGATCGGCACCGCAAATGATTTAAAGTTAACACTTTGACGCGACTCCAACTTTTCGTCCCTCAACGTAATGTTGGTATAAGCACTGTGTAATCCACTATTTCATCAGCTTTCGAAGAGTAATGCAGTCTGGACACGTAGCTGCCTCGTAGGTGTAACAAGACGCAGCACCACATTTGGGGTCCGTTCAGTGTGCTACGGGATTGATTATAAGAAAATGGCTACTTCCATTTCTTTTTCTCCATTTTAATTAAACCCTTATTGATCCGTCTGTTCCTCACTTGTGGCCGTAAGCAAAGTGCTTACTTTTAGACAGTCACTGCTCAGTGGGAATTTGACTAGCTACATCTGAGTAAGCATGTCGATATCTTGACATGCTTATACTTGACGGAATTGTTTCTCTCTGTAACGCTTTGAGTTTTCTCATCCTATAATTATTGTACAGTTACAGATTGTCTTCATTTTTCTCAGTAATTTTTGTTGGCTTCTCTAATCAGTTACGATTTTGTCAACGGTTGCGCGGAAAAAGAATACCCTCGCATTTTTTGATCTGTTAGGTAATGACAGCCGGTACATTCTCCCATCTCATGCGTATTCCTTTCCACAGGCACTGAGGGAGGTGAGGAGGCTAAAATATGTGGCGTTATTTTGCCACCAATGAGAAAGCGCGCCCTGCCTAGATGGAAGTGGAGACGGCCAAAAAGTTAAAATGACGCCCGCTGTCGCCGCTTTTCTCTTATATCGCAGTTGAAGTTCAACCCTAGTTGTGATTGCATCTGTGGCAATCGGCCACATAACAACTATAATGCAATTTGTCGTCGCGCACCTCTTGCAACGCAGTCGTAACACAGGATCATTGCCCTTGAGGCCGGAGACCAAAAGACAGTCAGAAGCCCAAACCGGTAAGTGCTTTCCTCATTCAATTAAATGAGCTCTCCTTTTGTTTGTTTTTTCTTTGTTGTCCTTCTTTCTTAGCAGCTCATATTTAGTTCCTTTGTAAAGGCACCGGCTAGATATAATAAATTAGATCATAGTAAGTGCACCAGCCATTTTGATTTGTTTATAGAGAACCACGCACATACAGTCCACCTATTGCTAATCCTTCATACAAATTTTGGGGCCAATATTCCCGGAATCGAACCCGGGACCTTACCACCACACCAGTCTATTTTGGTTTTGATTTTTTACCTTTTGTGTCTCTGTTTTATGGAATTTCACTCTTTTAAATTTGTTATTTGTATGTATAAGCGTACCTGGCTAAGTAATGCTCCTTAGGGGTGTCCTATGTCTCACGGTGAATTGCGGGCTGACGATGATGCGTGAAAGACTTCCTGGAGGATAGCTTGATGTAATAGACATTTAGATTGGCTACTATGTTTGAGTGACGTGACTTTGAGGTTGAATCTCAGCGAGTATTAATAATTGTTGTAACAATAAAACAAAGACAAAAAACAAGTCCAAAGGTTTTTTGTGTTTGAATTGTTTGTGGGATATTGATCCCGTGTTTCTTGCATTCTATCTTATCTATCTCTAAAGGTACCTACATTTGCCAACTACCAACTCTATTCGAAAATTGTTTCCACGGGTTAATTCAACAGAGAATTAATATTCAAGATCATTATTTCTCTTACTTGATATAAAGTAACATATAGTTGGATATATTTACATTGTAACATTACTAGCGACATGAAGTAGTGTATCTACTATAAACAATTCATATTCGTCGATGACACATACGATAATTCATATTTACAACGTACTCTCGTATTATATTTTATTAGTCTATCATTATTTACTGAGGGTATGTACGTCAATTCACAATTAAATTAATGACATAATGACACTTTGTAATTTATTAGTAGAAACGAAACGAATGTTTATTCAAAAAAAATATCATCAATAGGAAATATTATAACCAGGCATATATTTTAATCCGATTATTTTAATTTTCAAAATAATAAACATCGAAGATCAATGATATTAAATTCTAGTAGTCAAGTTACTTATAACCCTGATTATTTATATAAGCGACTTCAAACAATGAGGTAGTTAGTATTTTGTATTTATTATGTTGTCCTCGTGAATTTTGAACTAATTTTGATGATTACTTTTTATTAAATAGGCTATGAATATATCTCAATAATATTCTGAAGGAACATTGAGTATAAAAATTAAGTCATAACAATTAAAATTGCATAGACGACAATTGAGAGTGAGGGAATAGAGAGTGCACCTGTGCTTACGCATACACTTAGGCACTTACATATTATAATTATTATTATAGACGACAATCTAGCAATTTTAAATTGTGACATTGATTGTTTATACTCAAAAGGTTCAAAAAAGTAAAAAATTACTCCAAAAAACTAAACTCTTAGCAACGATTTCAGAAGTTATCAAATTATATGAAATACGAGTATTTGATTATTTTTAGTGTTGTCATATTAATTGTCATTTATTTTGAATTTTAGTTATTTATGTTAATTGTTGTTTATTTGTTTGTATTTGTGTTGTAAGGGTATAATGTATTTGTAAATTATAACTTGAAACCTTTTGATTTGAACAAAATTTCAATATGTTTTTGGTAGGAATGTCTTAATATTCACAATTAAAAATTTTGACGACGTGTCTTTAATGAACACTGTGGAAGAATATTTGAATAATTTTTGTTTAATAAAACTTCAAAATGTGTTTTTGAAAATAACTTGTTTATAAAGACGAATCAGTTTGTCTAAACTCAAACAACCTTCACTGAATTTAGCCGTCTGCCCGTTTACTTACCAAACATTTACTTAGCTACGACAGTCGTGTCCCATAACAGTCAATAAAGAAATAAATATTTCTGGAAGCCAAGCTTAAATAAACATGTAATTTTTTAATCTTGTTATGTTAAATTTGTATTTAAGGTAACAAGATTAAAAAATTATATGTTCGCTTGAAAGTTGTATTGTTACAATAATTATTGAAAACTGTTTGTCTCATTTTCTTTACAGTCAGGCAGTCATTTTCAGTAATTTTTCTTTCAGTCGACTATTGAATGCGACACAACAATTGACTAAAGAAAGACGATCTAATTAGTCTTCTGACAAATAACGTAATAAGTAATACATTTTATGTAATCTATAACTGAACTTACCCACAACTCTAGGCAGGTGACAGCACCAGGTTGCAATAAGTGAATTATGAGACGGGTAATAATGTAACCAAAAATCTATTGCTAGGTTAGTGTGTAACACTATGGCAAATTCTAAAAAAAAACTGCTTATCTCACTGTGGCAATGCACTCGTTGAGGCCGAACATGAATGCATATTAGTGTGGCTAAGCCTAAGTTAGTTAGATGAAACAACGATTTGCGAGACTACTGATCGCAATTGAACATACAATACTCGTACAATAGAATAGATGCCAGCATCTTTCGTTCGAATACAATATGAGTGGCTTCAAGTCAAGAGCTCCATGTAGGCAAGTGATATGTCAATCCACCTTTATCCAAACTGGGTCTACTTTACATGTGTGGCGGCGCTGTCGTCGCGCCGCAACCGAAACATACCGAAGCTTAAGTCACGCTATCAACATTCCGAATCATAAACAGCATATATAGAACATCTCCGAACTATCACATGGAGTGTCGGCCGCTCCCCGGGCAGAACACCTTGCCCGGCGGGAGATCTCCCCTTTTCCTTCTACGGCCACAGTGGTGAACACCCGACGTGATTTGAACACGCAACCAAACACCTTCGGAAACTACAACTTCAAGCCTTCGTCATTATCCTCAAGAACCCCTACCATTCACTACTAAGAATCGTCTTCTGCAGTCTTCAGTTCCTGCAAGCCAGTCCAACTTGTCTTCATCTCGACTCACCGCAGATTTATAAGGCAGACTTCTGGCACTTGCTCCGGCACATCGTTCTCACCGGCATCACTTGCCAGTGCGTAGTATGGCATGCATTACACATCGGCATATTATTCGCACCGGTGTCACTTGCCCTTACGCATACAGCATGCATTTCCCCACCGGCATTAAAAGGACACACCGGCAATCGGACTGCACTGTCGACCTCCGGTATGAGCAGGGGGGTGATGTGGCGGCGCTGTCGTCGCGCCGCAACCGAAACACACTGAAACTTAAATCACGCTATCAACATTCCGAATCATAAACAGCATATATAGAACATCTCCGAACTATCACATGGAGTGTCGGCCGCTCCCCGGGCAGAACACCTTGCCCGGCGGGAGATCTCCCCTTTTCCTTCTACGGCCACACATGATGTCTTCTATGTAGATTGCTACGTTTTAAAATATAATATGGACATCAATCTCCAAATTCGGAATTAATAAGGCAATTCCTCTGGTGTTTCGGTTGTTCATGGGCGGTAGTCACTTAAGATCAGGTGAACCATATGCTTCTATAAAAAATGCAGTTTTTTGTATACGTACCTACGTAAGAATAACGTTCAGGGAAAAACAAGTGTTTATTGCAATAAGTTTAGGCATAAATCTAAAAAAGATGATATAAATCCATTGAACCTTGTTAACAGTAAAAGAAAACAGCGAGCATATAACAATATGACAAAAAAATTATGTAGCAGATCGGAGCCAATTAAATTAATAAATCTATTTCTGTCATGTAACTATCTATGTCTTAGTAGTATTTTCTTATTAACCTTTTGTTTAAACAGTGGAATAATAATTAAGATCAGGTGAACCGTATGCTTGTTTATGCTATGCTATACTTTCCCTAAAATAAAGAATAAATTGCGTGGACAGCGATTTTCATCACCTGAAGAAGCTGTGGATGCCTACAAAACGGCCATTTTGGAGACCCCAACTTCCGAATGGAATGGTTGCTACAATGATTGGTTTCATCGTATGGAATAATGTGTCAAATTTCGCGGAGAGTACTTCGAAAAGCAATAAATACATTTTTAAATAGTAATGTTGTGTCACTTCCTTGATTCCCGAAATTTTCAGTGCCGCCCGCGTAATATTATACCTCCCTAAATTTATTACAGCTTTAATTTACATACATTCTTTCCTCTTACCGATCCGACCGAAACGAGATCATCGGTTCATGATGACATTTTCCCTATGTTTTTACTTTACATTTAGCGATACTACGTTCCTCTTCCTTCCTCTACATTACAATAAATACAATTTTTATCTTTATTTCAACAAATCAACATTACTACATTACATCCCTTAGTTATCACTTTACATTTAGCGTGCGCTGTAGTGCCATTACAGCGCACGCTAACTTATGACAATAAACAATTGAAATGAAGCAATCAAATCTTTAAACGTCTATATAGTATACGAACAAAGTGGAGGCGTCAACGAATATAATTATCTGATCAAAACAGTTTATCTGTAAGTGTCCTTTGATCAAAATTATGTGAAGTTGACGCCTCCTCTGTGTACAACTTACCCTCTTGTATATTATTACCCAATGTTAGTGCTTGCTTACAAGCGGATAGAAATCACAATGACATGAGATGTATTGTTAGTGGAAACTTCTATGGTTTGGAAAACCAGTAAAAATGTTATTTTTCCCCAGGAAGGTTAAAATTCGTATGATTAGGTCTGTCAATACGTGACTACATAGTATACAAATACAGAGGAAGTATCAACTTCATATAATTTTGATCGGAGGACACTTACGGCGGCCACACGGTCCACGATATCATTTCGACTAATGACCACACGGTCATCAGTCGAAATGATATCAGTTTGAACGGATTTAAGCCAAAGAAATTCCCACACGCATGGTCAGTTCAACTGATCATTCCAACTGATCAGTCCAAACTAAGACTGTGATATTTTTTAAAATATCGTATTTTTGATATATCGATAATTATAAATATATCAATGTTGGAGTTTTATATATCGTAAGTTATTACACGGTAAGTCAATATCGGAGTTTTATAAATCGAAAAAAATATCGATATATCGGTTTTATTTAAAAAAAACAAGCGTAAGTCATTTAAGTTTAGTTTGTTTATTATATTTATTAAGGAAATCAAATTATAAATGTAAGAAAATGTTAGATTATAGTTCCTATTGATTATTATTTAATTTAAATAAGATGATTATGTGTACCAATATTTTTTCGAAAGAGTTTTCAAAAATACTCGTTGTTTTATATGTTCTGCTGTTAAATATGTTTAAAAGTACAGGTGATACAGATGCAGCTGAAGAAATCAAGTATTTACAGCTATTTAGATATAACGGGAGTAAACTGTCTACCCAGCAGACAGTCGATAACGACAGTAACTCAAATTCATAAGACGCCTAACCGATCAAAATAACTTGAGGTTTATATTAACATCGAAGCACTTGTTTCGTCCTTTTCTCTAATGGTTTACACGCGCAGATCCTGTTTACTATTAGTGAAGTTACCATCCGGCTTTTTAAGAAGCCCGATCTGATTAGGTTTAGCTTTCGATAGCATCTTGTGTAGTCTTGCACTGCGAGGCTCACACTCAAGTTCCTCGCATAGCTTCCTCCACGATGCTCTCTTGGCTTTCCTGATTTCTTATATATCTCATTCCTATATATTCAGTTAGGGCTGCACTATAAATATCCCACTCTTTGGTTGTCTTAGCCCTATTAAATAGTTTCCTGGTCTTTTCCCTAAGTTCTTTCAGCTTAGAATTCAACCAAGAAACTTTTCGTGTTGAGGTCCTGGTTTTGACGGTACAACTGTCCTCGAAGACTTTACGGATACCTACGGTTACTGTCTCCGTCGCTAACTCCAGACCTTCAATTGTTTTGATGCTTTTAGGAAACGTTTCCAAATTCCTCCTTAGGCTATCTCTGTAGATATCCCAGGGGGTCGCTTTCGGATCCCTAAAAGTAACGGTTTCAAAGGTTGGTGATACTCCAATAACAAACTTAATGTGCTTGTGATCAGACATCGAGTTTTCGCTACTAACATGCCAGTTATTTATCCGCCTGGACATGTTATTGGTAGTAAAGGTTATGTCTAACACTTCTTGCCTAGCACGCGTTACAAAGGTTGGTGTACAACCTAAGTTTAGGCTTACCAGGCGGTTGGAGATGAGAAAATCATAGAGTAACTCACCTCTTTCGTTGATGTTGGTGCTTCCCCAGGCGGTGTGGTTAGCATTAGCATCACAATCCACCACAAGTTCGGCGTTGTGTTTTCGGGCGAACTCCGCCACTCGCTCTAACTCGATGGTGAGATCTGCGTTCTCGCCGGGAAGGTAGGCTAAGCAAATGACTACTCTGGCCCCTGTGTTTCCCTTGAGATTTATGAAGGCTGTAACCAGGTCATCATTGCAGTACTCTGGAACAGTTGGCTTCCCAAAGCTCTTGTACAAAGGCGAGGTCAATGTTGTCCTCTGCAAAGTAAACCTCCACCACGCAGCACTCAAAGCAGCAACACTCCAAGCAGCTGCTGTATGGTGAAGATTTGCTTGGAGGACCCTCGTCTTACCCTAGGGTTTAGCCATTTATGGGCGTGGGGTGGGGGGGCAGCTGTCTTTTCCGCCTGTCGAGGACGAGGACGTCCTTACCTCACTTAACCTCCGCCTTGCCTTTCGTCAAACCGCTCCCACCTCCCTCCCCCAGGCCTGGACGACACCAGCGGAGGCCGTCGGACCGTGGCAAAATCTGCGCCTTGAGTCTTCGTCACTCTCACCGGTAGCTTACCAACCTCACCCCGAGAGGTGTAGGGCTGGGGGGATTGGAGTTGGGGCGGTTCGGGCTCTATTGCCGTGTCTAACCCTGCCCTGACTTTAAAAGTTATCATCTTAAAGCCAAGGACGACTCTGCCGCCGGCCTTCCGAAGAGCCTCTGCCGATGGGTCGTCCAGAGAAAAGGTTACTAAGAACCCATTCTCCTCGTCCCTACGGTGGAGGATTCTCCAGAGCTCAGTATGGACCCCCTCATTTGGTGTCCTCAACAGCACAGCCGCCTCCTCTGGAGAGTCGGCCTCTCTGCGGGGCAAGAAGGTAATGCCCAGCTGAGGCTTAGGCAGTTCGCCCTCGGGTATTACCGAAAGCTCTGCCTCCGGCCAGGGCTTCAGTTTTCCGATTTCACCCACAATCCAGTCCTGGCTTGCCTTATTCAGGCACGTTACCGGAATCCAACCTGGCTTGTGGGTAAAACCCGAAAATTTTGGACCCATTCCCAGTTGCGCCCCACAGGCCGTCTGAGCGATGGCCTGCGTTAGTGCCCGGTGGACCAGCCGCATCTGCTCCACACTCATAGGATTCAAATAGCGAATTCCTATACGCGCGGAGCCAGCTACGGCACTGAAGCTAAGCTTCTTCTCCCGTTGCCAGCTTCACAGACTTCCTGGGCTGGTCTTTGGAGGACTCTTCCTCAAACCGACTGCGTTTTGTCGCCTTCGGAACTGGGGGAGGCTTGGGCAGAGGAATTTCGTGCCTCTTCGGCTCCTATTTCAGCTGCTATCAACCTTTTCCTTGCTGCCCCACTAAGCTTATAAGGCCTAGCGAACTTTTTCTTTTCCCCTCCCTGGTTCGTTTCCGTTTGTGGTTCGGCTGCAGAGGTGTTCTCCACTTCACAGCTCGTCCCTGGTTGGGGCGCAATGTTGCAGGGTATTGTGAGGCTAAAAGGGCCTCTTCCAAGCCTACAATTAGTTCCATTAAAGGAGGTTTATTGATATCTTTTACGAAACACACAGTTAGTAAAGTAGTTATAAATTTCGTAGATTGTAGTAATTTTAATACCACAGACATGTACAAAATTAATAAACTGAGACAAAATTAATACAATAAAATAAAGTACAGAAGATTAAGTAGTAGCATCTTGAATGATTTACGAGACAAAACAAAAAAAATTAAAACTTTTTATTGAAAAACATATCGACTGTCGATATTCATATTTTAACGCTTAGCCCACCGCGCGACCTTGGGTGTCACCCCGCCCCTGTGTTGAGCATCGAGCGAACGCGCTAATGCTGGTAGTACACTAACGGGAAACGTCAATGCTTATAGACGCAGCAAGTACTGCTTTAAATTTAACGCGATAAAGTTGGTACACGTGAACGCTCCATGTCAATAAATTTCAATGCCATTGAACGGCTTTAAAGTTGGCGTCATCGTTCCTTAAAGACTTTTTATATTTGTTAAAAATGGTTCTATAAAAACCCGTTAAGTTTTCCTTCATTTTTCTAATTCTTCGATAATTGTATTAAAAAGTCGCAAAACATCATTTTGCGCTGTACGATTCTTAAAACTTTCTTAAAACTTTAAAAAGTCTCGGATCTCACAAACATGGCTTTGTTTACAGAATCTTAAGAAACGTAATTACTGCTTTATTATTCCGCTCCTAGTCATACGTGTGACCCTGTTGCGCTCATCGTGCAAAGTCAGACAAACGTAGTGTGGCCGCTTCAATGCGTTACTTCGTGTGTTAATCTCTTTGATGTACCGCTACTCTAATTATCCCCAAACGGCAAACGGCATTGTCAATGTCATTGTCAAATTAACGCGTTAAGTCGTGGCCACACCTAAATTCAACGTCCATCAACGTGATAATTAACGGCATTTCTCGTTAATGTGGCCCGAGCATAAGATTTTAAAAAAATGATAAAATAAACAAGCTCCGTGGCGCAGTGGCTTAGCGATGAGTTGCTGCGCTGGGGGCTGCGGATTCGAATCCCGCATGGAACATGTATTAATGAAAATATAAAAATAGTGCCGTACTGAGATCCCATATCCACATTCGTATTGCACCATCAGTAATGTGAGATCATAATAGTCACCTAGGTCTTTATGTGCCCTTTCAAATGAGTTCAAACACGATCGTCCTATACAGTGGCGTCACTAAGATCTTATATACACCTTCGTATTGCACCATTAGAAAGGTGAGATCATAATAGTCACCTAGGTCTTTATGTGCCCTTTTAAGTGAGTTCAAATATGATCGCCCTATCTGGTGGCTTCACTGAGATCTTATATCTACCTTCGTATTGCACCATCAGAAAGGTGAGATCATAATAATCACCTAGGTCTTTATGTGCCCTTTCAAATAAGTTACAAACACCGTCATCCTATCTAGTGACGTCACTGACATTCTATATCCACAATCGTATTGCACCATCAGAAAGGTGAGATCATAATAGTCACCTAGGTCTTTAAGTGCCCTTTCAAATGAGTTACAAACACCGTCATCCTATCTAGTGGCATCACTGACATTCTATATCCACAATCGTCTTGCACCATTAGAAAGGTGAGATCATAATAGTCACCTAGGTCTGTATGTGCCCTTTCAAATGAGTTACAAACACGATCGTCCTATATAGTGGCGTCACTGAGATCCTATACCCACATTCGTATTGCACCATCAGCTAGGTAATATTATGATGGTTATCTAGGTCTTCACGAACCTCTTTAAAAATGAGTTGAAAAAACACGATTGTTCTACGTAGCATCACTAATATCCTTTACCCATCTTCTGAGTCAATCATAAGGAAGGTGACAACATCGCAGTCACCTTAGTCTTCATCCTCCATCAAACGAAATTCTCTAAATATATAAAATAATAAAAAATCTAAGTAGCATAGAAATAATGTATGTAGCTACTAAGGAAGTAGGTACTTATCAGTAATTAAAACGAACTGAAGCCAGCGGATTACGGCGCACCAGGAAAACTCCGTGGAGTGCCATCAGTTAAAAATTTCAACTTAAGATTTCGCAATCACGATCAGTTTTTGGATTTACGTCAGTTCGACTGAGCAGTTTCAACCGACGTTGTGCGAGTGCGGCCGAAAAAATCCGTGAGTTGTCGTCAGTTGAAAATTTCAACTTAAGATAGTTACTGTTAAGTATGCCACAACATAAAAACAACGTGGTACAGAGGATGTTTCAAATTTGTTACAGCAAGGATATGGAACGACTTGCCCCCTCCTCTGAGAAATAAAATAAGTACGGAAAGATTCAAAGCTAAATATAAATCAGCATTGCTGAAGCGGCAAATTGCTGCAGAAAATTTGAAACATGCCTGCTGGAAATACATAAACTTAAGAGATTTTTTTTAACATTTTAGTATAACCCTTGAAACATCCCCGTGTATAGATATATTAAGAAAAAATATTAAGACATAAATAGTTACATGACAAAAATAAATGAACTACTATTTTTTGGCTCCGATCTGCTACATAGTTTTTTGTTATATTGTTATATGCTAGCTGTTTTCTTTTATTGTTTACAAGGTTAAATAGATTTATATCATCCTTTTTTAGATTTATGCTTGAACTTATTGCAATAAACACTTGTTTTTTCCTGAACATTATACTTACGTTGATACGAATACCAAAAACTGCCTTGTTAATTCCGAAGTAATATGGAGATTGATGTCGATATCAATTTTTCACATATATTTTTACAGATTACATAACAATGTACTATTCTTATTACGTCATTTCTCAGAAGACTAATTAGATCGTCTTTCTTTAGTCTACTATTGTGTCGCATTCAATAGTCGACTGAAATGATAATGACTTACTGACTGACTGTAAAGAAAATAGACAAACAGTTTTGAATAATTATTGTAGTGTATTTAACATATCAAGATTTAAATGTTTATTTAAGCTTGACTTCTAGAAATATTTATTTTTTTATGACTGGTTTAGCACACGAGTGTCGTAGCCAAGTAAATGTTTGGTAAGTAAACAAGGAGAAGAAGAACTCAACTAGGTAATGTAAATAATACTTATTTAACATAAAAAAACTAACTTTCACTGACAAATTGATAAGTTTTGCTAAAAATCGTTAGGAAAAGAGGCGATCAAAAGTAATTTATAAAATTAAAATAAAAGTTAAAGCACACAGTCATTGTAACGTGGGACGACTAGAGTTTATGGATTGTAACTTACAATAGAATACTTATTTATATGAATAACTAAACGAAGGCACATCTATATAATGGATTTATTAATATTCTTGCTGATATCCGCTGGCTTCGTTGTTTTACTATAGTAGACGTTAATAAAGTAGACATACGAGTAAAATACCAAGATTTTTTATGGGACTATCAGAAAATTCGTTCTTAGTGAGTTAGTTTTAGAAATATCGTGATGAATCATTCAGTCAGGCAGTCAGTCAGTGATATTTTATGTATATAGCATCTAATTTAAAGAATAAAGAAAAACAAATTGTTTTTTGCTCGTATTTGGGGCAATAGCCGGATTGATGATCTTATGAAAGTGGACATATTCTCGACGTAAGCCTCTTAGGTGCGCAACAGGCTGTTCGAACGATATAATAAAATATAATATAGCAATTGTTTAGCTTATATCAGTAACAATTTACATATTACTAATTGTGTCGATACAGATTTCTTAAAATTTATATTTTATGTATAAAATATAAGCTTCGCACTTAAGGCATATCTCTCTATATTGGAGATGCGTATATTCAGCAGTGGATTTTATGGGCTAACGTAAATATTGTACGAAAATGAAGATAACATCATTAATAGTTTTCGTAAGTTCACTGCTGAATATGTATCCCTCACCAGTTTGTGAAACTTAGGTTCAGCATTATTGGATGACTTTTTCTTCACTATTCAAGATGTTTTAATTTTTAGTAAGCCAATTGACAAGGATATTGTAACAAGTTACTAAAGTACAACATAAATATTTTCTCATGATTCGAATTAAGGATCTATATACATTTGAATTAAAAAAACAGTGTGTAGCGAAAATGAAATGCTGAACAAAGTTGAGATACTAAATTTAATAAATGAGGCATTAAGCGTTTACTGAGTTGAAAATAGCAGTATTTTATAAAATATCGCTGCCGTGCCTGAAGCAATTTAAGATGAAAATACGTCCATTTTTCGGAAATAGAAAACGCTCCGTTTTATTTGTCAATACTCTGTAAATGTTATTAACATTAATGCATAAATTATTATGAAAGTTATTAAAATAAATGTATAAACTATTAATTGTATATTGTATTGTATTGCAGACTAAAAGAACTCAGTAGTTATATAGAAAAATAACAATAGGAGACCAACACATAGCGCGTTTGTCGGTTGTAAGTATTAGTATTAGGACAAATAAATCAAAAAAATTAATTAATTATTCGGGTTATTTGTTTCTTTAATTTTATTTTAAATTTTTTCTTTGATTTTATCATTTGTAACTTCTTACAATAGTACCAGAGTGAGTGAGGTCTGCCACTGAAGGTGAAACCCACCCATGTCTCCAAGTTCCGTATTTTAAAAACTATAGTCCCGGACGGTATTAAAAACTATATAAAGAATCAGATTACCATAACCTTTTTAGTTATTGCGGAATTGTACCAATACACGAAACGGTAAAGTTTACCCTTCCTATAGAAGAATATTTCCATGAACAGTTAAAAATTGTCCATACACGTGAATACTCTAAAACTCGTGACTCTGGCAAACCTAAACTAGCCTTGCCTAAATACAATAATTTATATGTTAAACGTACCTTAGAATATATGATCCCCAACGTAATTAACCAGCTACCAGTATCTGTAAAATTAGAACAGAATCAAAAAAATATTTAACTAAAATTAAAAAAACTACTTTATGGAATGCATTACTACTAATTTAAATTATACATAATATGTTTTAATAATAAATACTACGAAAACGCCCTAAAACAAGCACCCTATATAATATATAGGATCCATTCGCGACGCATTATGCGATAGAAGATCACGCAATTAACTAATAAATACTAAGTGTATTTCTTTTTTCTTACTACACCCTCATATTTTTTACTGTCGGTGATACCGGCATACGGTAGTTTCTCTAAACTTATGATTGTACCGTAACGTAACGTTTAATTAATGCATGTAATAATATATTTAAAAAAAAAGTATTGCGAGACGCTTTCACGTTCTCGTGCACTCTGATAACACCTTGCACTTACCACTTTTCTGTGATAGATCACTTAGTTTAACTAGCGTTCAAATTTTCAAAGATGTTAAAACATTAATAACCGATTTGTTTTTATTGATCACGAACATTTTCAAAATACGAATTTTCTTTGCTTAGTAATTTTGAAATAGTAGTTTATTATGACCTAGAGCCTAGACTAATTCCACTATTATCACAAACATCGGATATACAAGGTTAGCGTGATCAATGCTCTTTGTAGCATGCTGCAGTTGAATAACCTCGAGAATATTCATGAGGTGAAACTGTTCACTATCTACGAGTATCTACTGTAAGCATTAAAGTACGATTTCATTTAAGAATATAGAATAACATCATCATCATAGTTACAGCCCTTTACAAGTCCACTGCTGAACATAGGCCTCCCCCAAGGAATACCACAAAGAACGGTCCTAAGCCATCTGCATCCATTGACTTCCTGCATGTCTTACCAGGTCGTTACTTCATCTAGTGGGGGGTCACACCCCACTTCGCCTACCGGTACGAGGCTGCAACTCGAAAACCTTGATGAGATTGAAGATAATATGTACTTATTACTAATTAGACTCACACAATGTCTGCCAGTTCACTCAATATTGAGCTGAAGAAAATTGAGAAAGGATCAGTTCTACAAAACTTTAGTTGCCATTATAATAAATTAATTTGTCATTATAATAAATTAATTTAGACACTTAGGAGCGATCGCGAACTTACTAAATTGGCGATAACATTAGATTCTTATTTGGGATTGGCCAGTGTAGGCAACTTGAGTGTCTATATAATACTTGTAATTATTTTTCTTTCTAGAATATGTACCTAGGCTGCACTAAAAGTATCGGGAATGGAATATTTCCACTGTTCCTGTCATATTAAAATCTTTTTAATTGAAAACTCCTTGGTTTTAAAAATCGAATACCATTTATTTATTTAAAAAAAGATTCTCGGTCTTGCCACAAGGTTTTGTCAAACTTGTTTAGTCGTTGAGCAAATGGAATTGACTCGAGAAAATTCAAGAGCGATGATTTATTATGACTTTCGAAGTGGTTTAACACAAAAACAGTGTGTTTACCGCATGATTTCTGCATTTGGTGATGAAGCCCCATCCAAAATCACAATTTATCGCTGATTTGCTGAATTTCAACGTGGACGTGTCAAGCTCAGTGATCATTCCCTATAAGGCCGTCCTAAAACTGAAGTCACCCAAGAAAAAGTTGATGCTGTGCGTAAGCTGATTGAGGAAGATCGACATGTGACATACCGCGAAATTCAGGCTACTTTAGACATTGGAATGAGTCAAATACAAATAATCTTGCATGAACAATTAGATGTAAAAAAGTTGTTTTTCCGATGGATACCGCATTCGCTCTGTGAAGAGCAAAAAGCGGCTTGCGTTACTTGGTGCGTCAGAACTCTCAAAAAATTCGACGCAGGATCCTCAAATGCTGTATACAACATCGTATTAGGTGACGAATCCTGGATATATGCGTACGAACCCGAAACAAAAAACCAGTCACGAGTTTGGGTGTTCGAAAATGAGTTAAAGCCAACAAAAATTGTTCGTTCACGGAGTGTTGCAAAAAAAATGGTGGCCACGTTTGTCTCCAAAACCGGCCATGTTACGACTATTCCTCTTGAGGGACAAAGAACGGTTAGTGCAAAATGGTATGCTAGCATTTGTTTGCCACAGGTCGTTTCTGAACTCCGTAAAGAGAACTGCAACCGCTGCATCATCCTCCATCACGACAATGCGAGTTCTCACACCGCACACAGAACAAAACAGTTTTTAGAGCAAGAAAACATAGAATTATTAGACCATCCGCCGTACAACCCAGACCTAAGCCCTAATAATTTCTATACTTTCCCTAAAATAAAGAATAATTTCCGTGGACAGAGATTTTCATCACCTGAAGAAGTTGTGGACAACTACAAAACGGCTATTTTGGAGACCCCAACTTCCGAATGGAATGGTTGCTTCAATGATTGGTTCCATCGTATTGAAAAATATGTCAAATTTCGCGGAGAATACTTCGAAAAGCTATAAATACCTTTTTAAATAGTAATATTGTTTCACTTCCATAATTCCCGAAATTTTCAGTGCCACCCTCGTATGTCTATTGCTGTCCATCAAACAGTCTAGGGGATAGTTGTCATAGTTCCCAAGCTTGGCAGGCGATTAGGCAACAGCAGATTTTTTGTTTTTCTTAGTTGTAACTGTTTGTTTTCCTCTATCGCCGCTTACTCCATATATTTCCGTGGATGTCACACAATACAATATGAAGTAGAAGACATTTTTACACCGCCATTTCACGGTCGTTATCATATTTAATCTATTTTCGTATATACCAACAGTTGAAAGTGAAATACTTATGTTATATAAATTTAATAAATTAATTTAACTAATTTTTAAATAATACTAATTTTTACGGATTTTTTCGCGTATATTTAACTTTTTAAATATCCGACGTTTCGAGCGCTTTACAGCACCCATGATCACGGGGGGACTGAGATGTTCAACGTGCAGATGTCATAGTTAACCGCGGTTACCATAGATTAAAATTTAACTTTTGTTGCGATCTACACAGTATAAACTTATGGTATCTTGAAGTCTTGCAGTTGTATGCTTGGGTTGGGATATAATTTTATTTATTATAGGATCCCAAGCAGATGGTAGCACCCAGCCATCTTCTCTATTGAAATTAGGATGTTTTTAATTTCAATAGCCTCGCGAATCATCCTTAGAAGGAATCGGTGTTCTTTAGCGAGGATTTGTGGTCTATCAAATCTGATGTAGTGACGACGGAGGCGATCCTGTACGTGTTCACAGACTACAGACTTCTCGGAGCGTCAAATCTTCACATCAGCTATATGTTCTTTAACGCGGGTTTTAATTGATCTTTGTATATTTAACTAATATATATTTAACTAATAGTTATAAATACGGTCGAACTTCGACCACTAGGCGACCACTATTTATTCATAAAAACAAAATCTTTTCTTTAACTGACGATAGATGGCCCGATACGCTCGTTTGTGATCTCTTCTAGGTGTTCGACATTTCTTATGAACGCCAAACTGACACTAGGTCAGACCTAGTGTCAGTCAGGCGTTCTGGGACATTTTTGTTTTTAGAGTCATAACGAATCGTCTTACACGCAGAATTAATGACTTCCAGCCTTCAAACTAGCCGGTTTTCAAAAAGGTTTTATAGTACCACATAGATCACATGCATATTTTTTGGCGATTTTTTTAATAGTATAATAAGGGTGATGAGCAAAGACACAACCCGCCCGATGGTAAGTGAATGCTGTGGCCCATAAACATCTACATCTATCCTCGATCAGGAATCAAAATGCAGATGCGTTGTCACCCTTGAGGACTAAGATGGAATCTCACTACCAGCAAAAATCGAGGCTAAAAATGAACACGGAGAAGACAAAAGTCATGTGTAACGTCCATGTCACAGATATGCCGATAGCTGTTGGAAGTACTGCGCTTGAAGTTGTTGGCGGTTATGTTTACTTTAGATAAATTGTATAACTTAAACCTAAAGATCAATCAACGGATCCAATTTAGTTGACAGTATTCGAAAGATTGTAATAAATCTTTTCGTTATGTATACCTCAAAACTTGAAGAAAACAACAAGTGCAATCTAGCAAAGAGAGCACATGCTGAGACGTGGCCCTTCACTACTGACCGTATGAGGAAGCTTAAAGTCGCTTAGCGCACTATGAAGTAGGCTATATTCGGAAATTATCTGCGTGATAGTCTACGTAATTAGAATATCTGCAGTAGAACCAGAGTAAACATGAGTAAACGTTATAGCCGGATCAATAAACTATACTTGTACTTAATAGTTTTAAGTTGTATTTTATGTGAAATGTTGTTATTTTAACATTAATTTCAACGACACTAAATTTATTTATCCTTAATTCTTATGTAGCAGTGAGATGCATGATAAACAAATTTTAGCTGGAGTGCATACATACCCCTTTAAACTTTATACGTTTGGTTAATGTTATAAATACATAAAGTACTGTAATTACAATTAATTTCCAAAAAAAGTAGAAAATTTAAATAAATAATTTGCTTCGAGTATAAGTATGCTTAGGTACTAATCTATTAGGCTATGTATACGGTTACTCTGGTTCGACTGCGGATATCCTCATTTCTGAGCAGAGAAACTCGGTCGGTGCCACACTCTGAACTACTTTGAAGCCAAATAGCGGTGCTTGCACTGCTGGATTATACTAAGCAATAAGGCATTTTATCTTAATCCTTAAAAGTAAAAGCGCTTCTGTAGGCTTCTTTGTATAAAGCTATTTGTAAGTGTCCATGAGCTGCAGTAACCACTCATATTACCATCAGCTGGACTGTTAGTTTATCTGCTACTACATTAAACTCACACTACATTCTTTTAAAAACATATCTCACTGAACTATCCGCATAAAAAAGATACAGTAACTTGTTCACAAGTAAAAATGACGTTGAATATATAACGGCACATTAATACGAGTATATAAAAATATGTTACACCTATGTTGCAATAATATATATTTTGTATCAAATAATTGAAATCTTTTTGTATCAAAATAAATGTAAAAAACTTTGTATCAAAAGGAAATCGTGTAGTGGCGGTGTATGAATATCCACTGCCCCATGTCATGCCGAGGGTAACGAGGGTATCGAAAATGAAACAATAGATGGGCAGCAGCATCTTCCTGATAACAACTAAAAACAAAAATAAAAACTACCGTTGCCAGCCCGCTGGCTAAACTTGGCAACTGTGACAAAATCCTCTCATGATGCCCCAGAGAGGCATCTATGAGAGGCCAATGTTCAGCAGTGGACTTTTAAAGGCTGTAATGGAATAGAAGTGCCAAACGAGCTTATACTTATACTACTTCGTGGCTACAGCAGCCATATAAAATTTAAAGACGGTTATAGATACGTTATTACCTCTAAAAACATAGTTTGAACGCCTCATAGTTTGTAATTGTACTTCAAATATTCAGACAGGAACACAGTAGTGCAAGCAATACTAATTGATGGAAAAAATACTATTTCACTTATTGATAGTGGCTATTGAAGCCCATGGAAACTCGCAACCGACTTCAGACGAATAAGGCTACAGACTTGTTGTTACCTCTAAACACCATATTGGAATGCCCAACAGCCTGTAATTGTACCGGCTGTCTATGTTTTTCAGACTGAAAAATCAATGCTTTCAGTGCTGTGTTGTAAGCACTTAAAAACCCTAAAAACTCTAAATACCTTAAAATCTACCTAGACGGACTTCTAGGTAGAAAAGAAGACCTACCGTCTCGTAATACCATCTGCTGGTGTAATAAATATGAATGCGTTTTGGTTTAATCGTTCCAACAAACGGTGATTCAGGTGCAAAATAGACATTGGGTACATTGGGACCACACTGAAAGAGATGCGGCGAGTTATTGGATCATCACAGTTCTGTGCTACCACATATATTACATTTAATATACTCCCAAAAACTAAACCAAATGACCGACATTTCAACAGATTGATAAGAGAAATAGAGAGTTACTTGTAAAGTGGAAATAAATTTCATTACATTTTCATTTAAAAACTGCGTCACATCTAGCTATAATTCAAAGCAAATTTAGTTTTCTTAAAAGCACAAAAAAGATTTATGGAAATGGCGGCACGTTACTTAAAATAATCTTATTATGTTAACAAAGCGCAAACACGTCCTTGATTAATTACCTGCGAACTTCCTCTTTATTATCTTTCACTTTAGATAATTTAAACCGATACCTCCATAAATATAATGAGTTAAAAATCTTATACATTTGTGTAGGTTGGAAAGTCGTGATTGTAGTTAATAGATATTGTTTCTATTATTCTTTCTGTGCCCCATGCAAGTTGTTTTTTCGTTAGGAGTCGCCATCAGGAATGAATATTGCAGGTGGTGCCTATGTGTTTTAAAGCGTGTCCACGGCCCTGCAAATATGCGATGGTTTCACTGGATGCAAGTTGTACATAACCCGGCCATGTTCTCACGAGCTTACGTTAGGCATATTTACATAAAAAAGGATGAACACAAACGCCGAATTCCAAAATGATTTAGCATATTATATACCCCAAAGGTAATGTTTTTAAAAAGGTAGGTATAGTTTTATCGCTTTCGTGGACGTGATCTCATTTTATAAGTGTTACAGCCACTCAACAGCATATTACGGCAGTAGCATGTACGGATGTACTCGATCGGTATCTTACTATGCTGTTGAGAATATCAGCGTGAAATAGCTAAACAATATTGCTGTGTTTCGTATGGTGGGTCACGAGAACCAGAGACCCTTTTTACCAGTAAAGAGGCATTTTATATTAGTCTTTAGGGTAGATAACGCCCCGGAATTTTCATTTGTAATTTAGGATAGGTGTAGTGTCTATGGGACACAGTATTCACTTAGTGTCAGGTAGACTGTGTGCACATTTGTCACCCTTACATCTATAGAAAAGTAGCATTGTTTTTTTAAACAAATTTTCTCGAGAAATAATTCTTGATATTTGTTGTCAAATTACATATTTTACATTTTAGTTCAAATATTTTCCACATCGAATGCTCGGGGCAAACGGAGCAACAAGACCAAGGCGACCCCTGCCACGCTATCCGTGAATTTCTGCAATATCAGGGGACTTCACTCTAACCTAAACGCCGTCCACTACCATCTCGAGACGGCGAGGCCGGCTCTGCTCTTTCTGACCGAGACGCAAGTGTCCTCTCCGGCTGATGTTTCGTATCTATCCTACCCGGGGTACAAACTGGAACACTCCTTTGTGCCTCGGGCTAGAGTTTGCGTTTACGTCAGAGAGGACATCTGTTCTCGACGCCTCGGCAGACTTGAAGGTTCGGACCTGTCCATCCTTTGGCTACGCGTCGACAGCGACGACCATCCGCGCGTCTACGGGTGCCTTTATAGGTCCCATAGCGGTAATGCCGAAACAGACCGACTCTTCGACCACGTCCAAATGGCTGCAGATTCGTTGCTACAGCAGATCACCTCCGCAGAGATTGTGATCCTCGGCGACTTTAACGCCCATCACGCCGAATGGCTTGGTTCATGTTTAACCGATCATGCGGGGAGATCTGTTCACGATTTTGCCTTGGCATATGGCCTGACACAACTGGTTACTTCGCCTACGCGGATTCCAGATGTGGAGGATCATGCACCTTCCCTGTTGGACCTTCTGCTGACCTCTCACCCGGAAGGATATCAGATTTCCGTCGACGCCCCTTTAGGCTCCTCGGACCATTGTCTTGTCCGGAGTGTGGTGCCACTCACGCTGAAATCGCGGTTGCATTATGCAGGCTGCCGCCGTGTTTGGCACTATAGGTCAGCCGATTGGGATGGGATGCGGTCTTTCTTTGCATCCTACCCTTGGGGGCAGGTTTGCTTCTCGCCCGACGATCCCAAAGTTGTTGCGGATTCTGTCGCTGATGTGGTACTTCAAGGTATGGAACTTTTTGTTCCTTCCTCTGTGGTGCCCATTGGAGGCAAATCTCAGCCATGGTTTGGTCACTCCTGTAAAATAGCATCATGCTATAAGCAGGAGTGCTACCGATCCTGGGCTGACGCATCAGCGTCCCGGGATATAAACACCAGCGCTCTAAAAAAGAAGTATAATTCCGCCTCTAGGTCCTTCAAAAGAGTCATTGCCAAGGCAAAGTCAGAGCACATAGGCAGAATTGGCGAGTAACTAGTTCGCCTTCCTTCTGGAACCCGTGCATTCTGGTCTCTCGCCAAGGCTGTCCAGGGGAATTTCTGTCAGCCATCTCTTCCATCTCTGCACAGGGAGGACGACTCACTGGCCCATACCGCAAAGGAGAAAGCCGATCTTTTAGGCTCTTTCTTTGCGTCTACCTCGACTCTCGATGACGGGGGGAGTACGCCGCTGACCATCCCGTGGTGTGAGTGCTCCATGCCGGAAGTGCAGTTCACACAGCGCTCGGTTCGCAAAGCACTCCTCTCCCTGGACATCCACAAGTCGAGTGGGCCTGACGGAATCCCCCCAATTATGCTGAGGACGTGTGCTCCAGAGTTGGCACCGGTTTTAGCGCGTCTTTTCCGGTACTCCTACTCCCTAGGCGTAGTCCCAAAATCATGGAAGACGGCTTTCGTCCACCCGATCCCTAAAAAAGGCGACCGCTCAGATCCGTCCAACTACCGGCCTATCGCTATCACCTCCTTGTTCTCCAAAACAATGGAGTCCATTGTAAACTGCCAGCTCATGAGGTACCTTGAGGATCACCAGCTGATTAGTGACCGCCAATACGGTTTTCGCCGTGGTCGGTCAGCTGGTGATCTTCTGGTCTACCTAACTCACAGATGGGCGGAGTCAGTAGAGTCCAAGGGGGAGGCATTGGCCGTTAGTTTGGACATTGCGAAGGCCTTCGATTGGGTTTGGCACAAAGCGCTTCTTTCGAAGCTCCCTTCCTATGGGCTTCCCGAGAAATTGTGCGATTGGATCACCAGCTTTCTTGCAGATCGGAGCATCAAGGTCGTTGTAGACGGTGCAAGCTCCGATTGCAAGCCTATTAATGCTGGTGTTCCACAGGGCTGCGTGCTATATGCCAACGCTGTTTCTTCTGCATATCAATGATATGTTGCAAACCCGTAACATTCATTGCTATGCAGATGACAGCACTGGTGATGCTCTTTACACCGGTCGAGCCAATATTTCTCGGGAAAACGTCTCCGAGTACCGGAACAAACTTGTGTCTGAAGTCGAGTCTTTGCTGAACAGAGTCTCGGATTGGGGGCGACTAAATCTAGTCCAATTTAACCCCCAGAAGACACAAGTTTGCGCGTTAACCGCTAAAAAGAACCCCTTTGTCGTATCCCCTCAGTTTAAAGGCATTCCCCTTGTTGCCTCAGCCAGTATCGGAATCCTCGGCGTCGACATATCGAATGATGTGCAGTTTCGTGGTCACTTGGAAGGGAAGGCCAAATTGGCCTCTAAAAAGCTTGGTGTGCTCAGCAGAGCGGGACAGTGTTTCATGCCGGCACACCGCCTGCAACTTTACAAGGCGCAGGTTCGGCCGCACATGGAATACTGTTCCCATCTCTGGGCTGGGGCTCCCCAGTACCAGCTCCTTCCACTTGACCGCATCCAGCGCAGAGCGGCTCGAATCGTCGACAATCGTGTGCTCGACGGTCATGGTGGAAACGTATAAATTTGCAAATGCTATGCTAATAGCGCAGGCCTAGATGAAGGTTTTAAGACGAAGCTTTTATAGCATTTTTTACAGACTATCGTAACGCATTACCTATTCACCCTTATTATACAAGTAAGGACAGCACTAAATGTACCTTGCGATAAATTGACGCTGTGGCGCAATGGCAGAATCAAAATTCAGATGTGTTGGTACCCTTAAAAGTACTCATAAATATTGAAGGTTTCAGGCCCCACTCGCATCATTGTCATCATCATTACAGCCCTTCACAAGTCCACTGCTGAACATAGGCCTCCCCCAAGTAATACCACAAAGCACGGTCCTGAGCCACCTGCATATCTTACCAGGTCATCACTCCATCTAGTGGGGGGTCGCCATACACTACGCCTACCGGTACGAGGCTGCCACTCGAGAACTTTTCTTCTCCATCGGTTATCGGTTCTTCGAGTTTCCGTTGGGCTACGTCGGTAACTCTGGTTTTACTGAGGATATCCTCATTTCTGAGTCTATCACGCAGAGAAACTCTAAGCATAGCCCTGTCCATAGCTAGCTGAGCGACCTTGAGCGTCCTCAAACGGCCAGCAGTGAAGGACAACGTCTCAAATCCTTGAGAGATTGAGGTATACCTGACGAGAAGATGTGATGATGTCATAATTTCCCAAACGCTGTCCAGCCGAGTTGAATCCGTCGATTGACCTTTCGGTCGATGTTGGACTTACCTAGTCGGATTATTTGTTCCAGGTAAACGTACTTGTCAACAACTTCGAGCATAGTGCTCCCAACAATACCGGCATAGGTGTGACAAGGACATTAAACATGATCTTTGTTTTAACCATGTTCATCTTAAGACCTATCCGTTGGGAGACACCATTGAGGTCATTGAGCATAGTGCTTAGGTCCTCCAGCGATTCTGCCATAGGGACTATATCGTCGGCAAATCGAAGGTGAGTAATGTACTCGTCATTGATGTTAATACCGTATCCTTTCCAGTCCAGTAGCTTGAAAACGTCTTCCAATGCAGCGGTGAAGAGTTTCGGGACTGTAACATCACCCTGTCTTACACCTCTCTGCAGTTGGATAGGTTTCGAACTCTGGTTCTGTATTCGGATAGCCATCGTAGTTCTACTGTACAAACACTTCAGCACTTCGATATACCGACAGTCAACTTGGCACCGCTGAAGGGACTGTAGCACCGCCCAAATTTCGACGGAAACAAAGGCTTCTCATAGTCCACATACGCCAGCCATAGTGGCAGATTGTACTCTTCGGTGTTCTGTACAATCCGCCGCAGGGTATGTATGCGGCCTATGGTACTGAAGCCTTTTCGGAAACCGGTTTGTTCGGGAGGCTATAAGTCGTCGAGTCTGCGTGCGAGACGATTCGTAATGACTCGTTCAAGTCGTTACGAAACCCTATTCACTGTTCCTACGAAATTAAGCAGCATAATGCTGCTTTTCACATAGGTGTCCTGTGAGAAATTCGTAACACAACTAAAACACCCACGTATCTGTCGTGCAAACGCTTTCATGCTGCAGTTATATTACCGCTACAGCGTAGCTCTAACACGTAAAGTGTAGTACATGTAATACGTTTCAATTCATAAAGTTCATATTATTGTATAAAATTTGATTTTACATTGGATTATGTACCGTTAGTTTTGCTTTGTTTCTGTTTAAGGCTACAGTCTTTTAAAGTTGACTCACATCGAATCATTAGCGCCACTTTGATTTCTTTTTTTACAGCAAATTATTGTTTCAGAGAAAAATATTTTGATAACACATAAATACCCAGATTATAAGTAATGGCTAAATTTTTTTTGGTTCATCTATGTGGTCTATGTTAGATAAATCAAACGGTAAATAGAGCTCTCTCGCACCCAACGCAATTTCGAGCTTTGTTCGTGTACCATTATAAGGCAATCGATAATAAAAAGGCGAAATCTATTCAGCGCGTTAATAGCTAAACATCTTCATCTCCAAAATGCGCTGTTTCTTTTTTTCTAAATATCTTTCATTGTCTTAAATAAGAGGTCTCAATTTCGTTAAATTTCGCTGTTTTCGCCTCATAAAAAACTATTTGTTTCATAGCAATAGCTGAAAATATTTATGCTATAATTATTTTTTTCTCAAGGGCAGGTGTTTAATTAGACAAATATTAAAAAATAATAATTTAAACCACTTTATTTCAAAATTAATAATTATTTCGATCGACCTATAAAATATTGACTTTATAAACAATAATTGCGGGCAATATTCCTTAGTAGCCGCTGAGCGGCTGTAGCGTTCAGACGTCTTGTCTGTGCCAAATTTTTGCACTTCCTCTCGCTCTAACATTCCTCTTTCTCTCTCTTTCCCTAATCTTGGTTGCGCATTGTTACGAATTGAAAGTTTCTCTACTTTATTATTTTTTGCATATAATTCTTTAAGGGTTTATAGATCATTTTGTATTTGTTTTATAACTTTTAATTTCGATATGGACCATAAACGTAAAAAATATGCTTGTACCAGAAAACGAAAATTGAAATCAAACGTTGAAGCAATGAACAGAAATAGAATTCAAAGGTAAGTTTTTTTGTGTTTCATAGTAAAATAGTTAACAACGTGCATATGTATGTGTGAGCACTTGGTTAAATATTAGGTATGTAATTAGGTACCTAACCTACATATTATGTAAGTTCTTCAAGGAAATATAGAAGTATTATACATTTTTGGATTGCACATGATGTTTTGTTTACAAGCGACAGTAGCCTAATGGCAGGGAGCGAACCGCGAACTCAAAAAGGTCGTGGGTTCGAATCCACCATTCGACTACTGGCGTGAACCACTCGTAACACAAGCAATTTAAGCTTACCACGAGTGGTTAATGTCCTTTTTTTTTAAAAAAAAGTACATTATGTTTTTATAGAAATACTTTTTTAATTTAATTTTTAAGTGTCATAAGGAAAATTTCGTCTTTTTGATTTTCAACTAGAGATTTCCTTGTTACCGGTAGCTGCTGATGTCGAGTTAATGACATTTTTAGATACGAAAACTATTCAGTAATACACGTAGACTACAAGTAAACTATTAAGTAATATCCTCAGCATCCCGTAATTTATTGTACGCCCACTATGGCCAATTTTGGATATAATGTGGCGTCAAACTGCTTACGACGTCCAATATACGGACGTCAAATAGGAGACTTAGCGCAATGTTCGCAAATTGTCATGCTGATCACAGAAACGTCAAAATCTAAAAAAAATTGGACGTCATTTTTCTTCCTCTTTAGCTTCCTGAGCTAATTGATTCTCGCATGGAACGCTCGATGCCAATCAAAGACCCTCCATACATCATTCAAGCCATTGCGAATAAATTAAAAAAAAGCGCTAAGTCGTCCGTCGATGCTGCTGTACAAGAATAGTAATTCATGCATATAGGTAAATGCTATACAAAGTTACATTATACTTTAATAAGAAACTATAAATATGTGTGATAGTGGACTGTTTGTACTTATATAGAAATTATTTTGAGTTTTTTTTTTTAATCTATTTTAGTATTTAGAACTACTTGACGTACTTGACGGATTTTCGATAGTGTCATCGACTTATTACGAAACCCTCAGTGCACGACTCATTCTAGCACTTGCCAGATTCATTTGAATAATCAATAATACGAGTACATGTTATACAGGTTCTAGATGATTATCTTTTAGAAACCTTTTCAACAAAACAACAAAAACTATACAAACTTAAAATATATTTTTTTTGTGTAACGAATTTTGTAATAAAAGCGTGGAACAAAAATAGATACGAGGTAGAAAATCTGTATGTGAAAATTTGTTAGCTAATTATCAATAATCCTGTATATTAGATAAATTGATACTGGAAAATCTTAGTAGAGCAACTTTCCACGCTACGGCCAGAAAGATAACTGCGGTGGCGGGGCAGGGAGGGTGTAGATGTGTCACCAGAACGCAATTTTTCTGTTTTGCTCTGAAAGACTGGGCTCTTAAATTATCCCCTTATTACATACAATTTAAGTTTTTGGAACAAACTACAATATTTTTTTGTTAAAGTGAATTTCTGCAACGATAGTTTTTTATTAAAAAGTTTATATCAAATGTCATAAAACTTTCATTCTCTATTATTATATATACTCGTAATGCGATAAATTTTATGACACAATCGTAAAACAGAAAAATCGAGAATTGATTTTATGACGATCATGAAAGTTTTTTCATTGATAAGTGAAATTTCTTTAATAGTATCGGCAAATTATCTATTGTTGAACAGATTTTTACGGGAGGAATGTTTTCTATAAAATGTGTCAATTTTTCAATACTAAATTAACGTTTACTACGTTAATTTCTCACAACATTTTATTTATTGTCACAATCATTATAAAGCAAAATCTCCAATAATGCTTTTTAGTGTAATATAACAGTTTATAACATGAAAGTGAAAAGTTCACTGCCGTGCTGACACCTCTGGCGACTAATATGGAATGCTTACTCGACAGTGCTGCTTGGCGATATGAATAGATACTATAATGTTTGTTTCTACCCAGAAAGCCTCTAAACACAGATGTCAAATATTACCATAAAGTGCATATTAAGCATTTTTCACAAGGCGACCCCTGCCACGCTGTCCGTGAATTTCTGCAACATCAGGGGACTTCACTCTAACCTAAACGCCGTCCACTACCATGTCGAGACGGCGAGGCCGGCTCTGCTCTTTCTGACCGAGACGCAGGTATCCTCTCCGGCTGATGTCTCGTATCGCTCCTGCCCGGGGTACAAACTGGAACACCACTTTGTGCCTCGGGCTGGAGTTTGCGTTTACGTCAGAGAGGACATCTGTTCTCGACGCCTCGGCAGACTTGAAGGTTCGGACCTGTTCATCCTTTGGCTACGCGTAGACAGCGACGACCATCCGCGCGTCTACGGGTGCCTCTATAGGTCCCATAACGGTAATGCCAAAACAGACCGACTCTTCGACCACGTCCAAATGGCTGTAGATTCGTTGCTACAGCAGATCCCCTTCGCAGAGATCGTGATCCTCGGCGACTTTAACACACATCACGCCGAATGGCTTGGTTCACGTTTAACCGATCATGCGGGGAGATCTATTCATGATTTTGCCTTGGCATATGGTCTGACACAACTGGTTACTTCGCCTACGCGGATTCCAGATGTGGAGGATCATGCACCTTCCCTGTTGGACCTTCTGCTGACCTCTCACCCGGACGGATATCAGATTTCCGTCGACGCCCCTTTAGGCTCCTCGGACCATTGTCTGGTCCGGAGTGTTGTGCCACTCACGCTGAAATCGCGGTTGCATTCTGCAGGCTGCCGCCGTGTTTGGCACTATAGGTCAGCCGATTGGGATGGGATGCGGTCTTTCTTTGCATCCTACCCTTGGGGGCGGGTTTGCTTCTCGCCGGATGATCCCAACGTTGTTGCGGATTCTGTTGCTGATGTGGTACTTCAGGGTATGGAACTTTTTATTCCTTCCTCTGTGGTGCCCATTGGAGGCAAATCTCAGCCATGGTTTGGTCGCTCCTGTAAAATAGCATCATGCTATAAGCAGGAGTGCTACCAGGCCTGGGCTGATGCATCAGCGTCCCGGGATGTAAACACCAGCGCTCTAAAAAAGAAGTATAATTCCGCCTCTAGGTCCTTCAAAAGAGTCAATGCCAAGGCAAAGTCAGAGCACATAGGCAGAATTGGCGAGAAACTAGTTCGCCTTCCTTCTGGAACCAGTGCATTCTGGTCTCTCGCCAAGGCTGTCCAGTGGAATTTCTGTCAGCCATCTCTTCCATCTCTGCACAGGGAGGACGACTCACTGGCCCATACCGCAAAGGAGAAAGCCGATCTTCTAGGCTCTTTCTTTCTAACTCGACTCTCGATGACGGGGGGAGTACGCCGCCGACCATCCCGCGGTGTGAGTGCTCCAAGCCGGAAGTGCAGTTCACACAGCGCTCGGTTCGCAAAGCACTCCTCTCCCTTGACATCCACAAGTCGAGTGGGTCTGATGGAATCCCCCCAATTGTGCTGAGGACGTGTGCTCCAGAGTTTTTAACGGTTTTAACGCGTCTTTTCCGGTACTCCTACTCCCTAGGCGTAGTCGCAAAATCATGGAAGACGGCTTACGTCCACCCGATCCTTAAAAAAGGCGACCGCTCAGACCCGTCCAACTACCGGCCAATCGCCATCACCTGGTGATCTTCTGGTCTACCTAATTCACAGGTGGGCGGAGGCAGTAGAGTTCAAGGGGGAGGCATTGGCCGTTAGTTTGGACATTGCGAAGGCCTTCGATCGGGTTTGGCACAAAGCGCTTCTTTGTGCCAAACCCGATCGAAGGACGGACGACTAAATCTAGTCCAGTTTAACCCCCAGAAGACACAAGTTTGCGTGTTAACCGCTAAAAAGAACCCCTTTGTCGTATCCCCTCAGTTTCAAGGCACTCCCCTTGTTGCCTCAGCCAGTATCGGAATCCTCGGCGTCGACATATCGAGTGACGTGCAGTTTCGTGGTCACTTGGAAGGGAAGGCCAAATTGGCCTCTAAAAAGCTTGGCGTGCTCAGCAGAGCGGGACAGTATTTCATGCCGGCACACCGCCTGCAACTTTACAAGGCGCAGGTTCGGCCGCACATGGAATACTGTTCCCATCTCTGGGCTGGGGCTCCCCAGTACCAGCTCCTTCCACTTGACCGCATCCAGCGCAGAGCGGCTCGAATCGTCGACGACCGAGTGCTTTCCGATCGGCTCGATTCACTGGCGCTGCGAAAAGATGTTGCATCTCTTTACGTATTTTATCGCATCTATCACGGGGAGTGTTCTGAGGAATTGTTCGGATTAATCCCAGCCACCAAATTTCGTGAACGCACTACACGGCAAACGTCCCGATACCATCCACACCATCTGGATGCTTGGCGATCCACCACTGTACGTTTCACATGGAGTTTTCTTCCACGTACAACCTCTCTGTGGAATAGTTTACCACCGGTGATTTTCCCGGACCGATACGACCTGGGGACCTTCAAGAAAAGAGCTTACTCCTTTCTAAAGGGCCGGCAACGCACCCCCAATTCTCCTGGTGTTGCGGTTGATTATGGGCGGCGGTAGTCACTTAACATCAGGTGATTTGCCCCTTCTTCTATAAAAAAAAAATTATTAATACGCGGTAGAGCCACGCTGCATCTTTATTATGCTTGTAACACAAATGGGTCGGCTCAACGGAGGTAGGAAGACGCTTTCACAGAATATCACCGCAAAATAGCAGCTTAATGCTGCTGTGTTTCGTATGGTGAGTGTAGAGAGCCGGAGCCCCTTTTTTACTGGAAACAAGGCATTCCATCTTAGTCCTTACGGTGACAACACATCTGAAATTTGATTCTTGAAAGTAAATATCTGTGGGCCACAGCATCCACTTACCAGCAGATGGACTGTGCTCATTTGTCACCCTTATTCTATAAAAAAATAACTTATATGAGAGACATATTCTAAAGGATGACAGCGTCGACATTTTGTCGGACTTGACGCTGTACCGATGAGTCACGAAAGCATGTCGTCTCCGGATACTTGACATTTCCTAACTCTGAGTAATAACTAAGATAACCTAGTATGTATTAGCCAGGATTCTACAACCAGTTCGCTTGGGAGAACAGTCTTGTTAAATGGAAACTCCTGTGCTGCAATGTAAGTATTCGCTGGAGGCCTATATCACCGGGCTCCGTGGCGATTGTTACGAATGAGTCTGATATAGACTGGGCAAAGTCGAGGATACTTTTGATCGAACTTACTATTCCAATGACGTAAGCATCGTAAAAGCTGAAACCGATAAAATAACAAAAATCCTGGACCTAGATTATGGGGTGACTTAATGTGGGAAAGCCTTCCAGTCATGATTCTTCGGCCGGTTGGTGTCAAGGCAGGGGAAAGCTGTATTTGTAGCATGATATTATGTTTTGTATGGTATGTGATGAGAACCGGGGAATCTTTCTACTGGTAATTCCTCGGGTGACAAGTTATGAGCAATTTCATCTTTATAAAGTATATAAAAATATAATAGCCAATGCATTATTTAGTATCAGGTGAACTATACTACGTGCTCGTTTGTCAGCACCTAAAAAAAATCGATAAAGTTCGAGTGTGCCATGCATCGTCTGTCACGTTGCAGATACCTACTTTATATGTCCCGTCGCAGTGAATGTCTTACAAAACGAAGTTGCTGTTGAATTTTTGTAAAATAAAAATGCTTCTTAATATTTGCTTCTGAATTTTACTATATTTTCAAGAACTTTATTATATTTTCAAGAAATTTGTCCGCATCAATATTATTAAAATGTATAAAATACAATGATGGTGAGGGTCTTTTATAGAATTTTCACTTGACATTATTTCACCTGCATTTATATATTAATTGACTCGTGCAATATTAGTTGTAGGTTGTTTATGTTACAGCGCCATCTTTTGATATATCTAAAATTTATTACAACTTGAGTAATTTAATCTACGTTGTACCGAGTCAGTTGTTCATGGAATCTCTACTAGGTGGCTCTTTATATTGTATTTTAGAATCGAACTTGTAGATAGCGTTGTTTTAATTACTGTTGTTGTTAATATAAATTCCATTCCTCATGCATGTTTTGAAAATACATTTAACAAAAATTCCTTATACCCTTGTTCATTGACAGAATATATTAACCTTACATTTGCATCTTGCATAGGAACGAAGTCATTTGTATTGATGCCTCGTTGATCACCTTAAAAAACAAACAAACAATGTAATGAAATGATGTACGATATAATATGTGCTAGTTATTTTACAGCAGATGTATGTTTTGGCTGCAGCCATGACTTAGCTCTACCCGTGAACTAGGTTCTCATATTACACCTGGACAAAATACAAACAAACCCACTCTGTATTTATTAAGGTGAGTTATGAGGAGTTGCTCTGTAAACGAGGCCTGCCATACATACATATATATATTAAGTCCTCTCTGATGACAACTCGTCTACATTCCCCTATAGAATAAGGTTGACAAATATATAGCATACAATCCACCTGAAAGTAAATGGATGCTGTGGCCCAGAGACTTCTATAGCTTCGCTTAAGAATCAAAAAGCAGATGAGTTGTCACCAATAAAAAGGGTCTTCGGTTACGCCGGTTACTACGGTTACATTCGCCATACGAAATACAGCAGAATTAAGCCGCTATTTTCTACTGTTATTCTGTAAGAGCGGGATCCATAGATAGTTACATTTAAAAAAATGGTCCCGTTCATTGAGTTATACAACACTAGAGGAGCAAACCACATTACCGCGCGTCGAAAAAAGTGTAACCACTATCCAAACGCGACGACGTAGCTTTGAAACTAATAACAATTTTAAGTAAACATATATCTATCTCACTTACACAAGTTGCGAAAACAATATCGTCGTCGTAAGATTAGATAAAGATAGGCACACAAACATGCAATGGCGGGTTGGTGTGGCTTACTATATGAAATTTTACCTAAAATACGCAATAAAAATGAGTTTTTTTAAGCTGCAGTTAATTGTTTTTATATTAAAAAAGTATATTTTATTTTAAAATCTTTATTACGTTCCCTTAGAAAAAAAGGGATACAAAGCTTATCAGATGAATAGAAGTAAACATAATGATGAAATAAAACATATTTTTATGGTTCTATTAAATCAAACAATGTAAAATAGGTATCTAATAAAATATAATTGATATAAAATTTATAGCAAATTAATAATAAATAATAAAAAAGAATGTAAAATTATTAATATAAAATAGGTAATAAAATATATTTAATAGATAATTCATGAATAAAGTAAAATAAGAATAATTAATTATTTTGTATGAAAGTTAAAACGTAGTTTTTATTATAATTACCAAAATATTTAAAATCAGAGGTAACAAATTAACTTACTCCATTAATTAGTCTCCCATTAATGTAGGATAAACACAAGTGCGGAAAAGTGGCAACATTGAATCTAAATGGCAATATTCGATAATTTTATTTAATTATTTGAGGTTTTTTACGTTTATATGAAAACAAGAACTAAACATTATGTGTTGAAAGTGATGCCGCTTGATTTATTACGTTTTTGTGACCTTGAATAGCATTCTTTCACTACACATTTACCCATTTTTGCCGCGGCTCAACTCTGTCGGCGTCACATTGAACAATGAACTCACGTTAGCTAGGCATATGGCTGTGGCCATATGTGCAGTGGCAACGCTTTGGCGCGGTTATTACTGATCTAGGGTTATATAAATCAATGGTCCCGTTTACCACTTCAAATAAGCTTAAAACGCTTGTGGTGGTTGACCACAGAAGTCTAATGGTTGATTAAACTCATGACTTTCCGTGTCGGCGTCCTAAAACTAAAAACAATAGGCTTACTGTCAGTTTAAAATATTTGTATGTGAAATGTCATAAGTGTATATGCCAACACAGATACTTATTCTAGACTATCTGTGACCTTAATTAACGTTTAATGCGATAAGGTCAGAGTCCAACTAGGATGTAGTATCAAATAGACTAGAATAACACAATCAGACCCCAAACAAACCGAAATTTTCAATTATATAATTCATTACAACAACTTTCGTTTGGCGAGTTAAACAGAATAACAAAATTTACTATTATAATTTTTCCATTATTCTTAATTCTATTGTATATAATGTGATTTGTTTTTCGGAAATGACTTGTAACTATTAAGATGAATGTATTTAGATAATCAAAAATATTTAGACAATTTTCCAAATTTATCTAGATAGGTGATCTTTGATTAAATTACTTACCACTCAGTTATTTTTTAAATACTGCCTAATCATAAGCAAACACCCACTGATGATGCTAACATGAGCTTTGATCTAGAGTAGAGTAGTAGCAATTAATTAATAATTTTTTATTTATAATAAAATTGCCATCGGCTTTTAATATAACAAAATATCAGAAAATTCCGACCTCAGTCTGGAAGTGGGTGTAAAATGAACGGTCGAAAATGTATTGATACATAGATTTGTCAGGCCTGTTGGTCTAGTGGTTAGTGACCCTGACCGCTATGCCGCAGGTCGTGGGTTCGATTCCCACCCAGGACAAATGTTTGTGTGATGAGCACGATCATTTGTTCTGTGTCTGGGTGTAATTTATCTATAATATTTATGTATTTAGAAATAATATAAGTATGTTTATCAGTTGTCTAGTACCCATAACACAAGCTCTGCTTAGCTTGGGACTAGATGGTGTTGTGTGATAGTTGTGGAATATTATTATTATTATTATTATTATTATAGAGATCAATAAAATATAAAGCATGTAAAAAACAATTTTTCTCACCACAAGTCTTTATACCATTCTTCGAATACTTGTATTCTTTAATTAAGTCTGGTTTTATTACAACTGCAACCGCTGCCGGGTCGAGAGCTTGCCAACGGTCGCTCCACTGCAGAGATATTTTTTCAAACAAATTTTGTGCCCTCATTATTTCAGTTTCTATAGCTCCCAAAACTTCTTGTCTCCAAGCCTATTGAAAATATTTCATAATTAATCAACAAAAGCAAAGAATTAATGAATAACGAAAAAATTAGGAAAATAAAAAAAAATTACGAGAACTGCAAGGTACATAATTGTACTTATACAAAATTCACTTTGACGTTGAGGATGTGTTTCAGTGGCTATTTGTTGTACACTTTGAGTGTGATTACTCAAAGGTCGTACATTATCAGCTATCATCATCATTTGGCTTTCATGTTTGTAGTTGAAATTCTTACAATGGCACTCAAACGCTCATCCGTAAGACGAATATCGTATATTTTACTGACAAAAATTGTGCTCAACTGCTGAGCAAACTGTTTCAGTTCGTCAAAATCAGATGGCAAGCTACCGTAAAACTTACAAGATCATTGATAAGACAGAAAGAGTTTTCGAGATCGCCATTAGATAGGAGACTAATCACGTTCAGTTACGTCAGGCTACCGACGTGCGTGTTCAGAGCTACTCTTGTATCTTCGCTCGCCTAATTTTTGCTCTCGTATAACGTTATTAATAAATATTTATTAGGTATATAAAGGCCTTTGAGTATATAAATATAAAACTTTAATATACCAAACAGTCTGGGGCGGGCCGCACGCAGCCCGCGGGCCACGTGTTGCCAACTGGTGGCGTATGGTAGAGACTCTATTTACATGAGGCATTCCATCTTAGTTTTCTGGCTTGACAACACTGCAATTGATGTTTAATCGATGATAGATTTAAATGTCTACGAGCCACATTATTCACTTACCATCAGGTGGACTATGTATTGGCTTGTAACCCTGACTTGTATACAAATCAGTTTGGTATAGTCAAATTTTACAACCTCTAAACCAAACCAAAACCAAAACTCAAAACCTCCAGGGATTAGTATTATTAAGTAGAACTTAACGCGTGCTGGAGAGATAGTATTTAGACAAAATATCGGTATACACAATAAACTTAAGAGGAATAGACGTTTTGGACTATAGTTCTCCAAATACATTAGCATAATTTATTATATTATGCTCTTATGGAATTCTAATGGACGTGGTACACACAACCAAACAGATTTGTTTTCAATTAGCTCAGATGACTCACCCGAGAGATATTTAAATAACTCTGTACTTGGGAGAATGGAAAGATGGTCAATTTATCTGGAGTTGCATTTTGAGTTACAATTTTATATGCCTCAACGTCAGTGAGTGCATTAAATTCGGGCATTGGATTTTCATCACCTGGAATAAAAATATTATTAGCAAGTGTTGCAAAAAAAAAATTGAATAAATATGAGCTATTTTAAACACCGCGCCACCTATCTAATACCTTGAAGCACACCAGTTTTTGAAAGAAATCAACCTGGTAAGATTTTCAAAAGTTACACGATTGTTAAGTTATGAACTACAATGGATACCACTGATGCATACCAACATCTGCTTTGAGGAGGCCTATGAAGTGCTACCCAGAAAGATGTAGCATCTTTCTGTATAGGACTTGATATGAACATGGAAACATTTAGTCTTATCCTATCTGCTTCCATTGTCAAACTGTAATTTATGTCACCATTATTGATTAATTTTTGTTTTTCACATCGAACAATTGTCATTCGTCCTAAGCTTATGAAATTAAATTTTAATTATTTAATTAATAATGTAATTAATTACTTTTATATAGCTGGCTTTTCGACGACCCTTTGTCCTAATATTTTTTTTTAATTCGCAATAAAAATGTTGAGGATTACTGATCGGTATAAACAATATCCTATCTCTTATGTTGGACCAAACCGCACACAGTGTGCAAAATTTTATTTAAATCAGTTCATTAGTTTAATAGTTCATCGCAGACAAACAATGTGATACATAATTATATTTAAAGATTTAATTAATTATCAAAATTTTTAATCCTTGGTCTGAGGCTAAACTTAATTCAATCACTTACAGGTAAATCTACAATTACATTTACAAAAACGGGCCATGCATACGGTAACTTCGACCAATAATTTTCTCGAAATACTAAAAATTTGTTAAAAACAATGTTTTCACAACCTCATACAGAAAAATAAATCATTTCATCAGTAAATCGTTTTTAAATAAAAAATAAATACAATTCAATAATAAATAGCAATTAAAAGTAGTTTCTATCAGTGTTCATTTACAACAACAGTTTAACTAAAGTACAGTAAAGCTTCTCTGGTACTATTATTACCAGAAGCATCACCTAACCGGTGAGATGGTCAGCAGTATATTCTTGATAACAAGTCAGAATTATTTAAAAAAAACTGCGCTTTCTAATTCTAACCCGCCTGTCAAGAGTGGCAGTAGTAGCAAAATCCCACCTGAGGCAGTCCATAAGTTAGGCCTATGGACAGCAGTGGTAACACATATACCATTACCTTGTGACACGCATAATCTTTTAAATCTTTACAAGATAAGTTTAGTGCTAACTGGATGTTTATTTTTGCATGACACAGTATTTGGAATGAAGTTGTAGATTAGTCACTTTTACATGCTTTGTTGTATAATCTGTTGTGCTGTAATATTTAAAAGTACTAGAGTAAGCATCATTCTTAACTTACTATGTACATGTCCAGCCGCCACGTATAACTGTTTAAGTCTATTTAGAAACCCAGGATCCAATTTCATTGCCAACGCTACGTTTGTTAGAGATCCTAATGTTACAACCGTTAAACT
The DNA here is from genome assembly GCA_036936625.1 of Parnassius smintheus behrii. NCBI lineage: Eukaryota > Metazoa > Arthropoda > Insecta > Lepidoptera > Papilionidae > Parnassius > Parnassius smintheus. The sequence goes on along the minus strand of JAUPFT010000001.1, from coordinate 17,932,344 downwards.
TCCTGAAAACATTAAAATGAAATCATATCAATGAAAATGCAGATATTTAGAGTGATCATTCCAGTAATTGGTTGGAAGAACTATTCGCTCAGGGTTCAACAAACCTCTTACATATTTCTGTCGCCAAAGAGAACCAGTACAATTACAGGCTGTATGGCATTCCATCTTATTCCTCAGAGGTGACTACGCATCTTTGGCCTTGGCTGGCTGCAGGTGATAATGGGCTTACCAACAGGTGGACTGTGAGTTATTTTGTCGGTTCTGTTTAAATAAAATTAACAACAAATAACTTAAGTGACAATTTTTGAAAAATCATATAATGTGCTGTATAGCGATTTCTTTATGATAAACCATTTTTTTTTTCAATATTAGAAAAGTTGAGTAAAAAACGAGGAATCAAGCAGCAATAAAAAGGGCTTAAAGACAAAGTTAAAGCACCCAGCCGCCTTCTGAAATTAGAATGTTTTTTTTTATATATCTTAATAGGCTTACGAAGAATCATTGGTTAGAATGTTTTTTTTTTTTTATATATCTTAATAGGCTCACGAAGAATCCTTGGTCGGAATCGATATTCTTTTATTATTTGGGATATTATGTCGATCCGCGATCACAGACTGATCATACATCGTTTCGTTTATTGAGTAACGTGAATTAAAGCGGCCTTTTACTATTTTTTAGAATAAATATTACAAAAGAAAATACATTCCAACTGATGGCACATAAAATCTAAATCTATAGCTACTCAATAAAGAATCAAAATTTACATTCGTTGCATCCCCTAGGATTTTTTGAACAGAAATAGGCCGACCAGCGAGCACACAGCCCACCTGACGATGGTAAGTGAATACGGTGGCCCTCAGACATCTACATCTATCCTCGATCAATCGTCGAATCAAAATGTTGATGCTTAATCCCCTGAGGACAAGGTGGAATGCCTCTTATTCAGTAAAATGGGTCTCCAGTTCTCTACACTCAACATATGAAACACACCAGTATTGAGGTGCTATTTTGTGGTTCTTCCCGATCGAACCATTCATGCTACAACCATAAGATAGCTGCAACTTGGATCTATCACGTAAAAACTAATACCTGTAGCACGGCTGTACTACGTTTATATAATATAATAACAAGTCATTTTGATTTTTGATTTAGAATAAATTGAGCTCGATGAGTCACAGCATACACCATCAGATGAACTGAGTGCTCGTGCTCAGCTTAAAATTGGTAATAGACAAACTCCATGAACCTACAGATACATTTTACTTAATAATAATAATAATAATAAGCTGATGAACCGGGCACAGTCAAGGATATTTTTGGTCGACATTACCATTCCGTATGACGAAAACCTCGTGAAAGCCAAAACGGATAAGCAAACAAAATATCTGGACCTGGCTCACGTGGTGACCGACATGTGGGGTGGTCTGCCGAAACCGAAATTATTCCAGTAGTCGTTTCTGCAAACGGGCTAATGCCAGTCAGCCTCTCGGGTTGTTTGAGGCAGCTGGGACTCTGTGGCGGACCGTTCCAGGCTCAAATGCAGAAGGCGGTGCAGCACCGCCGGTGCTCCTTGATATCGTCCACCAGTTTCTTTCCCTTCCCCCTAATCCTCGGCCGTTTGGTCTCCCCTGCCGAGGACCTCCATCTGGTTCGGCTTTTATTAATTTATGTATTTCTGCATTTATTTTATTTTATTGATATTTATGTATATTTAGCTTTTCATTTTCATTTATAATTATATATTTATAGAACCCAACCAGATGAGAAAACTATACAGATACCCCCCATAATAATAATAAGTTTATTCACAAGAAATATGGTACAAAGATGTTCTTATAAAATAATAATGTATGACATATTTCACCAATTTAGGTATATGAAAACTTTTGGTTAGAATATACAAATTTTAAGTGAAAAGAATCGTGCAATTGATAAAATAGTTTTCAATAGTCTATATTTATTAAAGATTTTTTTTGTTCCCTTTAAAAATAATAAATAAAGTGCACCATAGAGTAACTATACCGGCCGATGTATTATAATACCTTCATACTTCTTCGAAAGTTCAATTAAGGCTGAAACTGCACTTTGTTCTTTTGCCGGCTCTAAATCATCATAGTATAAGCCACAATCTCCTAAGCCATCTTCGCCAAAATAGTTTGTGGTGGCTGGAGTTATCACCAGTGAAGACTTTGATCCCCTATATAAAGGCACCTAAAACAATGTTCATGTCATTTACAACTATGGTTGCCAGACATCTTTTAATTTAAATGATGTCCTTCTTCTACTCAGATCCAAAACTTGACCTTATTAACCTAATCTGAAACTTTTAATAGAGGACAAGGCAATTTTGCGCGTTTAAATTAAAGGAATTTAAAGATCACTTTGAGGTGACGCACAATAGTAGAGAGACAAAACACGTTACATTGTGTATTTATATTGTTTTTATATTAATAAATGTTGCAACTGATACCATAATAGTTTGTAATTATACTATATATATACTGAAAACGTCAATATGATATCCTTTATTTTCATCCTATGTCCTTTATTTAATCTTATCAAATATTCTAATACAAATAATGTAACAAATTAATACTGTTGAATTTAAAATGCGCATTATTAATAAAAAAAAAACGAATTAATATGTTAATCCGTGAATGTCATCAAACTAACAATAAAAACCTGAGAAATTCATACCATTTTTACTTACTTTAGTATAATAAAACGGAAGAGATTTTTTAAACACGCTAATCTCTAGATTAGAATTTTTTTTATGATACCCAGATTCATGTCGAACAGTTTAGGCTATCTAGGATTAGTCTACACCTCTCAGCTAGACTTAAATAGTGTAATTTTTAATTAAGTAATTTTTGTTAAGTAGGTCGGAGTAAAAAGCGCTCCCGAACTAATTTTCCCGCATGTGTTGGCGTAGTGGTTATTGATACGTAAATAAAATGTTCTACAAAATACTGATGTTTAAACCATCTAAAAAGTTCGCAAAATCATATGCCTATTTCTCAAGAATAAGCCTCAACGTACCTTATTTGTAAAAAAAAATACTGAAAATAAAACATTGATTTATAAGCGTTATGGCATGGCATATTAATCCTTTTTTGAAACTTCATCATCAAGGCAATTTTATGAAGAAAAACTTTGCTCTTTATTGCATGTAATTTGGATGCATAACTTAAAAATGGAAAAATTAAAATATTTCATTACTTGGCTTGGCGCGCGAATCTCGCATAACCGTAGCCAGCCAATGAGAACCGAGAGAAATCAGCAATCAAAAAAATATGCGAGGTGTCGTGTCGAGCGGCTCAGAAGCATTGATATGCGCGGGTAAAACCGCGGGGTTCATCATCATTAGTCATGGCAGCCCTTCACAAGTCCACTGCTGAACATAGGTCTCCCCTAAGGAAAACCACAAAGCACGGACCTGAGCCATCCATCGACTTCCTGTATGTCTTACTAAGTCGTCACTCTATCTGGTGGGGAAACGTCTTACACTTTGACTGCTGGTAAGAGGCTGCCACCCGAGAACCCTTCTTTCCCATCGGTTGTCAGTTCTTCTAGCTATATGGCTGGCCTTCAGTCGTCCTTCAGTTAGCTTTCCGCTTTCTAATCCGTAAGGCTATGTCGGTCACTCTGGTTTTATTGTGAATATCCTTGTTTTTAAGTCTATCACACAAAACACCTAGCATAAATCTCTGCAAAGCTCGCTGAGCAACCTTGAGCTTTCTTATACCCACAGCAGTGAAAGAACATGTCTCAGCTGAATAGGTCATTACTGGCAACACTCACTGGTTGCACAATCTTGTTTTGAAGCTTTGAGGTATGCCTGACTAGAGGATGTATATGACACATCATCTGACTGGGGACACAGTTAGTTTGAAATACATATAATAAGTAAATCTAATTACTACTACTCAAAATATACTATTATTCGAAATCAATGTCACAAACATTTTCCTCGGAAGAGACATGTATTCGACAGTAGAATTGTGAAGGGCTGTAATTTTGATGATGATAATACAAAGGGCTCCGCTGTTTGTGTTTTGTATGTTATTTTTGAGCACACATTATTAGCTTATTACATTCCCATTACACAGTAAATTCTTATTCCCACAGTAAATTCTTATAGAGTTAAAAAAAGGTTTTAATACAAAAATATTAGTATATTTTGTAAAATACTAATGCAAACTTACTTCTTGTCTATTGGCGACTTTCAGAATCCTTTGATTATTTACGTATACATTGTCTTCAATGGTATTACCATTACCAGTTGTGAGACCAACCAATTCAGGCCTAAAATAATTTTTTTTAATAATTACTTAATTTAAACTAAGCTGCACTATCTTTAATTTCAAACTTTGCTAATGAATTATTGTAGAAAGTACCAGAAATCTTCCATCACTGGTATGCATACTATTGGCCGCTTAATTATTATAATTATTGAAATGCAATGAACTGCAGTAACCCTGATGCAACATTCATAATTATTTCATTGTACATACACAAGCAATCTGAGTTTGCTCTATTAATGGCACTACAGAAAAACACTTAAAATACTTTAAAAAATACACAGGTTAAAATACTTCGGGGTAATGTGACTGTTACAAAAATTCTAGCTAGCGGAGTGCTCCCTATTACAAAATTCTTTCAGAAATGAGGAGCTTATATGATTAAAAAATTTATTATTATATATTTTAAATACCTATAATTTCAGGATTATCGTATAATTTATTATAAATTTTTATAACTCATATCGTAACTTTTATCTCCATTGTGTTGAACAATGGGAGCTGTTGTATACCATAATAAACTCGTAAACTGGTACTAACAAAGCTCCTATTAAGTACTTATTTGTATTCTCATGCAGTTTATTCTGATGTAACTAGAGCTTTAAACTTCAGTTGCTTTACAATAAGCCATTATTTATAATGCTTGTAAAGATCAACGTAAAGAATCATATTAAAATGAGATAAAAATAACTAAACATGCTACATACCCATCAAAATGTTTTTCGTATAACAAAGCAAGAAATATAGCCATGGCATCATCTCCACCAGCATCGTTATCTATGATTATCTTCATGTTTCTGTCATTATTTCTGAAAAGATATACAAAAATGCTTTACTTTTAGATTATCTTCGAGACAATCGTCCTTTACTTATCCCGTGGTAACTACTACGTAAATCATTCGTGTAAGAATGAAACTGCTAACTGAAATAAGAGGTGGGCATCAACATTTTTCCTATAAGAACAAAACAATAAAAAAAATTGCTAACATTCCCTCTTTCAGAATAATCTATGATTATGTTCAGGAAGTTCTTTTTAAGTGTTAGAAAAATTAATGATGATGATGATTATGTTCGCCCGTCATTTGTTATTACACGAGCTATATTAAAAAAAATCAAGGTAATTTTATATTATCGCAGTCACCTCGTTTTTTGGCTCTAGAAAATTGAAAAATCATCCGATTTCGATGATTTTTTTTTTGAAATTCTTCATGATTACGGCGTATTCATGAAAAAAATTACAAGAATAAATATAATTTTAGAAAATGCACTCACGTATAATTGTTGATAACTTTTTTAAATAATCGATTAAAGGACAATGTCCAACATCGCCCTGTGCAATAAAAACATCAGACATACACGATAATTAATCATTTATTTTATTATATTTGTTGCAAATACATACTTTTATAACGCGGACTAGCTGCATGCCATAATGAAAACGCTACAAAAGTATTCTATTCGCCTTTTATCATTAATCACCGCCATCTTCGCCAAACGCAAACGCAAACGTCATGTCTAAGGTACTCTGTGGTCATGTGGAAATGTGGAACTGGAATGTGGATTGTGGATGTGGTTATGGGTTGTGGCGTATAAAAATTACTAGGGATGCCCAATCGCTTATAAACTTATTTTCGATCTTTTGAATTTTTAATGAACAGTTGCATTTTTTTAATCTGAATCACATTTTGAATTTATTTCGAATAAAGTGCAAATAAAACTATAATAAAAACAATCAACCACCATTTCTTTTTGTTATTCCCTAAAAGTATAACTTAAAATACCTTCTATACCTAAAGAATGAGGTCAAACTCGATTGTAAATAGGTAGTTAGAATAATGCTGTAGTGAACAAAACCTAATTATTTTAGCATGATCAGGTTTTCTAATGATGGTTTAGAAAAGCCTGTGGCTTACTTCTAACTAAAAATAATAATAATAATAATAATCTGATAAATAATAATCTGATAAATGAAGAAATTGCGTATTGGTAATACCTACCAAGTCCTGTATTAGAAAATGATAAAGTACAAGTTTACTGGGACAGATCAATTTTGACGGATTGATCAATTTCCCATAACCGGCCGGATATTGTGCTGATTGACAAAGAAGTGAAGCGGTCTTATTTGATTGACATTGGTGTTCCCGACTCATACAACATTCAACAATAACACACAGAAAAAATTTCAAAGTACCAACCACTTGCTGAAGAGGTAAAGCAGATGTGGCGGCAGAATGAGGTAATTATAATTCCGTTTATACTCTCAACTACGGGTATTATACCAAAACAGCTAAATACCTTGACAAATTGGGCTTAGCAAGAGCTGTGCTCGATAAAATTCAAAAGGCTGTCATCTTGAGGACAACTGCCATTGTGAGGAGACATTTATCCTTGTAACCAAATAATTTCCTTAACATCTTGCCGTTAAGCCCGATTTAGGGATATCACCCCATAAAGAGGAGTAACCGATAAATAATAATAATAATATTCGACGAGTTTATGATAATTAATATTTTTAATATAAAAATTACAATAAACAATATATCGATAAAATTATTCGAGGATAGACATTTACAAAACTAGTATAATTCGCCTGTGTTGTCAGCACTGTTGTTCTAAAAATTAATTTCATGTCTTGATGTTGGTAGAGTAGTTTTGCGCCCTTTAATACATTTACTTTTACAGGGAGTTTATATTCTCTTTGTTACGCAAATGCAATGAAAAGTGTATTTTGAGTCATATAGGATCAAAGGTGGCAATCTGACTTTTAGTCAATTTGTAGTAAAATGAAAAAAAAACTCTTTTTGCTGCGGGGTGGGGTATTTAATTGATTTTTGTACTGTTAACATGATTTTTAGACGTAGCCTATGTGTTTTATATACTTAACATTTTCATATAAAAGGTAGAAACCTAATGTAATTTTAAATTTGAAGTGTCGTTTTGGCTGACTTTGATACCAACAAATTAAAATGACCGGATTTGATCCCAAGTTAAATGAACATTTCCGGCTTTGATAACAAGCAGCGTAAAGATTGCCACCTTTGTTTCCAATTCATGTAACATTAGAATAGAGTCGTCGATTAAGCAAAATCATAACATTTGTTACTGTTTTTACAAAGTTTATTAAGATCAATCAAGATTACGTAGGTAAGTAAGGATAGTCAATTTCTTTATCGGATGCAAAAACACTGATATTGAAGATGACTTTATATTACTGAAGGTAACTATTAAAGGTTAGATAATATTTTGTTATCTAAACACGAAGGTCATTTACTTCATCCAAAGGCTCCTGACAATAATCTTCTGCTTCGGGATTCAAAGTGCACTGAAGTACCTGGTAAATTTTCCCAATTAACTCCAAAATGATTTGTGAGAAGTTTTTTGACATCTCTCAATTTATTTTTATTTACGGCTACAATTTTGGGTAAGGGTTTTGCGTCAATCATTGAAATGGTTTTCTGCCGTTGACAAACATTAAACGCTGTACCAATGTCGCTTTTGTAAAATAATTCGCCTCCAACAAGAACGTTGCTTTTTTAGAGCAGACCAAAATAAATCTTTTGCATTCCTTGAACTTTACTTTCCACGATGTCGTTTGAGCCAGAATGCTTCTGGTTGTTGATAACCAGTCGCTAACAACACAATTAACACCAAATCTGACTATGGTTGACGTTTGGGATATTACATCTTTTATTTCATGGGGGTGCAATATGACCTCCGTTTTTTTTTTAAATTTTTATTTCTATGATACCGAATCGTCAGTCAGGGGGCATATAAGAATGCCCAGTTACTGGAAAAACCACTTCAATGGTTTTAATATTAAGATTTTCCAATAACCATTTGCAACAGGTTCCAATTATTTTGCCCACTGCAACCATCGGCAAGTTGCGGCGGTTGTTGTACAAACGTATTTTGATGATATCAGTCTTATCGGTTTCAGTAGGACGGCGGTACACGGCAGATGCAATTAAGTTAGAATCTTTATGGAATTCATGCTCAGTACAGCAATACGCAAATACTCGGTCTCTGATCATCGGTTGATTTGAACTACCCTCAACCATAGTTAAGTTTTAGAAATATAGTTGACGACTTGTTTAAAAATTAGATAATACGAAAATAGTTAGCCCTCTAGTGTTGCTATGCCCTTGCGGGGCGTCACATGTATACCTATCAAAATTGTACCATCTTAAATTTGTAATGTGACATGCAATAAACAATTTGAATTTGAATTTGACTATAGTAACATATTTGGTCGGGCAGTTTTGTCAGTGGTAAGTTTTTCTGACAATCGAAGGATAGTATCTTTGAGCCAGGTGTTGATTCACGTAATTTCTCAAAAAAAGCGTCCGCCCTTCGTTGGTAAACTGTTTTTTCTGTCATAAGTATATTTTTTTCTTGGGGATCAGTAGAACTCTTTATTTTTTCCGCCAGTTCTAGATATTTTGAACAAACATCGGTCCTCGGTGATCCGAATCCGACCTTATAATTACATACATATAATTAAACACTCACGCCTGTCACGCAGAGGGGTAGGCAGAGACTACGGACTTCCATTTGACACGATCCTGACATACCTCTTTCGCCTCCTTTACATCCATATATCTACGCATACGTGCTCGTCGGTTAAGGGTACTTTTAACGTGGCCCATTTTCAAAATATCGCCAATTTGGCCGATAAACTTTTTTTTTAGGGCGTCCCTTCCCGACTCTGCCGTTCACATCTGCCATATAAATTTGCTTTGTCACTCTTTCCTCATTCATTCTTTCTACGTGACCAAACCACCGAAGCATTCCTTTCTTAATCCTGGTCACAACATCATCTTGCATACCGCATTTATCTCTTATCACGCAATTTCTCACCCTATCATTCAGATTCAACCCTAGCATACTCTTTAAAGACCGCATTTCTACAGCATTTATTCTACTTTACGTGCTTCTTCTGCTACACCCAGCTTTCACTACCATACATTAAAGTAGGGACTAACACAGCATTATGAATTACCATACGTGCCTTTTTTGACACATTCTGGTTCTTCACAATAGAGTGTAGTGCCCCATTCACTCTATTCCCTGCATTTACTCGTTGTTCTATATCCTTATCATATCTACCATCCCTGCTAAATACACATCCCATATACACAAACTCATCCACTTGCTCAATTAACTCTCCTTCTATTCTTATTTCACACACCGTTTTGCTTTCCTCTCTTTCAAAAACCATCACTTTCGTCTTACTTGCGTTCACTTTCATTCCCCTTTCTTTTAATGCCCAGTTCATTAATGTAACCATCATTTGCAACTCAGCCGCCGATGACGCAAATATGACTTGATCATCGGCATACAAAAGGCATTTGACGCTTAACTCGCCCATTCTTAACCCACATTCTTCATCTTTCAAAGTTTGCAAACACCTGTCCATAAATAGGTTGAACAGCCAAGGATGCCAAACCAGTCCAAGTAGTCCCCATTAATACCCCCCACAAGCACTAGAATCCCTATAAAGAGACCTCAATGCCTGTATCAAACTAGCGCTCAACCCATATGAGTTCAGTGTTTGCCATAACACATTCCTGTCCACTCTGTCATAAGCCTTTCCAAGTCCATGAACGCACAAAAAACTTTCTGGTTTTTAGCCAAAAACTTCTCCGCAATCATGCGCATGGAAAAGACTTGATCTGTACACCCCATTCCCTTTCGAAAACCCGCTTGCACATCCCAAATTTTTCCATCAGTTTCTTTCATAACTCTTTCAATTAACACTTTAGCATACAGTTTACCCACAATACTAAGCAAGCTGATATCACGGCAGTTTTTGCAGTCCTGCTGTGACCCTTTTCCTTTATATATTGGTACTATAATAACTGCTTTACACCAGTCATCCGGTACCCGTTTTAATTCCCAACACAAATTAAACAAGGTGTACAGCAGGCCTGCCACCACTCCCTCTCCAGCCCTTAGCATCTCGAGTGATACTCTATCATATCCAGCTGCCTTACCTGCTTTCATTCTTTTCATTGCTTTCATTATTTCATCTACACATATCTCCATACCCCTTTCCACTTCTTTCGGAATTTCTTGTTCATTTAATTCAGACGACTCTTCACTCATAAACACGCTTTCAAAGTATTCCTTCCATCTGTTTAAATTCGAAACTTCATCATTCAGAATACATCCATTCTCGTCTCTTACAACATTAATTATAGGCTGTTTTGTATTTCCCCTGGCAGTTCTTACGAGTTTCCATAACATTTTTATATTAGCTTGGAAATTATCAGGTATCCTTCTATCATTCTTATCCGTTCTTTCTTTCTTTTTCCTTTCAACTACTTCTTTTACTCTCTTATTTAGTCGTCTAAATTCTGCCTTTTTTCTTTCAATCTCATCGTTCATACCACCAGAATTACCAGCTTTAGTTGCTACTAAATCTAACCATGCTTTCTTCTTTGATTCAACTTCCACCCGTACCTCATCATCCCATCACAATGTATTCCTTTTCCTTTCATTTGTTCTCTTACTTTCACCACATACTTCGGTGGCTGCATCCTTATAATTGTTGTTGAAAATGTGTCTGAAGTAAGAGTGCTTTACTTTGGGACTTGCTAGTTTCCATGATTTTTACATGTCCTACAGTTTTTGTCCGGTCGACGGAGCTTAATACAAAGGTACTCTGTGGACGGAGCCCCGCTTCGCGGATTTGTTACTTATAAGTGGCTTGTAAAAAAAAACACGTATGAGATGGCGGCATATATTCGCTCCCTTCGCTCGCTCACTCGACCCCGCCGTCTCCTTCTTACTTAACCTGTCCGAGTCGGGATGCCCTAAGTCCCGAGCTCGCTTCGCTAAAAATTAATAAACAAACATTATTATGCGATTTCAACAACAATTATAATGAAGGGGAGTTGATCGAGCAAGTTGATGAGTTTGTATATTTGGGTTGCGTATTTAGAAGGGACGGGAGATATGATAAGGAAATAGAACGACGAGTGAACGCAGGAAACAGAGTAAATGGGGCCCTACACTCTATTGTGAAGAGTCAAAATGTGTCAAAAAAGGCACGTATGGCAATTCACAATGCTGTGTTGGTCCCTACTTTAACGTACGGTAGTGAAAGTTGGGTGTGGCAGAAGAAGCACGAGAGTAGAATAAATGCAGTAGAAATGCGGTCGTTAAGGAGTATGTTTGGGCTGAATCTGAATGACAGGGTGAAAATTATGTCATAAGAGAAGAGTGTGGTTTGCAAGATGATGTTGTGACCAGGATTAAGAAAGGAATGCTTCGGTGGTTTGGTCATGTGGAAAGAATGAATGAGGAAAGAGTGACAAAGAAAATTTATGTTGCAGAAGTGAATGGCAGAGACGGAAAGGGACGCCCGAGGCAAAAATTTATCGACCAAATTAGCGATTTATTAAAAACGGGCCAAATTAATTAACCGACGAGCATGTATGCGTAGGTGTATGGATGTGAAGGAGGCGAGAGAGGTGTGTCAGGATCGTGCCAAATGGAAGTCTGTAGTCTCTGCCTACCCCTCTGGGTGACAGGCGTGAGTGTTTATGTTTATGTTAATTTTTTTAAATGTGCATTATTTACATTAAGATAATTATAGCAATCACTTTCAAAGATCGCATAATTTTTTTATTTAGATACAAGATTTTTTCGAGGATAATATAAGTTACTGATTTATTTTTGATTATAAATCATAGCTAACTCCTTTCATTTTGGTCTTTTCCGTAAAAACGAAGATTTGAAAAAACTCATCGAAATCGGATGATTTTTCGATTTTCTAGAGCCAAAAAACGAGATGACCGCGATAGTATAAAATTACCAAATTCAACGTACGTTAGGCTATAGAGGACAGTAGTAGGACAAGTCTCGCAACTCAAGTTCTTCTACCGTAAAAAGTTGTGAGATCCATGTAATACCAAGTCGGTTTATTTATTCAGTCCCTACTTAAGGGTTCTTCTATCTAAATTATTACGTAACTAGCTAACCTAACAACATCTTATAGTTGCTATTTCAATATTAAAAATCTTCTATGTTTTAAATATATAGATTAACTGGGCCATCGCATGAAAACACAATGTATCTGACAAGTAATTTTTAAAATTTCGGCAACGCATCTGCAATTCTTCTGGTGTTGCAGTTGTTCATGAGCGACGGTAATGACTTAGCTTCAGTTAAGCCGTATGCTCGTTTGCCCCCTCTCCTATAAAAAATTACTGAGTTGCGAGACTTTGTTTTTTTACAAGTTATGTTTTAGATGGCATCTCATTTCTTTTTGTAGATATTTATGGACTATAAACAATAATTAAAAAGCTGAAGGTACTCCGGATTAACACAGACATCGGGACGTCAGTTACCTCAGTCGCCCTGACCATGGGTGCTGGAAAGCACCCGAAACGTTGGGAATTAAAAATCAACTAAAATTAAACGCGATGAAATTTGTAAAAGTAGATTTAATCAATATATTACGATCTGCTAATTTGCTGATGTTATAAAATATTAAAATCACCACTAATAACCAACTTATGAATTAAATAATTAAAATAACTAACAACGCTCAACGCGTTTGCTGATCATGAAGTCCCAGGTTTCAATCCCGGGTCAGGCCAAAATTACTTATTAAGTTTTCGTTAAGAAATTCTTACTAGCAATCCGTAGTTAAGAAGTTGGCGGTGTTTCACCCGCGTGCCTCGGAAAGACGTTAAGCGGTTGGTCCTGAGCCTGATCTCTTTCCGGTCGTGTCGAATTACCGCCTCATTAAACTATGAAAATGAGGGAATAGAGAATGCACCAATGCTTGCGAATACACTTGGGCACTATAATGCTGTCCTGCACAGACGGCCAGTCTCAACGGAGAAATTTGATCGGGAGGAAATTAAGCTATATAAAAAGGAACTTTCATTATTAATTCCACCTTATTTCACTTAAATAGATAACAGTGGCTTCTATTAAAAATATGAAAATTTGAGATCATTTTGAGTTTAATTCCAATCTTTTTTCTTCTTCTTTTAATTAAAACTGGTCTGAAAATAAATACTATCCTTATAACTTCATTAAAGTTTTTTTTTTACATAAAGCTCTCATTTGACTTTCATAATTTGCTCTTATAATAGCGCTTAATAAAATATACATGTAAATTTAAAGTTGAACCAACTCAAATAAAATCTACTTGTTAGTAAACAAAACCGACTGAATATAGCGGCGAAAAATTACCAATTTCAACATGAGGCAAAAATTAAGAAATTTTATTTTCAAATCGGTAGATATTGAAATATATCGATTGGAAAATAAAACTTCTATCGTCTTCCTTTATTCTCATATTTTCTTTTACTCACGTGAAATTTAGAGGAACGCAAAAAAGTATCTATAAAACTAAATATCATGAATATTTAAGATAACCACGTATCTTTATTAGTATTTTGCTCATTATTCGTTAGTTTAACAATATAACAGTTAAAAAAATTAACAAATTTTAAAAAAAAATTAAATAAAAAAATACAGGGAAGTAATATTTTGGTACTCTGTATATTTTGATATTCTTTTTTTGATTTCTCTGTAATATTTTGATAACTGCCTCGTTGGTCTAGTGGTTGCAGTAGTGCGACTGCTGATTATGAGGTCCAGGGTTCGAATCCCGGGTCGGGCCAAAAAAATCAATATTGAGTTTTTCTGTCAAGAAATTCTCAGTAGCTGCCCGGAGTCAGGAAGTTGGCGATGTTTCACCCCCGTGCCTCAGAAAGCACGTAAAGCCGTCGGTCCTGCACCTGATCTCTCTCCGGTCGTGTTGGTTTACCGTCCCATCGGATTATGAGAGTGAGGGAATAGAGATCCTGTCCTGCGCCGATGGCTAGCCTCCGTTGTAGCGGGCCGCCGTGACCGAAATTCGGTCTGGAGGACATTAATATTTTGACATTCTTTTCATAAATGCGTAGGAAAGGCTCTAACCTGGGCTAAAATCAGCACTGTTGTCCCTTTTAGCTCGTTGAAATTCTTCAAGTCTCTTTGGCATAATCTTATTCAAATTATCAATGAAATCTTCAGAAATTGCGTCAATTCTTCCCATGTCGTATTTTTAAGATTTCTTATATTAGCGGGAATAGGATTACTTTTCCTGATATACTTTCAAACTTATCCCATAAATGCTCCTCAAAAATGGTATTTGAAACGCTGGCCATCCCATAGCGTTGATTTCAACGTTTCAAAAAAATTTGACATCTAAGGCTGCCAGTACGGGCGCGTGCATTATCATGCATAAAAACAAATCTATCTGTCTTAAAAGGGGAAAATTGCACTACAATTTCTTCTAAAATCTCAAATACACATCGTGACCCATTTTCAATGACGCGGAGTTTTGTACGTGTTCCCATACAAATACCATACCTCTCCATACCATAACTGACCCTCCACCATGCCACTCTTTTTAACTATGTTTCTCTGATCGTACCTCTCTTGCGGGTGTCCCCACACTTGAATCCTTTCATTATCTGATTTTAGACAAAATTTGGACTCATACGTGAATAGAAATCACCTCCAAGCTTCGTTATTCTAATATTCGTAATTGCGCGCAATATTAAACTCAAGCTTCTCGTTGGAATGTGGCAAAAAGCTAGCCTCTGTCAGGCAAGTTTGAATTTACTCCGGACTATATAAGTCTGTTTATCACAGTTTTGTGCTTGCTGTAACCACTCGAACTTCTTGAATTTTCGTTATTATCTCAGAAAAAATTAAGGTCCAGTTTCTAAGCACACTAGTAACGTTGAACTGGTCATCTCCGCTCTGCTCTGGCTACAGATATCCGTTAACATCCCTGTTCTGCGATTCATATACAGTCTGGTCTGCCGGTGTCTGATAACCCGGTGGATGTAATACAGATTTTAATACTCGTAATCTATGGACCTAAATTGAAACTCAAATAAGAAAATTGGCAAATTTTTGGCAGAATGAAAGAACGCAATATTACGCAATAAGTACTTAAAACAAATGAAATTCGAAAAAATTTTTAACGGCAATTTTTAATTTTTGTGGCCAGTACTCATGGTAATCACAACAGGAGAAATTAAACCTTTTATTACGTTCCTCTAAACTAGTCCACGGTTGTAGTTACACAATGTATCTGACAAGTAATTTTTAAAATTTCGGCAACGCATCTGCAATTCTTCTGGTGTTGCAGTTGTTCATGAGCGACGGTAATGACTTAGCTTCAGTTAAGCCGTATGCTCGTTTGCCCCCTCTCCTATAAAAAATTACTGAGTTGCGAGACTTTGTTTTTTTACAAGTTATGTTTTAGATGGCATATGGCATAGTCCTCGCTGTCACTGTTTTTCATGTTTCTCGATTGACAAAACCTTTCTGGAATGACCGAAGCGGGCGTCCGAGGACGCCGTCTCAGCTACCGTGCACACCGCTAAGCCGCGACTGTCAGCCGCGGCTGAAGGACGCGTTCGATAATTTGTTCTCACCTTTACGGCCGATAGTTTGCACAGTGTAGTATTAAATGTACTGGCTAGATTTCAATAAGCCGCGGCTGTCAGCCGCGTCCGTCAGCCGCGTCCGATAATTTGTTCTCAGTTTTAATCCTTTGATGTACCGCCACTCGAGTTATCGGCAAACGGGAAACGGCATTGTTAATGCCGTTGAAAATTGTCGCGTTAATTCGTGGCCACACCTACATTCAACGTCCATCAACGCGATAATTAACGGCATTTCTCCTTAGTGTGGCCGGGCCATTATCGGCAAACGGGAAACGGCATTGTTAATGCCGTTGTCAAATTATCGCGTTAATTCGTGGCCACACCTATTCAACGTCCATCAACGCGATAATTAACGGCATTTCTCCTTAGTGTGGCCGGGCCATTATACGGCCTACACGGTGACGAGCATGAATGTAAAAGAAGCGCGAAACGTGTGTCAATATCGCGCCAAATGGAATTCCGTAGTTTCTGGATGACGTACTTGAGAGTTTATGTTATATAAGTTATGTTATACTTTATATCGCGACAGTAAGTAGAGGAGGACAGTTTCCTAATAAAGAAATAAATGTACAAAGCAATGACGTAAGTTTATACATCATTGGTACAAAGGAAGGATTCAAGAAGCAAGAATATTTAAGTACATATTAGACGTGAGTAGACACTGTTGTGTCTTCCGACATATAATTTGTTAATCATGACTGTGAATAATGTTTAAATTCGAAACAAAGCAATATATATCTTAATTGTAGGATTTGTAGACTAGTTGCACTGATTTATATAAATAACTCAATGACTAATTGTATAACGGTGAATAATCAAACTTCATGAACGTGATTTTTATTAATAGGTAGGTATGTAATAAGGTATGTAGAATTCCCATTAAAAAATAATATAAACTTAGTTGAATATTGTAAATTAATTAAAACAGTTTAAATTAATTAATTCATTATGTTAATTATGTGTCGAAGGAATAATTAAATTACTCATAGTTATAAATTTATTGTGAATATATAAACTTTAATGTCAGTAAATTATAAAGTTTCTTTGTTATAAATTTTAAGGAAATTGAAAAGAAATGTTACTTTTGTGGTAGAGTTGCCCGTTTATAGTTAATGGTTAGGTATATATAAATACTTACTACTTAAAACAGACAATAGAGTTCGCAACGAAATCGCTCAATTTAGTTTATTAGTTTACTTGTCGTCGCCTTGCAGGTGACACATATCGTGTTATAGGTTAAATAAAAATTGATTGTTTATATATAATGATAGTGTTTTTGTGTATTTTTGTGTTTATCACCAACGTGACTGGTAACCAGTAAGCAACCTACTTTTCGTGATATGTTTTTGTTTTGGTTTGATATCAATAAAACTGTTATATTAAGTTATAATTACTTCCGTATATACAAATATGATTAAAGTTTTATTTTTAATATATAATTTATCAATAAATAATGTATAATAAAAGAAGTGTAATTAACAACACATATTATTAAAGACCTGTTAATTTAATAATAAAAGAGTGTTTGAAAACAACGTTAATTTTTAACAAATGGGGCGAATACATTCGAAATTATGTTGCTTTTTTTTCGTAAATATTGGTAAATTTAAAATATAAGGTAATCCCTTAATAAAACTAATATGAAGTCTGTGCACCTGTTTTATCTTTCATTGTTAAAGAAGTTGTGTTAATTTTTTTTTCATTTGAATTACTTATGTAGAAGTTAATCTTTACGTATAAGTATAAGTTTTGTAATAAATTAAATAACAAAAAATGGGTCAAGTGTCCGAGGAACCATGTGTTGCGCTTTATAAATTAATATAAAATTTAAATATTATCTATTTTGAACGCTAAAGATTTGTTACGAATTGATTCATATCACCCCGCCGGTGTCGTAAAAGATGTCATAGGAAAACTGAAACAGGATATGAGCAAACAACATGTTCTTGACATCAATTCAAAATATTAAATACTGCGATTGTCAATTCGCTTGTGCCACGCGTGGCTACTATGGCAAATAATCAGATAATCTATAGGTTGACCTATGTTCAGCAGTGCACTTTTGATAGGAGACTTTTTTTTTCACTTTTGAAAAGAGCTATTTCTCAGATTTTTTGCAAGATTTAAAAAAAATATTATAGGACTAAAGTCCATATATGACAGCGAAACCCTAAAAAGACGAAATTAATATATAGCCGTTGAAAATTATCGCGTTAATTCGTGGCCACACCTACATTCAACGTCCATCAACGCGATAGTTAACGGCATTTCTCCTTAGTGTGGCCGGGCCATTATGGGCATTGATGTTGCTCGTTAGTGTAGCCGCAGCATAAGGGTACTATTAGTTTGGCACCCATTTAATACATCACCAATTTGATCGATTAATGTCTGTCTTAGTCCCTTGCAGACTCTCTCACTTCTGCACCATACATTTGCTTTGTCACTATTTCCTCATTCATTATTTCTAGATATCTAAACCACCGCAGCATTGCATTTCTAATTTTGGTTTAATATTGTTGTGTGAATAAGTCAACTAGCGCCATCTAGTGTCAGGAACGAGAGCGAGGGGAGCTTTGCAGAGAATGACATCACCGATCTCTCGACCGACAGCGCCACCCGAAGAACTAAGTTTCTAGAAAATCTATACTCGAACTCTCGGTACCTTACGCGTGTTTACTTGAACATTCCGGATATTTTGCTAATTTAAATAAATAGGTGGCGCAAGATGCGATCGGGACAGAGTTGAACTCAGCGACACAAGCGAAGCTTCGGAGCGGAATTAAGTGAATTAGTGTGTTTAATTATTAGTGTTTTAACTTTAATTTGTGTAAATTAAAGTGTTAATTTAGGTAATTTTATCGGCAATTTTTATTGTCACGAACCTCAAGCTCGTAACAATTGGTGTCAGAAGTGGGATAAAATAATGCCGATTTTACCTAAGGAGGAAACGGAGGGTGTCCGTACCCGAAGTCAACGCCAGCAGGAGACGGACCAGAGGAAATTTGGTGGTGCAACGCCGCAGATGTCTGAGGGCCAGCCGCCGGCCACGGAAGCCGGTCCGTCAGCAGCTTCTACGTCTGTGGCACCTGACTTAGGTGCTCTGATGGTGATGCTGCAACAGCTGCGGGGCGGACAGGAGGAACAGGCCCGCCGACAGGAGGAACAGGTCCGTCGGTTGGAAGAGCAGCTGCGGGGCGGACAAGAGGAGCAGGCCCGCCGACAGGAGGAACAGGCCTGTCGGTTGGAAGATCAGCAGGCGGAACAGGCTCGTCGGTCGGAAGAGCAGATGCTCCTCATGAAGGACCTTCACGCTACCTTTGGGAAAGAGATAAGGCAGGTGAAGGATAGGGTTGCTCAACACGACAACCGTCTGTCGGAAGCTGAAACCCGAATCGAAGAACATGAAACCCGAATCAACCATGTGAACCATCGGGTTGACAACGTGATGGCTGACGTGAAGAAAACGCTGAACGACCTCAAACTTGGGGATGGAACTCCAGCCCCCGCGGTAGCTACTACACCTTCGCTACGTGGGTTCAAGGTGCCACCGTTCGACGGTACCTCTTCCTGGTCAGCCTACAAAATCCAGTTCGAAGCTGTTATGAAGGCGAACGGCTGGAATAAAAATCAGGCCATGACTGCTCTCACACTAGGCCTGCGCGACCAGGCCTTGACAGTTCTGGAAGCTCTCGGTGAGGAAGTGACTTATGAGCAACTCCTTGAGGCATTGGAGGCGAGATATGGCGACGCTCACCTGGAACACGTCTTTCGTGCGCAGCTTAAAGATCGTGTGCAGCGCATCAACGAAAACCTGCAGCAGTGGGCTCTAGAAGTGGAGAAGCTGGTGCGAAGAGCATACCGGTCTGTACCTGCGCTCATTGAAGGGAACCTGGTGCAGACATTCATCGACGGCATCCGCGACCTGGAAGTCAGAGCTGCTGTGAGGCTCGGGCACCACGAGACGCTTAAGAACGCCTTGGCCCATGCACTGGAGGTGGAAGCCGTGAGGCAGGATCATCGTTCCCATCGCGTCAGGGAGGTTGCAGCAGCTACAGTTCGCGACCGCAACATAGGATACAGCCCAAGGTGCTATGGCTGTGGGGAAAAGGGCCACCTTCGATCCAGCTGCCCTAAGCGAACCGCAGAAAGGGAAAGTGAACGATATCAGGAGGGTAGTGCAGCTAACGGCACTGCCTGGCGGCGACAGGATCATCGTTCACCTCACGCTAGGGAGGTTGCAGCAGTTACGGTTCGAGACCACAATAAAGGATACAGTCCTAGGTGCTATGGCTCTGGGGAAAGGGGCCATCTTCGGTCCAGCTGCCCTAAGCATACCCTAGGAAGGGAAGGTGAACGGTCTCAGAAAGGAAGTGCGGCTAACAGCACCGCCCAGCAGCAGCAGGAATACGATTTTACTATCAGACACTGCAGCGGGAAATCTCACGGCAACGCAGATGCATTGTCAAGAAGACCTTGTCCTGAAGATGGCAACCATTGTAGTAGGCAAGGTAAGGAAGTGGTATCCGTGAGGATGCTCAGGACAGACCACCTCAGCAACGGGTGGAAGGACAGCCTACGACATGCACAGCAGGAAGATCCGGACATCAAGCCGATCCTGGAATGGATGAAGGCCAGTGCTCCCAAGCCCAAGTGGAGCGACGTCTCAGCGATGAGTTCGACCACTAAAAGCTATTGGGCCCAGTGGGATAGCTTGCTGCTTCAGGATGGAGTTCTGTGCCGTAAATGGGAAAATGTTCGGGGAGACAGCTGTAATTTACAAATGGTTGTCCCTAAAGCTAAAGTACCGGATGTTCTACAGCTGTACCATAATGATTATTCAGGAGGCCATCTGGGAGTTAAACGAACTCTACTGAAGATCCGAGAACGGTTTTACTGGGTCCACTGTCGAAACGATGTCGAGGACTGGTGTCGCAAATGTACAAGTTGTGCGGCTGTAAAGGGACCTCAGACTCGTAGTAGAGATGCATTGAAGTTGTACAATGTTGGTGCACCATGGGAGAGAATAGCCATTGACGTGGCGGGGCCGTTTCCGGAGAGTGAAAGCGGTAACAAGTATTTCATGTTTGTGATGGATTACTTCACTAAGTGGCCAGAAGTCTTCGCCATTCCAAATCAAGAAGCTTCAACAGTTGCAGATAAACTAGTTCATGAAGTCTTCTGTCGTTTTGGAGTACCTTTAGAGATTCACAGCGATCAAGGAAGGAATTTTGAGTCTCAAATATTCCAGGAAACTTGCCGAGTTATGGGTACTCATAAAACAAGAACGACTTCTTATCACCCGCAATCTGATGAAATGGTGGAACGATTTAATCAGACATTGGAGAGGTACCTAGCAAAAGTTGTAGACAATCGGCAACGAGATTGGGACAAGCACATACAACCGTTTTTGTTGTCATATCGAAGTTCTGTTCACGAAAGTACAGCAGTGACACCAGCTTTCGCAAACTTTGGAAGAGAATTACGGCTGCCTGCAGACCTGATCACTGGGATACCACCTGATGCCCCACGCAGTATAACCGATTATGCATATGACTTGCGGAACAAAATGAATGACATTTATGAGCACGTCAGACAATCGGGCCAGCAAATGTCTGAGAAAATGAAAACCCGGTATGACCGCAAAATGAACAATAAAGGGTTCAACGAAGGTTCATTAGTGTGGTTGCACAATCCAGTCCGCAGCAAAGGGAAATCTCCTAAGCTTCAAGCTAAATGGGACGGCCCGTACCGGATTGTAACCAGGATCAACGATGTGACCTACCGGATACAGAAAGGCGCAAGAGGGACTCCTAAGATCGTCCATGTGGATCGCTTGGCGTGTTATTATGGGACCGATAATGCTCGGGACGAGCATGTCTTAGGAGGGGGCAGTGTTGTGTGAATAAGTCAACTAGCGCCATCTAGTGTCAGGAACGAGAACGAGGGGAGCTTTGCAGAGAATGACGTCACCGATCTCTCGACCGACAGCGCCACCCGAAGAACTAAGTTTCTAGAAAATCTATACTCGAACTCTCGGTACCTTACGCGTGTTTACTTGAACATTCCGGATATTTTGCTAATTTAAATAAATAGGTGGCGCAAGATGCGATCGGGACAGAGTTGAACTCAGCGACACAAGCGAAGCTTCGGAGCGGAATTAAGTGAATTAGTGTGTTTAATTATTAGTGTTTTAACTTTAATTTGTGTAAAGTAAATTAAAGTGTTAATTTAGGTAATTTTATCGGCAATTTTTATTGTCACGAACCTCAAGCTCGTAACAATATATATATATATATATATATATATATATATATATATATATATATATATATATATATATATATATATATATATATATATATATATATATATATATTTATATATATATATTAATAAATAGGTCGTTAGAAGAAAGTGAAATGAAAGTGAACACTAGTAAGGCGAAAGTGATTGTTTTATATAGAGAATAAAGTAAAATGATATGTGAAATAAGAATGGAAGTTGGTTGATCAAGTGGACGAGTTTGTGTAATTGGGATTTGAATTTAGCGGAGATGATGGTAGATATGATAAGGAAATAGAAAAAAAGGGGCTCTACACTCTATTGTAGAAAGTCAGAGTGTCTCAAAGAAGGCAAGTATGATAATTCACAATGCCGTATTAGTTCCTACTTTAATGTATTTGGCAGAAGAAGCACGAGAGTAGAATAAATGCGGTAAAACTGCTATCATAAAAGAGTATGTTAGGACTGAATTTGAATGACAGAGTGAGCAATTGTGTGATAAGAGAAAAGTGTTGTTTGCGTGTTGCCGATTGCGTAGTGACCGAGATAAAAAAGGAATGCTTCGGTGGATTGTTCATGTATAAAGAATGAACTAGGAAAGAGTGACAAAGCAAATCTATATTGCGTATGTGAACGGCAGAGTCTTTGTTTATTCGTATTCTATGCGCTGCCATACCGTTCATCAGATTGCGGTAAAACGTTGTTAACATGTTGCATGCACTTCCGCGAAGGTTGTAGGCATAGTTAGACTCGGCAATTGGCGCTGTTGTAGAATCCAAATATCACCCGTGCGAAGCCGGGGCAGGTCGCTAGTCTAATATACAAACATTACCATTTGTTTGACCTGGCATTATATTGAAAATGGGCTAGATTGGGAGTACCCACAGAAATCTAAACAATAAGACAATAGAAATGCCTTTTACTGTCTTTTAATATCGGGACGCGTATCGCCAGGTCGTAGCTCTCACACATAGACAAACAATAAATACACAATTACGCCTACAAAAACCTCTAGCATGCATGCAACAAAGATTAATCTATAAACTATTGCGTTAAGGAATATTTTATAAAAACGCAAAATCTCAGGAGGCGTAGCCAGCCACTCGGTCCAATAATTATTATTAAAGTGTGCGAAAAATAGAGAATGACATTGCGCGCTCGCTCTCACTTGGACATAGTGCATCGCAACGCACGTATCGATAACTTTCTATTAAGCGTCGCGTCGTTAATCTTCCAGGAGTCTTACACAAGATATAACTAATTAACTGAAATTGTCTCAGTAATAGACGCAGACGTTTTATAATTAGAAAAAAGGGATATAATAATACGTTAAGAATAAATATATCCATTTATGTTTAATAACCGGATCTATTGAAAGCTTGTAATAAAAGCATTGTATTAAATAAACAGATGTGTAAATAAAATGAATACAACATTATACAAACAGCAAACGAATAAATATATGTATGGGTGACATATTTATCATTTTTTATTAGTTTTAAAGATCTGTATCTGACTTTATGTTGTTTGCTACTTTTCAGTTTCCCGGTTTCTTACAGATCGAGTTAAGACTACTATCCTTACAATATAATTACTTATCCTTACAATATAATTACTTATCCTTACAACAAGTATAACTAATTAAAAAATTTATCAAGTAATTTAAAAGTACAAACAAACAGATAATCGCCGAGAAACAGTTAACGGTATAAAATATTTAGAAAGAAAAAAAGTAGAAAGGTGTAAATAAATATTTAACGAAAAATCACATTTAATTCACGTTTCGTTAAAACTAGGTAAGCCAAACATAATAAATTATCGATTCAAAATAGTTGTGTCACGTAACTGACTCGCATTCGACTCCTGCGGCCATGTTCGAGGAAATTTACGTACGCAACAATTTTGTTTATTGCCCATACTATAAATCCATCGCTGATTTTAGCTGTCGTACTCAATGATGTATAAACTTATAGATACGTTGTCCGCACTCTAAAATGGCAACATGAAATGAAGCCGATTGGCCACATCGCGCTTAGTCACGCACCAACCTGTCCCGCGACGCTACGTTTGTTTTTAATTTATTATATCGTGATTCGTGTGTGTAAACCTGTGCAAAACATAAAGAAAACATGCCGTCGTGTGTTTTCAGACGATGTACAAATTATACCCCAAAAGTTAAAGACAAAAATGTGTCACTTCATGCGTAAGTTCACAAAACTACCTATTTTCATTTCATTTTATTCGACGACGCCGTCTAATGGCGGCCGGCGCATGCAGCTAGTAGTCAAGCAACAGGCATCCCGCCGTAGGGTGTCATATTTTCTTTCTCTTTCTTCACGCGTATAAGTAGTTCTAGTATTTTTGCCGTTTTTAAGCACCGCGATGTTCGTTCATGACGTGTCTATATATAATACGTCATTGGTCGTACTCGTAGACATGAACTACATCACGTACGAATTAACTTGAGAATCCCCTGGAATGCGACCCCTACCCGACTCCCCACACCGCGTCCCGCGCTGGCCGTGCGCGCTCAGTACCGATAGCATTTTTGTTACGGATACGCGTCTCGACTCTAGTTCGATATTTTTGATAATTGTTTGTCGTTTGGTTTGGACTTTTGTTTGTTTTTTTTTTATACTTGAACGTTATTTTATGTGTTTGTTGTTAATTGCGTTGTTTTATTGTTAAGTTTGGACGTTGTGTTGTGCCGTTTTCTTGTAACGCTTAGGAGTTACTCCGCCTTTTTCATTTTTAAAAAAAGATGGGAGGAAAGACAATACATAGCCAAGCACGGACACTTGCTCTAAAAGTTTTAAAATTTTTCGAAGATGAAAAATCAAATAAAAAGTTTCTTATTCCTGTGGACCCGTATAATAAATAAATTAATAATATTATAAATGAGAAAGTGTGTATGTTTATTTCTTTGTCCATCCTTGACGCGTCAACTAAAAATAATATTGTATATATTATAAAAAATAAATATTTAAAATATATAAAAATGGACACAGTATATCACTTATTACTTCACCCCTTGCCAGAATATTTTATTTTGTTTTTATTAATAATCTCATGCAAATCTCAAAAATTTCAAATAAAAAAATATTACGACGCATTATTTTGCACACCGTACATTGACAATTACGTCATCGGCCCAGGTCTCAAGTTAATTCGTACTAGTTGTAGCTTAGGAATCAATGGATATTGAAGTGGACTATTGATTTGAACTGGAGGTGGATAATTTTATTTAAGTATATTTCATTAAACACAGCATTATTTAAAATACTAAGTACTAATTTATGAAATGTTATCCCTTTATTTGAAAATTTACAATTGCAAATTGTGGAGGAATTTCCGCAGTTGGATATGTTTCAAAACACCATTTTTAGGTCTCTGCGTCCGAAACAGTACTGGTGACAGAAACAAACGCTCCTCGCGCGCTTGTGGCCTACGAGTCGCATGTACATGTGACTGTACGGCGACAAGGTCACGCGCTTATTAAGCTGAGAACAAATTATCGGACGCGGCTGACAGCCGCGGCTTATTGAGATCTAGCCAATACATTTAGTACTACACTGTGCAAACTATCGGCCGTAAGACGCGGACATGGCCTTGCGTCGCTCTTGAGCGTTCGGACATCCGAACAGAATCTGGCCGGCTGGATGTTTGGTGCGTCCGCGGACAATGTGAACGGGGCACGGGACGCGTCCGCGGACGTTTCGAGTGTCACAAGCGAACCAACTGCGCTCGCGACACGATGTGTAATGAAAAAAAAAATTAATTGAATGTGTTCATAGCCACGAGTGCCTATATTTATAAGTACATATTAGTACATTCATAAGTACATTTTTTAACGTTTATCATCTTTTTGTAAGTCTGGATACAATGTATGAAATTTCATACTCGAGTCGTTTTACATTAATATCATGGACGAGGAGTGTTTGGGTCCCCTATTTTTTGGAGGACGACATAAAGCAGCTGCCGCTAACTTTATAAATTCGTCCTCGCTGTCACTGTTTGTCATGTTTCTCGATTGACAAAATCTTTCTGGAATGACCGAAGCGAGGCGTCCGAGGACGCCGTCTCAGCTACCGTGCACACCGCTAAGCCGCGACTGTCAGCCGCGGCTGACGGACGCGTTCGATAATTTGTTCTCAGCTTTATACGACTTCTATTTATGTTTAGCTTTCTGTGGGAGTACCCCAAACTGACGAGCATGTATGCGTAGGTATATGGAAGTAAAGGAGGGGTTATTTATTGATACCTATTTTCTGAAATACCTATGTTGGCGACGCGAGATAACATCTCTTTAAATCATTAAGTGTTTCTTAAAATAAATGTCAATTTCTATGTAGTAATACGATTAAAGAATTAAATATTTAATTAAGTATTTGCATAATTTTAAGATGTGTTATGATAAGTGATAACTTATAAGAGATAACGATAATAATTTTGAGAAGAACGCTTAGATGCTAGAATTAAACAGTTATATAAATATTAGAAAGGAATGGCAACAGGGCGACACCGTGAAAAAATGCACCTCCTTTCATCGCATAGTATAGGACTATGACACTAACGAAAGTGGGATTTGATATAGGTAAATTCATGTCTTTATCTTGAATTTGATTGCTCAAAAACATGATTGTGTAATTTTGACTCGATCATAATTATTTGCGAAAACACCTCCAAAAAATCACTATAGTTGAAATTACAACGAAATCATTTGATCTATGTGCTTGGAAATCACTCAAATATATTCATAACATCAATATTCATAATTTACTTGCTCATTATTTTGATAACTTAAATCAATAATTTTTAAAAAAATATTTTAAGTTTCTGGCAATTTCTAAGCGCTTTTAATCGTCGCGGGCGCTACGCAATTTTAGACCTTATGACGGCGTTTCTTCAAGTTTTTATAGAAATTATGTATTCACTCGGATCAGTATGGCGATAACGTTTTCGATATGTTGTGTAGAAATGAGTTTGTCAACTAGGCTTTAAACACTTTACATAGTTTAAATATAAAATTGAATTATTTAAAATGATATCTGTTATTATAAAAATTGCGAAAAAGTAGTAAGTAATAAACGTTTTAGAAAGGTTTCATGAAATAATAAGATAAGAAATATGTTAAAATCATTTAAATTTTTTGATACTAGCTGTACCCCGCGGTTTCACCCGCGTATATCACGCGTCTCTGCCGCGCGACTTGATATGACACCTCGCTCATTTAGTTCAATCATTTTAGCTAAAAAATTAGCAAAATTAAATTATTTTTTGACATAGACTCCCCTCCCACACCCCAGTGACACCCGCATCGCATGATGCTGGCAGTGTACGCGATATAAGGATTTTTCGACGTTACTATTGAATATTTTAACATGGAAAAG
Organism: Parnassius smintheus behrii; assembly: GCA_036936625.1. Classification (NCBI taxonomy): domain Eukaryota; kingdom Metazoa; phylum Arthropoda; class Insecta; order Lepidoptera; family Papilionidae; genus Parnassius; species Parnassius smintheus. The sequence goes on along the minus strand of JAUPFT010000001.1, from coordinate 17,904,903 downwards.
TAGTTATTGTGATATAACTATAATAGTTAGACATATGGTATTGCAGACTTTTATGTAGATATTGATGTGCTCCATAAAACTGTAGCAAATCACTTTGCTCTATTGTCAATAGTTTCCGCAGCGTACGCGATATAAGGTTTTTTTGGTATTTTTTTCACACCTTGGGTTACATTAACGAAATTTTCATACGGATCCCTAAATTTTTTGAAAACGTTCTATCGCCTATGTTCATCAGGAATAATGTAGGATTCTAATGGTGAAAGAATTTTTCAAATCGGTTCAGTAGTTTCAGAGCCTATTCAATTCAAACAAACAAATCTTTCCTCTTTATAATATTAGTGTAGATAACAACGAAATAATAACAGAATTGTATAAGAAAATTAAAGTCATTTTATTTGTAATTAAAAAATATATTTGTGAATAAAAATTCACAACAACAAAGACCAATGCTAGAAATTGTATTAGTAAAGTTTATATTCGATATTTAAGATTTATGACTAAGAAATTGCTTGTAAAATTATGATATTTTGTTAATTCTATAAGTAATGTTAATGTCTTAATTATTTTTGTAATACGTCTTTATTGTTCTTTATGCGAAATATATTGTTTTATGATATTGTTATGGGCAATAAAGGTATAGGGTAATAAACGGAAATGTTATGGTGAAAATTATTGATTAGCTTGCATTGAAATGGCATTCAGACCGCGGTTTACATCACAATATAACATCCGGGGTAGATTAGTATGTCGCTCAATTTGCAATACGTTTGGGGCCACCTACAGTGTCCAGTTCTAAAGCAAGAAAGGAAAAAAAATAGAAAAAGTAAAGTGAACATTATTTATATCGCATTTCCAAGGGGAATTTACGAACAATCGATGTTTTATTTTGAAGATCCTACAGTGTTCACACTAATACTAGTGAAGTAAAGGAATGTAGGCAAATACCACTAAGTACATAATTTATGTTATGACCTAGACCATTCTACCATCGTCAACCCTTTCTTTTAAGAAGGGAGCAAGGTTCTGAATTGAACATCTTATTCAAGAGTCACGCCCTCAGCGTTATTCCCGAACCCAACGTGGTGTGAATAGGAGGTCAATAATTGGTTCACTGCTACAGTGTTTGATATTAAGAACGCACCTCGCTTTTCAATTGGAGCTTCGCAGCCGGATTAAGAAGCCAGCTGAAGGAAGAGGCCCAAACACCAGTTTGGTCGTTCGAAGCCTATTCAAGCCAGCAAAGTATGCCAGCCGAATCTGATGCAGAGACGGTGAAGACACTGAAGACTCAGGCCAGCATAGGGGGCCTGTCGGATCTCATGCAGAACCGGAAAAGACACTGAAGGGATTGATCTGGAACTGAATAGCTGCCGGGAGTCAGAAACCGGAATTGCTGTCGTCTTGTACGACACTAAGGGATGATAATATGACAAAATACTAATTCTTAACGAATATCTAATATTCAATTTGTTACAAAACTTTAGCGTTAAAAAATCAAAACATTCAAACATTATATTAATCCACATAGGTAGTCACATGAGTGAAAAAACCATACAGTAAGTGCGGTTTTTTGACTGACGGACTGATGGATGACTCGACCGACAGTTAAATTTTTTGTTATTTTATTTGTTTCATATCTTATATACGAAGACTTTTATTTAAATAACTTATAGAAAATGAGTCCTAATATTTCACAGTACATTCTACACGATCGGGACCAACCGCCGACCATCGTGTCCTTGGTCGGGTCAACCGATTTTTGTATTCGTTCTACACGGTCGGTCGGTTGACTCAACTTGTCAGTTCTCTACGACATTCAAAGCTTAAAGAATTAGCTAAATATGGCTCCTTGCCTTTCGAAGCAACAAAAGGCCGGTATGGCAATAACTTTTTTATACTTGAGTGAAGATAAACAAAGAAAAAAATAAAGTGGATAATATATATATATATATATATATATATATATATATATATATATATATAGGTAATAATAATAATAATATTCCACAACTACCACACAACGTCATCTAGTCCCAAGCTAAGCAGAGCTTGTGTTATGGGTACTAGACAACTGATGAAACATACTTATATATTTCTAAATACATAAATATTATAGATAAATTACACCCAGACACAGAACAAATGATCGTGCTCATCACACAAACATTTGTCCTGGGTGGGAATCGAACCCACGACCTCCGGCATAGCAGTCAGGGTCACTAACCACTAGACCAACAGGCCAGTCAAACATGGACATTAGACATGATCTTTGTTTTGTTCAAGTTCATCTTAAGACATATCCGTTGGGAGGCACTATTGAGGTCATTGAGCATAGTGCTTAAGTCCTCCAGCGATTCTGCCATAAGGACTATATCGTCGGCAAATCGAAGGTGAGTGATGTACTCGCCATTGATGTTAATACCGTATCCTTTCCAGTCCAGTAGCTTGAAAACGTCTTCCAATGAAGCGGTGAAAAGTTTCGGGGAAATAACGTCACCCTGTCTTACACTTTTCTGCAATTGGATAGGTTTCGTACTCTGGTTCTGTACTCGGATAGCCATCGTTGCCCTACTGTACAAACACTTCAGCACTTCGATATACCGACAGTCAACTTGGCACCGCTGAAGAGACTGTAGCACCGCCTAAATTTCAACGGGATCAAAGGAACCGAGACGTGGCCCTTCACTGCTGGCCGTATGAGGACGCTCAAAGTCGCTCAGCGAGCTATGGAGAGGGCATTGCTCGGAGTTTCTCTGCTTGATAAACTTAATTAATTAATTACTTACCTGAAATTGCGCGCCAATACAACGTGTGGTAACGTGCGTCCGCAACCACCGCGACGACTGTCAAGCGCGCACTTAGGCGCTCTCGTCAGCCGACAGCTTTCCACACGGTCGGGATCAACCGTGGACCCGACGCGACGTGTCGTAAAGATGCGCTCGCGACCAAGCCGTCGCACATCAACCAAAATATTAGTCAGACGACCGATGTCTACACTGTCCATTTTTACATCAACTCGACCAAGGTCACGACGTTTGGTGGTTGGTCCCGACCGTGTAGAACGCCCTCTACTAACACGCAAGTCAGATAAAATTATGATCATTTTGAAAACATGATGTGAAGTTTGCTTACACTCATTTGGACAGAGCGGTAAATTCTTTTATATTCCTCAACCTTCTTAGGAATATAGTCTCTGCTAGCTATATTGTCAATAAAATTAAGTTAAAACAAGTTTCAGTATTTTTATTTCGAACAGCCTATGTATTTATAACTGGTAGGTAGATAAAACATTTAAGCAAGTGCGCAGGCCTCTTGTAAGTTTTGTTCCGGGATTACTATTACATCAACTTTGCAAAAATTATTTATCAACAATATGTACCAAACAAGTAGATACGTCGTTTTGAATGAATTTGCACTAAACTAAACATTCTAAATCGAGTTTCGAAGCATTTTTATTCGTTTTCGAAACGATGGGATAACAGGTTATGTCATATGGGAACCTTTAATGTTATGTCTTGTAAAATAAATTTAATTAATTATACATTATATATAAATAAATAATATATTAAGATAAAACTTCATTTGTCTTATTAAATACGGAAATAACAAAATGTTTAACAGTTTTATTTAAATCAAACGAAAACAAAAAATATATCATAAAAGTAGGTTGCTTAATGGCTACCGGTGACGTTGGTTATAAACACAAAAGTACACAGAAACACTATCATTATAACTAAAACAATCAGGTTTTATTTAACAATAGGATATGTGTCACCTACAAGGCAACGCCGAAAAATGTGTCATTGTTCCGACATTATCATAACATCAACATTGCAAGAATTATTTATCTACAATCTGAACCAAACAAGTACCTACCTAGATAGGTACGTCGTTTTGAATGAATTTGCACTACGTTTTCTAAATCACGAGTTTCGAAGCACTTTTATTCGTTTTCGACACGATGGGATAACAGGTTATTTCATATGAGAATGTAAAATAAACTTCATTAATTATACACTATATATATAAATAAATAATATATGAAGACTACAACTTCATTTATCTTATTAAATACGGAAATAATAAAATGTTTAACAGTTTTATTTAAACCAAACGAAAACAAAAAATATGTCATAAAATAGGTGGCTTACTGGCTACCGGCGACGTTGGAAATAAACACAAAAATACACAGAAACACTATCATTATAACTAAAACAATCACGTTTTACTTAACAATACGATATGTGTCACCCGCAAGGCGACGATAAATACATTAGTGATTTAATAATCTCGATCTCGATCTTATTGTGAACCCTCTTGTGAGTTCAAGTAGGTATAATACAGATAAGCCAGTAACTAAAAACGTGCAACTCTACAGCAAAATTTACATATTTTATCAATTTCCTTTTAATTTTTATCAATTATCATTTTTCTTGCTTAAGTATTATCAGACACAAAGCATAGATAAGAACCATGTAGCATTGTTTCTACCTCCGCATACGATATAACTGTCAACATTTTTGAATTATGACTAATATGGCTTAATTATACTCTAACAATCACATCGACTACTGGAGTAACAAGTGGCATTCAAATTGATATATTTTACTGAAATCATTACGTATTGATAGAACAATTATAATGTGACATCAGCTACCACACAACTAGATACTGTTGGTCGGTACTCTGGTTATACTGCGGATAACTTCGTTACGGATTTTATATTGGAAAGAAACTCCGAGCCTCATACAGCCAGCAGTAAAGGATCACCTCTTAGATCCATATGTCGTCACTAGCAACACGCACTGGTTACACTCTTGTTTTTATGGTTTTCGGTATACGTGAAGATAAGGTAATATAATGTACTTAATCTCATAAACACTGCTGAGCCGAGTTGAATCCTTCAATAGATTTGTCGGTCGAAGTTGGACTTTACAAGTCAGCCAATATTGTTCCTAGGTAAGTTTTCGATTATGTATGTACTCGTCAACAATTATTTAACTAATTTTGCCAAATTAATGTAATATATGGTTAGCAAACCGAAAGTGTGTTATATATTTGCCATTAGTGTTGATACCATGATATACTTTTCAGTTCAATAGCTTGAAATCGTCTACAAATACATAGTTGGAGAGTTTAAGGTCTACACCCCGTCACCCCGCCTTACAGCTGTGCAGTAATTGCAGTTGCAGTTCGATAGATTCGTGCTCTTCGTCTGCATACGGATAAACATCGAAGCCCTACTGTATAAACACTGCAAAACTTCAATGCAGCGACAAGCGTCGTTGCTTTCTTGAAGAATAGGTCCACCTAACTTTTGCTCCACACTTTCGGCAACGCCACCAAGGAAAATGGAAAATAATTTACTTTTTTTTAAATGATTTTTGAGGTTTTCCAGCATATCTATTGCACAGTTGATAGCGTTGGAAAAAGAATTAAAGCACGTCAAATTAATGGAGATTTGTCGCCATGATTGAATATCGAACAGCAAGATGTCATCAATTAACAATCATCATCATCATCACCATTACAGCCCTTCAAAAATCCACTGCTGAACACAGGCCTCTTCCAAGTAATGCCACAAAGCACGGCCTGAGCCACCTGCATCCATCGACTTCCTGCATGTCTTACCAGGTCGTCACTCCATCTAGTGGGGGGTCGCCCTACACTACGCCTACCGGTACGAGGCTGCCACTCGAGAACCTTTCCTCCCCATCGGTTATCGGTTTTTTGAGCTATATGGCCGGCCCATTGCCACTTCAGCTTACTAATCCGTTGGGCTATGTCAGTCACTCTGGTTCTACTGCGGATATCCTCATTTCTAAGTTTAAAACGCAGATAAACCCCGAGCATAGGCCTCTCCATAGCTCTCTAAGCAACCTTGAGCGTCCTCATACGCTAAGTGAAGGACCACGTCTCAGATCCATAATTCATCACTGGCAACACGCACTGTTTGTACAATCTCGTTTTCAGGTTTTGAGGTATACCTGAAGAGAAGATGTGTCGTAATTTCCTAATCGCTGCCCAGCCGAGTTAAGTCCTTCGATTGACCTCTCGGTCGAAGTTGGACTTACCTCATCGGACTATTTTGCCGGTAAACGTACTCGTCAACAACTTTACTCACAACAACTACGGGTATAGGTGTGACATGGACATCTCGGTCTGTAATTCTTTAAGAGAGCATTGTGTTTCTTGAAGAACAAGACCATTGCACTTCTTTTCCACGTCTCTGGATTAGTTCCACTTGGGGGGATGGAATTAAAGAGTTTCTGAAGCTCTTTGAGTTCTGGCTTTAAACCCGCTTTCTGAAGCTCCGTTGTAATTCTATTCTCACCTGGGGCCTTGCCGTTATTAAAGTGCTGGAGAGCCATTTTAATCTCGTTAAGACTGACGTCAGAGATATCATCGGAATGGTGTCGGATAAGACTTGCTCTAAGAATCGTTACTCACACTTGCGTGTGGCTCCTACAAACATGTGTACAGCTGCCCATAGAACCTCTATATCTCACTCTAAATCTCAGGTATTCCAGAAACGATGCTGCCACACCCGATCTTTAGTTTTAACTGTTGGCTTTTTCTGGCAGACAGATCTCTTGCAAAGATTTTAGAGCCCTGTTTCCGCACGATCGCTTCTTCAATAAGAGCATTATTAAACTTGCAAAGTCCCGCTGCAGGCATTTGAAGGTCTGTTTGTTCAGTTCACTGTATGCAGTTATAATCTGTTGAAGACTGCACGTTCGTTACCCGTCTAGCAACAGAGAGTTTTTGTGTTCATCTGCGGCGAGTCTTGCAGAACTTTGCTACGACCTTATGAACCGTTTCCACGAGCTTATCATTCATATCTTCTACAGCGTTGTAGTCTACTCGGCACTGAAAACGGTTTTGTAACTCGAGCCGATAGGTTTCGGTACTTTAGATTAGATCACGGACGGGCGGAGCGTTGACTTCATTAAACGAGACCTCTCCAAGTTAACGTTAGGTTCAATGAGCCACTAACCATTCGGTGATCTCTGCCAGTTTTAACTGTCGCAATTACTGTGACATTACTGTTCAGGAAGAAAGAATTCATCATAACGAGTCCTTCTTCCTCCGTGAAGTCAGCTGCTGGCCCATTGGGTTCCGTTGCCCTATACGAAATTTCCCTACCTTCATTCAGATTAACGTTCTCTCTTGTGCTTAGTTTTGCGATGTAATCTCCCACTATCACTGTATACTGCTTTTTGGAGTAATGCATGGCTCTATAAATATCCTCACACATATCCCCCACCTCTTCATTGGGATATGCCGAGGTTAGTACATAAACCTGTATAACCTTCAGCGAATAAGGTTTGGTGATTCTGAGTATAAAGTACGCAACCATCGTCGACACAACCCCAATCTTTACAACTTTGCTAATGAGAGACTTGTGGACGATAAATCCTACATCTTGGGACAGATGATCACCTTCCCAGTGGTAGAACAAGTTGCTGGATTCGGGGATCACCGTGTCCTCCTTCTCTCTTCGGACTCCGGATAATCCCATAATATTCCAGCGCAATTTGTCTATCTCTTCGTCCAGCTCCAGAATCTTCTCGTTAGTCCCCATGGTGCGCACGTTGTATGTTGCCAGATAAAGTCGTCTTAGGTGGCAGCGAAACCTGCTCCGAGGAATTTTACCACACCCTGATGATGATTAGATTCTATTATTACATTAACGACGCGACGGGGCCGCTGCTGTAATAATGAAATCTAATTATTGCTAGTTAATGACTTCTTTAAAGTTTCTGACGTCATTAAAACATTAATTGGAATGTCGATCGTAAACAAGATTTAAATAATATTACCTATGTTAAAATACATAATCAAAAAAGCGATATGAAAAAAACAAACAATTCAACAATTTTATCATCCTTTTAATGCCTCTCAAATAAACATGAAAATATAAACATTATAATTATGATGACGAGGGCATTAAAATTACTAATTTAAAATAAAATTTTATAATAAGGGAACTTCATAATTTTTCTACGTGAAATAAAATATTATACAATTTTATAACAATATTGTTATTGTGAAATTGTTCATGGGGGGTATATTGAGGTCATTGAGCACTATGCTCAATGACCTCAATAGTGCCTCCCAACGGATAGGTCTTAAGATGAACATGGACAAAACAAAGATCATGTTTAATGTCCATGTCACACCTATGCCGGTAGTTGTTGGGAGCACTATGCTCGAAGTTGTTGACGAGTACGTTTACCTGGGACAAATAGTCCGACTAGGTAAGTCCAACTTCGACCGAGAGGTCAATCGACGGATTCAACTCGGCTGGGCAGCGTTCGGGAAATTACGGCATATCTTCTCGTCAGGTATACCTCAATCTCTAAAAACTAGATTGTACAACCAGTGCGTGTTGCCAGTGATGACTTACGGATCTGAGACGTGGTCCTTCACTGCTGGCCGTATGAGGACGCTCAAGGTCCCTCAGCGAGCTATGGAGAGGGCTATGCTCTCTGCGTGATAGACTCAGAAATGAGGATATCCGCAGTAAAACCAGAGTGACCGACATAGCAAAGGATTAGTAAGCTGAAGTGGCAATGGGCCGGCCATATAGCTCGAAGAACCGATAAACGATGGGGAAGAAAGGTTCTCGAGTGGCAGCCTCGTGCCGGTAGGCGTAGTGTAGGGCGACCCCCCACTAGATGGAGTGACGACCTGGTAAGATATGCAGGAAGTCGATGGATGCAGGTGGCTCAGTACCGTGCTTTGTGGCATTACTTGGGGGAGGCCTATGTTCAGCAGTGGACTTGTGAAGGGCTGTAATGATGATGATTATGATGAAATGTTATTGAGTGATTTATTAAATATTCATTATAAATGTATTGAAAATTATAAACTAATAAGTTTCAGTTTGGATTAAATAATTGACTTTATTATGCAAGTAATGTTTTTAAAAAGAGTAGGCTATTTTCTTGAAGGTCAGTTCGGAAAAACAGCTGGTGGTAATCGATTCCACAAAGAAATTGCTCGAGGAAGAAAACTTCTTGTAAATCGCACTATAGCGGACCGTCAATCATCGGGGTGGTAAGGATAGTATCTCAAGTTCTGCCGCTAAGTGCGACGGTGAAATTGAGCGTTTGGAATTAATCCAAACAATTCCTCTGAGCACTCTCCTTGGTAAATACAATAGAATACAACTTACTTCAATTTTAAATTCAATTTAAAATATTGATGCTTAATCATTGAAAATTGAATTATATGAACATTAATGAATTCTTTAAATAGTATCATTGATTAAAATATAAAGTCCTTTGTAATTTTTAGGCATTAGATTACCTAATATAAGAGACGATTTGTATACTTGCTGGAACCCTTACGTATTCCTCATACAACACATAATCAGCTTATTTATGAGAATCATATTTTAACTCTATCGTATAATATATATATATATATATATATATATATATATATATATATATATATATATATATATATATATATATATATATATATATATATATATATCATCTATCTGTCTGTCTGTCTGTCATCTACACTGATAACTTTATCATGTTAGTTAAGTTGTCCATAATAGATATTGTCCTATTTCCATTACATCATGTATTTTATAGGTAGTTATAAACATGTACTCGTTAGTATGTACCTACGTATTTATTATATATATATATATATATATATATATATATATTACTTATCGTCACGCACAATCCCTAACGGGGTAGCCAGAGAGAACAGATCGCCAAGTGTCACGATCCTTACATACCTCTTTCGCTTCTTTCAGGTTCATTAACTTCTTCATACATGCACGTCTAGGTATCCGAGTACTCTTGACCCTCCCCTCTTCGAGCAATTTGCTCACATGGCCTTCGAAAGTTAGTCTCGGTCTACCTCGACACCTTTTAATATTTACTTTCGCTCTATATATTTTCTTCACCATTCGGTCTTCACTCATTCGTTCAACGTGCCCAAACCATTGGAGTACGCCCCTATCAATTTTTGTGATAAGGTCATCTTTCAATCCTGCCATATTGCGAATCTCTTCGTTTCGCTTTCGGTCGGCTATGGTAACGCCACACATTTTACGAAGAGATCGCATCTCCACTGCATTCAACTTGCTTTTATGCTTCTTCTGGCATACCCAGGTTTCGCTGCCATATAACAAAGTCGGTACCAACACTGCGTTATGTATTGCAAGGCGTGCACTCTTCACCACGCCTTGCCTTTTTACTAATGCATTCAGGGCACCATTGACTTTGTTTCCGGCAGCGACACGCCTATCCACATCTAAATCACATCTTCCATCCCGGCTGAAAGCACTCCCCAAGTATACAATTTCATTTACCTGTTCCAGACATATACCTGTTCTAGACATATATATATATATATATATATATATATATATATATATATATATATATATATATATATATATATATATATTTCTGCCTTATAAGGACTGACTAATGCATTTCAACTTTATCATTCATTCATCCAGCATTTTAATTCTTTGGAATATAACTTTTAAGATATTTTTAGACAGATTTATATATAAATTAATCATTAATAATACTTATGCGCCGTCACACTCGTGATGCTTTTAAGTAGGGAGTTAATTTGATTAAAAATGTAATATAGACTTTTTTCATGTACTCCTGCACGATGGCCTATTAAATGCTCAGTAATGCTGCGGCTACACCAACGAGCAACGTCAATGCCCATAAACGCAACAATTATTGCCTTAAACGCCGTGATGCTAATTAGCATCATGACGTTATTTTTGTTTAGCTTGATCTTTTTCTATATTTTCACCTATATTGTCCCTTATTTCTTGTAAATTTAAATTTGTGGAACATCCTAAAGTATTCAGCTTGTTTGTTAGAGTCGCGCATTTTGTCTCCGAACATAGCTTCTGTCGCAGATTGTTGGCTTGAAGTATTGACAGTATTATTTATACCCCACTCGATTTTGCCCAGACCCTTGTCTCAGTCGCGTTCCTGATCAATAGAGTGCAGTGCTGACAAAGAGTTTAAAACAGTTCGTTTAAATCTTTCAACCTGTCTATTAGTCCTAGGACAAGCGACTGCGTTCAAAATATGCTTCATAGCATGTATATCACAGAAGGTTTTAAAAGCTTTAGACGTAAAACTTGTGCCTCATCATCATCATCATTACAGCCCTTCACAAGTCCACTGCTGAACATAGGCCTCCCCCAAGTAACGCTACAAAGCACGGTCCTGAGCCACCTACATCTATCGACTTCCTGCATGTCTTACCAGGTCGTAACTCAACGTAGTGGGGGGTCGCCCTACACTACGTCTACCGGTACGAGGCTGCCACTCGAAAACCTTTCTTCCCCATCGATTATCGGTTCTTCGAGCTATATGGCCGGCCCACTGCCACTTCAGTTTAGTAATCCGTGGGGCTATGTCAGTCACTCTGGTTTTACTGCGGATATCCTCATTTCTGAGTCTATCACGCAGAGAAACTCCGAGCATAGCCCTCTCCATAGCTCGCTGAGCGACCTTGAGCGTCCTCATACGGCCAGCAGTGAAGGACCACATCACAGATCCATAAGTCATCACTGGCAACACGCACTGGTTGTACAACTTAGTTTTTAGATTTTGAGGTATACCTGAGGAGACGATGCGTCGCACCTAGTCGGACTATTTCTCCCAGGTAAACGTAATCGTCAACAACTTGGAGCATAGTGCTCCAAACAACTACCGGTATAGGTGTGACATGGACATTAAACATGATCTTTGTTTTGTCCATGTTCATCTTAAGACCTATCCGTTGGGAGACATCATTGAGGTCATTGAGCATAGTGCTAAGGTCCTCCAGTGATTCTGTCATAAGGACTATATTGTCGGCAAATCGAAGGTGAGTGATGTACTCGCCATTGACGATAATAACGTATCCTTTCCAGTCCAGTAGCTTGAAAACATCTTCCAACGCAGCGGTGAAGAGCTTAGGGGATATAACATCACCCTGTCTTACACCTCTCTGCAGTTGAATAGGTTTCGAACTCTGGTTCTGTACTCCGATAGCCATCGTAGCCCTACTGTACAAACACTTCAGCACGTCGATATGGAGGACGGAATTGAAGAGCTTCTGAAGGACTTCAAGTACCGTTGTTCCACCCGCTTTCAGAAGCTCCGCTGTAATTCCATCCTCGCCTGGGCCCCTGCCGTTATTAAGGTGCTGGAGAGCCATTCTAATCTCGCTCAGACTGACGTCCGGGATATCATCGGAATTGTGTCGGGTAAGACTTGCTCTTGGATCGTTACTCACACTTGCGTGTGGCTCCAACGATGATGTGTACAGCTGCCCATGGAATCTCTCAATCTCACTCAAATCTCAGGTGTCTAGGAAACGATGCTGCCACACTCAGTCTTCAGCTTTGACAGTTGGCTCTTTCTGGCAGACAGATCTCTGGCAAAGACTTTGGAGCCCTGGTTCCGCTCGATCGCTTCTTTAATACGAGCAGTATTAAAGTTGCGTAAGTCTCGCCGCATGCATTTGGAGATCTGTCTGTTCAGTCGCCTGTATGCTGTCAAATCTGTTGACGATTGCAGCCTCATCTCCCGTCTAACAGCCATGAGATTAAGAGTGTGATCGGAGAGTTTTTGTGTTCTTCTGCGGCGGGTCTTGCAGAACTTAGCTCCGACCGCATGGACAGTTTCCACGAGCTTGTCATTCATATCGTCCACTGCATTGCAATCTTCTAGGCACTGAAAGCGGTTACGTAACTCGAGCTGAAAAGTCTCGGGATTCTGGATTAGAGCACGAGGGGGACGGAGCGTTGACTTCATTATACGAGACCTCTCCAACTTAACGTTTAGGTTCAGTGTGCCTCTAACCATTCGGTGATCGCTGCCGGTTTTCACCCTTGCGATCACTGAGACTTTACTGAACAGTTGGCGTCTGGTCGTCATAATGAAGTCAATCTCATTTTTTGTGGAACCGTCGGGGATCGACCAGGTCCACTTCCTGTAGGGCCGCTTCTGGAAGAAAGAGTTCATCATAAAGAGTCTCTCTTTCTCCATAAAGTCAGCCAGCTGCTGGCCCCTTGGTTCCGGTGCCCTACTCCAAATTTCCCTATCTTCAGCTCACCGCCTTCTCTTGTGCCTAGTTTTGCGTTGAAGTCTCCCATCAACACCGTGTAGTGGGTTTTGGAGCAATGCATGGCTCTAGAAATATCCTCATACATTTCCTCCACCTCCTCATCGGGATGTGCCGAGGTTGGTGCGTAGACCTGTATGACCTTAAGCGAATACCTATATAATTTGGTGATTCTGAGTATCAGGTACGCGACCCTCGTCGACACACTCCCAATCTTTACAACGCTGTTGACGAGAGACTTGTGGACGATAAACCCGACACCTCCTTGGGACAGATGGTCGCCCTCTAGGTGATAGAACAAGTTGCCGGACTCGAGTATTACCGTGTCCTCCCTCCCCCTCCCTCCGGACCTCAGATAATCCAATAATATGCCAGCGCAACTTGTCTATCTCTTCTTCCAGCTCCAGTATCTTCTCGTCAGTCCTCAGGGTACGTGCGTTATACGTTGCCAGGTCGAGTCGTCGTAGGTGGCAACCGAACCTCCACCGGAGATTCTTAGCACCCCCTGCGGGGCAGGGGGTGCTAAGAATCTACGGTGGATACCGTTACCACGGTCGCCACCGTAGCCAGGAATAGCGGGGCCGCCGGGGACTGGGGGCCGTTTGTTTGCGTTGTTGCTCATGGGGGGATATTTGCCATAGTTGCCACGCTTGGCGAGCGGGTTGGCAACCGGAGTTTTTTATTTCGTATTGTTGTCATTAGGAAGATGCTGCTGCCCATCTCCTGCCTGTCTCCCTCTGTCACCTTTTACGACACCTACAGGAAGATATGGGGTAGTGGATATTCTCAAACGCCACTACACGGTTAAACTTGTGCCTCGGTCGGATATAATTCTAGCTGGTATACAAAAATCATAGAAAATTTTCTCAATAACTTTAATAGTGCTTTTTCTCTTAAGATCTTTGACTGCTCTCACAAACAAATATTTGGAAGAAGCGTCAACCACTGTTAAAGTGTGCGTGTTACCGTCGTTACAAAACGTCCGAGATGGTGTTATGTACTCGTATGGTGTGAAAAGGTATCTGTACTTTATTTATAGGATATAAAAATCCTGATTTATGTTCAGCGGCGTTATCCTTGTTATAACTCTATATATATTTTTAAAATCAAATAATTTTTTTTACATATTTTCGAAGTTTAGGGAACCGATAGGATTCTTTTATTCGTTTAAGTGTTTTTGAATAATTCAAATGACCAACATCGTCGTGATTGGCCCGACATATTTGCCAGCGCACGCTTTCTAGAACAACTAAACATAGTTTATCATTTATTTTTAGTACAGTATGATTTTTAATTAGATAATTTTGTCAAATATATTCACATTCCTGGTCATCTCCAGGTTTAAGAGTGTTAACTACCCTACCCTGCAGTGTACTATGATTGTAGTACAAACGAGTCGATTCGCTAGACTGGTGAATGCCACAATCGCACAAAACACCAGCGTAAAATGCTGCTTAGTCCCGTATTGTGCGGGACGAGAACTGAATAATCTTTTTACTGATAAATAGGCGTTTCAAAAGGATATTAAATTGCCTATGAGGTCCATCATCCACTTTGCATCAAATGAACTGTGTGTTCTTTTGCCACCCTTAGTTCACACCTTATAAAGGAAATATAACACAAAAATTCGGTTCTCCCACGGATTGTCTGTCATGTGGGAAACACTTTTTATGTACTTTGGCAGTTAATGTTATAAACCAATCAAAACGCTTCTGAATCTTTATTTATTAATTCTTTATTTAACTATTGAATAATTTAAAAACAAAAATATTTCTGTAGTACCAATTAAAATATAGGATCTTAAAAAAGTTTTACATAATCAACGAGAATGAAGTTATTTTACACAGCTTTCATTTGACATTACTTAATCGCATGAATATTTGGGGGCACGGCAGTGCCCCCGCCAAGTCGAGCAAAAAAGCGGCACGGCCGTAACATACTTTTCTCGAAGCAATTCAGGCCATTTTCGACCCCCTACAACTTCGTAGTGGATAAAATTAGAAGCTTGAATTTTCGGTAACCTAGTAGGCATTGTATAAACATGGTATATTTTAAATTTCATTCAATTTGAACCAGTAATTTAAGAAATATAAGTAGTCAAAGTTTCTTAATTTTGTCACTCACTGACTGACCGATCATCAAAACTCTAAGGCACTTCTAGCCAGGGATTGAATAACCGAAAAAATTATGGTACAGGCGGTAAGCGGTATGACGTCATATCTTAAATTTCGATACCTTAAAATAAAGGTACCTTTAAATTACTATACCTTAAAGTAACTGTACCAGTCTACAAGTGCGCTCTTGCATAGTCGGACGCTTGTTAAGTGTTGCTATTTTTCATATAAATAACTGCAAAGTAATTTTCACTTTATGTTACGAACAATTCCGCTGTAATTGCCTTAAAGTAATTGTAATTAATGTGTTTGAGTGTGGCATACGTCAAGCGCCAATCGTAGCGAACATTGTTCTCGCCCTTGTCTCAAGTGCAATAACTTAACCTGTGAAAAAAGGACAGTGAATAACAATATAACTATCGCCTGTGCATCATTTTTCGGTCGCGTCATTATACTTTTACCATCTTTCACAATTTACTGGGGAAAAAAATGAGTGTTTCAAGAACGCCACCAAGTGGATGTTACTCATCACAGCCAGATTTATCCAAAATACGCGATGATGTTCCTACTAATATCGTTCAAAGGAAACGAAAATCAACAGATTGTCACTGTAACTATCAAGAAATACTGTCTGACTTTCAAAATAAAATAATGAGTTCTTTTCAGTCTGTTCTTGAAACCCAAAACGAAAAAATAAATAGCACTTTGAACGCATTACGCGATGACCTGTCTATATTTAGACAAGAAATGCTTGAAATAAATGTCACTATTCAAAAACTATCGGAGGAGCAATCGTCAATCAAAAAAGAAGTCGACCAGTTTATATCAAATAATAATATTAATAGTCACAAGATAAAATCAATCATGAATGATGCTGCAGAATCGTGATCAATTATTAATAATCTTTCTCAACAACTTCGCTTGAAGGAGCAGCAGGGAAGAATAAATAACTTGGAAGTATCTGGGATACCTACCGTGAAAGGAGAGAATCTGATGAGTATTGTCCGTAACATAGCAAATAAGATTGGGTTTTCTTTAGCTTCGACAGATATTGATAGTATACACCGCGTGCAGCGTTTCATTCCGAAAAACAAAAAGGACGCAGCTTCGTACAATGGTCAACCCTCACGCGATTTATCTACAATACCCAATATCATCGTGAGGTTCACGCAAAGACAACGTAAGAGAGAAATGCTTGCTGCTGTGCGTGCCCGGAGAGGTTTAACCACCGCTGATGCTGGATTGGACGGCCCATCTAAACCAATCTTCATAAGTGATCATTTAACACCGGATAACAAACTTTTATATAAGCAAGCTCGGCTTCTTGTCAAAGAAAATAATTACAAGTATATTTGGTTGTCCGAATGTAAGATTATGGTACGTAAAAACGACACTTCTAAAGCCTTACTAGCTTACTAGTATCATGCGAAGCCGATCTTACGAAAATAAAATGACTACATTTCTTTCCATCTATCGCCCCACTTTTATTATGTTATTATCCCTTTAAAAATAGTTTAAGGTCTATGAGTACGAAAAGAACTTTTGTCATTAATCCTAAGTGTTTGTATTTATTGCTACATATTTTTTGTGTTGGTGGAACTCTAATAAATATCATAATAAAAATACTATACTATAAAATACGATAACATTAACCTTTCTATTTACTATCAAAACTGTTTTTTTTTTGTAATAACTTTAAGATTTGTAATAACTATGATGTAATATGTGTAACAGAATCTTGGCTTAATGATAATTTTCATAACTGTGAGTTCTTTGATAGCCGGTACGAGATATATCGATGCGATCGTAACTCAACTGCTAGCGGACACGGGCGCGGAGGTGGAGTAATAATAGCGGTGAGCCGCGATCTTTGCGCAACGCACCGAACTGACATGCGCGCGCCACCGCCCGCTGAAGAAGTATGGGTGACGGTGACGGTGACGGTGCCGCTTCACACTCACTCTTGTCCCACCACCTTAACTCCTCGCTCCGATAACGCATCTCGCTCCTTGTATATAATATCAACGTATATTGCGCACGGTAATAATCACGAATCGTTGTTGAGTTGTTTTTACGATAGAGTTAGTGACTTTATAATTCGTAATTCTGATGATGTATTTCTCGTACTCGGCGACTTCAACATAAGTCATGCTCACTGGTCTTATAACACGTGTACTAATTCCTTAGATATACATACAAATAACGATAGCTTAGCTTGTCTTACAGCTGACTTTATGAGTTTATCCTTATTATCGCAACACAATAATCAACTTAACGTAAACGGCAGGCTCTTAGATTTAGTTTTTAGTAATAAAACTTGTCAAGTATCATCTTGCAAACTTCCACTTGTTACAGAGGACCCTCATCATAAGGCATTAGAAATTGATTTTGAACTAAGCTTTGCTCGTACACTCAACCCATGCAGAGGTACAAAAAAACAGTATCACAAACATTGAGTTATACAAGACTAGAGGAGCAAACCACATTACCGCGCGTCGAAAAAAGTGTAACCACTATCCAAACGCGACGACGTAGCTTTGAAACTAATAACAATTTTAAGTAAACATATATCTATCTCACTTACACAAGTTGCGAAAACAATATCGTCGTCGTAAGATTAGAAAAAGATAGACACACAAACATGCAATGGCGGGTTGGTGTGGCTTAATATATGAAATTTTACCTAAAATACGCAATAAAAATGAGTTTTTTTTAAGCTGCAGTTAATTGTTTTTATATTAAAAAAGTATATTTTATTTTAAAATCTTTATTACGTCCCCTTAGAAAAAAAGGGATACAAAGCTTATCAGATAAATAGAAGTAAACATAATGATGAAATAAAACGTATTTTTATGGTTCTAATAAATCAAACAATAAAAATAGGTATCTAATAAAATATAATTAATATAAAATGTATACGAAATTATAAATAATATAAAATTATTAATATAAAATAGGTAATAAAATATATTTAAAAGATAATTCAAGAATAAACTAAAATAAGAATAATTAATTATATTGTATGAAAGTTAAAACGTAGTTTTTATTATAATTTCCAAAATATTTAAAATCGGAGGTAACAAATTAACTTACTCCATTAATTATATAGTCTCCCATTAATGTAGGATAATCACAAATGCGGAAAAGTGGCAACATTGAACCTAAATGGCAATATTCGATATTTTATTTAATTTTTTAGTGTTTTAAACGTTAATATGAATATATAAATTAAAACTTACGTATGGAAAGTGATTCCGCTTGATTTATTATGTTTTTGTGACCTTGAAACGCATTCTTTCACTACGCATTTACCCATTTTTTGTTGTGAATCGTTCGGCTTAACTCGGACGGCGTCACCTTGAACACTGAACCGACGTTCGCTGAGTATAAGGCTGTGGCCTTATGTGAAGTGACAACGCTTTGGCGCGGAAATTACTTATCTAGTGTAACATATAAATCAATGATCACAAAGCTGACTTCGTATCTATAAAAAAGGCCTTAAAATCTATTAACTGGGAAGAAAAATTTAGTTATATGACCGATGTGGAATGCATGACAAACTACTTTTATAATTCTTTAAATGATATTTTGAATAAATATGTTCCTGTTTGTAATTTCAATTGTAATTTAAAATACCCAGTGTGGTATACTAAGCCCCTTGTTAAATTATCGAAGGAAAAATGTAAATACCATAAAAAATGGAAGGACTATCAAACATTTTCATTATTAAGAAGCAGATTTAAAAAAATGCTGCGTGACTGTTATAAAAAGTTTATTGAACTTTCCGAAAATAAAATAAAAACAAATCCTAAGTTTTTATGGTCTTTTATAAAATCGAAAAATACCACTAGCGATTTTCCTGAAAAGATGTTGTACAATGGTAAAGTTATTTCTGGTGGTATAGATATTTGTAATGCCTTCAATGAATATTTCCACTCCGTATTTACAACCGTCAGCAATGTTAGTCACCAAGATTACCTGAGTAATCAAAGTTCACATACAACTTTAGATATAAATTTAACTGATATAAGCTTTGACTTAGTTCTTAAAGAATTACAAAAAGTTAATATCAATAAAGGCGCGGGTTCAGATTTTATTCATCCTCTTCTTATTTCGAAATGTGCAAATGAACTCGCAGTGCCGGTAACATTAATTTTTCGCACATCTGTCAAAAGTGGAGTGTTCCCCAACACATGGAAATACTCTTTGATAACACCTATTCCAAAAAATAATAACAAAGACATAGTAACCGAGTATAGACCTATCTCGAAATTATGTGTATTGGGGAAGGTCCTTGAGAAAATTATTAATACTTACTTATCGCTCTCTGCTCGTCAATATATATCCCCACAACAACATGGATTTTTCAAGGGCAGAAGTGTTGATACGAATATGATAACTTTCACGGAATATTTACGAAGAGCCATGGATGACAATCTACAAGTGGATGTCGTGCACACTGATTTCTCCAAAGCCTTCGACAAAATTAACCATAGTTTACTAATCGCAAAGCTCGCAAAGGCTGGTGTACATGGCAACCTTCTTAGATGGGTTGAATCGTACATAAAAAATAAAAGTCAAGCTGTATGTATTAAGGGATTCACCTCTAAATTTCTACATGTACCTTCAGGTGTTCCTCAAGGATCTCATCTTGGCCCGCTCCTGTTTTCTTATATATTAACGACATTGGACTATCATTAAATGAGAGTCAACATCTTCTTTACGCTGATGATGCCAAAATATATAAAATTGTTAAGTCAAGAGACGACTGTCTCAAACTGCAACAAGATTTACTTGCTTTAGAAAAATATTGTGTTACTAATCAATTATATCTTAATACTAACAAATGGTATATCAGCACTTAAAATTGCAATTAACAATTTCATCGGTGCCGGCGGGGATCGAACCCGGGTTACTCGCGTTCTGTTATATTTACAACGAGTGTTAACCACTGAGATACCACGGCCACGGCTACCATTTTAAGTGCTGATATACCACGTGCACGGCGGTGAAGGAAAACATCGTGAGGAAACCTGCATGTCTGAGGAATAAGAAAAAAAATATTTCGAAGACATGTGAAGTTCGTCAACACGCATTTGGGCAGCGCGGCGGACACTTCCTTGCCCTGAACCCTCTCAGAAATGAGGGGAGGCCTGAGCCCAGCAGTGGGACGTATATAGGCTGTAACTTTACTTTACTTTACTAACAAATGTCATGTGCTATCTTTTTCACGTAAAGTCAACCAAATAAATTTTGAATATTGTCTGAATGGCATCATTCTAAAAAGGGTTACTACAACAAGAGATCTCGGCCTAATCGTAGACTCAAAATTATCTTTTAACTCTCATATAGACCATATTATAAGTAAAGCTTTTCAAAATTAGTTTTATTTTAAGAATAACAAAACCATTTAATAAGGGTATAACTCTCAAACTGTTATACTTTTCTTTTGTACGTTCAATCCTTGATTATTGCAGCACGCTATGGAGCCCCTCTTATCAAATACATATTGAGAGGATAGAAAAAGTACAAAAAAAGTTTTTGAAATCCCCTAACTATCGTTACGGTATTGAGAACGAATCATATAATGAAGCTTTGTGCAGACACAAAATGCTAAGTCTTTTTAACAGACGCAAAATGTTTGACATTATTCTTTTATACAAAATTCTAAATTCATTAATAGATTCACCGACTCTTTTGTCTATGTTTTCACTTCCAGCAAGCGTTCGTCTTCCAGTGCGCTCCTCACGTTCGTTACCACTATTCATTCCTCCACGGTTTCATAAAAACTATACACGTAACTCTTATATGTGTCGTTCCACCAATATGTATAACAAACATTTTTCAGAAATAGATCTTTTTAGCACTAGTCCTAATCTTCTTAAAACAAAGTTAAAAAAGTTTTTGCAGTGAAATTTGTTGCCCGACTATGTTGTCTCACAATGTAAATAATATGATTTGTTAATGTATATTTATTGGCACTACTTGGTCTTTTTTTTTGTAAAGTGTAAATGTAAAATGTAAATTATATATTAAGAAATATGACTGTTTGTTGCCAAAATAAATGAAAAAAAAATACTTTTTGAAGTATCTAAATTATAAAATAAAGGTATAAACAAAGAAATTGTAGGTACGCCGCCGCTTGCGCCGAGGCGTCACGCAACGTGTCGGCCGCATTGGTAAGAGAGTAGGTACTTGATCGAAAATTTACGGATATTCGAGCCTCGGCAGCTAAACAAAGTAGATTGTTTTGCCAATTTGCCGCCATTCATGTTTCCGCGTCTACTTTGATTGTCAACTTAATCACAAGTGTGCTTCGTTAAAACTTTACAATTAGATTGTCATAAAGATGGATAAAAATAAGTACAAACTCATTAAGCATGTCTTAACGATATTATACAACTTTGTATTTCTTTATACTTTTTTAGAGTGAGGCCGAACGAACGTAATTTTTCGAGTTGTGAGTGATGATATGATTGAATATGATTTATTTCAGAACCAGTCATCGTGTGTCAGAATAAGCACCATCATTCCCCAGATATTTTTGTGGATTCGGAACGACCAAGGTCTCCTTCTGCTCTACGCCCTAAAGTAGAAAAACACCCGGAGAAAGAAAAACATCGCCCTGAATGTTTCCACTGCATGGCTATCCAACGAAAAGAAAAGGATCAAAGAAATGACATTTTTGGCTTTATCATTATCATCATTACATCCCTTCACAAGTCCACTGCTGAACATAGGCCTCCCCCAAGGAATGCCACAAAGCACGGCCCTGAGCCACCAGCATCCTTCGACTTCTTGCATGTCTTACTAGGTCATCATTCCGTCTAGTGGGCCTACACTACGCCTACCGGTACGAGACTGCTACTCGAGAACCTATTTTCCCCATCAGTTATCGGTTCTTTAGGCCATATGGCCGGCCCATTGCCACTTCAGCTTACTAATACGTTGGGCTACGTCGATTACCCTGGTTCTACTGCGAATATTCTCATTTCTAAGTTTATCACGCAGAGGAACCCCGAGCAAAGCCCTCTCCATAGCTCGCTGAGTGACCATGATCGTCCTCATACGGCCAGCAGTTAAAGGACCGTGTCTCTGATCTGTAAGTCATCACTGTCAACATGCACTGGTTGTACAATCTAGTTTTTAGGTTTTGAGGTATACCTCACGAGAAGATGTGTCGTAATTTCCCGAACGCTGCCCAGTCGAGTTGAATCCGTCGATTGACCTCTCGATTGAAGTTAGACTTACCTGGTCGGTCTATTTGTCCCAGACAAATGTACTCGTCAACAACTTTGAGCTTAGTGCTCATAACAACTACCAGCGTAGGCGTGACATGGACATTATACATGATCTTTGTTTTGTACATGTTCATCTTAAAACCTTAGTCAGGGGGTTTTCATGCTAGTCTACCTTTCCGGTGATCCTGTTATGGAATACGGGTACGCGACCCCGGCTCCCCGAGCTACTGTTATTCTCATACCATTCCTGCCGAGATAACAGTATCCTTACACCTACGCTCCTACCCCCAACCTTCTTTTTCCTTTTCCCAAAATGGTAGCTTCCTCTACCAACAATAGCATACCCAAAGAGGGTTGGTGTCAGGCAGGCGGCCGACTGTAAAACTTTTGCCAAATCCCATGCAGTAAATTTATGAATAATACGAGTTGTGGGATATATGACAGGGCTAGGGCGTACCCCGCAGGCGACGCGCAGGGGCAGCACCCGGCTCCTGTGGGAAGTGGGCAAGGGTTGTCGCACCTTGCGGAGCGGGTGCGACGTAAGAGGCGAGCCCGTAGAGAGAAGAATGTCAGAGTGAGGTTTGCAAGCTGGAATATAGGTACGATGACTGGAAGAGGAAGAGAGTTAGCAGATGTTTTGAAACGACGAAGAGTGAATGTTGCCTGTTTGCAGGAAACAAAATGGAAGGGCAATAAAGCAAAAGAGATTGGGGAAGGATACAAGTTTTATTACTGTGGAAGTGACGGGAAGCGAAATGGAGTAGGAGTTGTGTTAGATAGTGGAATGAAAGAACGACTGACAGATGTGAAAAGAGTAAATGACAGAATGATAGTTGTTAAATTAATGATTGAAAACAAAGTAGTGAATGTTGTAAGTGTGTATGCTCCGCAAACAGGCTGTGAAGAGAGTGTGAAAGAGAAGTTTTGGGAGGAATTTGATTGTATGATGATGGGAATACCTGAGAGTGAGGATGTTTATATGGGAGGAGATTTTAATGGACATGTAGGGAGAGTGAATGACGGGTATGAAAGAGTACACGGTGGATGGGGGTACGGAGTGCGCAACCGTGAGGGGGAAGTTCTTCTGCAAGCAGCATGTGCTTTCGACCTGGCTGTAGTAAACACGTGGTTCCAAAAACGAGATCAGCATCTTGTTACTTATAAAAGTGGCCACCACGCGACACAGATCGACTATCTTCTGTTAAGACGGAACCAAATCAAGAGTGTAAAAAACTGCAAAGTGCTTCCAGGTGAAGACTTAGTATCCCAGCACCGAATTCTGCTGGCTGACATCTGCTTAACTGTTCGCCTCAACGAACATAAGGATCGTCCCCCACCCAAAATAAAGTGGCATTTGTTGCATAAGGAGGAGTATGCAAGTGAATTTAGAGAGCTAGTTGTAAACAAGATGATAGAGATGGGTGAGATGGAAGGAATGAGTGTGAATGAGTGCTGGAAGGAAATGGCTGATTGTATCCGAAGTGTGGCAAGGAAGGTGTTAGGAGAAACAAAAGGGAAGCGTATGATAGATAAGGATGGGTGGTGGTGGAGTGAAAGTATTAGAGAAGTTTTGAGAGAAAAGAAAAATGCCTTTAAAGAATGGCAGAGCGTAGAAGACCAGAATGAATCCATAAAAGAAAGTAAGAGAGGGGCGTATAAAGAATGTAAGAAGAGAGCGAAGAAGGAAGTTGCTATTTGTAGGGCAGAGGCGCAAGATAAATTATATCGGTCCCTTGAAAGCCCCGAAGGTCAAAAACGACTTTTTCAAATTGCAAGAGCGAGAGAAAGGAATGGAAGAGATGTTTCACATGTAAAATGTATAAAAGATGATTCTGGAAGGATTTTGACTGACGATGAAAGTATAAAGAAGCGATGGAAGGAGTATTTTGAGAAATTGATGAATGAGGAGAATGAATGGAATGGTATGCTTGAAAACCCACCAGTGAATATGGGCTTAGTGAGAGAAATTAGTGTGGAAGAAGTAAAAATGGCTGTTAGGAATATGAAGAATGGGAAGGCAGTCGGCCCATATGGAATACCAGTAGAAGTGTGGAAGTTGCTGAGTGCGGATGGATGGAAGTGGTTGAGTTTATTTTTCGGTAAATTGTTGCAGGAAGAACAAATACCTGAGGAATGGTGCAGTAGTATACTGGTCCCCATTTTTAAAAACAAAGGAGACGTTCAAAACTGCAGCAGTTACCGGGGAATAAAACTCATGTCACATACGATGAAAGTCTGGGAAAGAATAATAGAGAGAAGAATGAGAGAAGAGTGTGAGATAACACAAAACCAGTTCGGATTCATGCCCGGTCGAGGTACGACAGATGCCATTTTTGCATTACGCCAATTGTGCGAAAAGTACAAGCGCGTGCATAAAAATCTGCACATGGTTTTTGTCGACCTTGAAAAGGCGTACGATCGGGTTCCCCGTGAGGTTTTGTGGTGGGCGTTAAAGATGAAAGGTATGCCTGGGAAGTATGTGAGGTTAGTCCGTGCTATGTACAGAGCATCCCGTACATGTGTACGATCTGCCGCGGGAACTACGGGCAGTATCGATGTGGCGGTAGGGCTGCACCAAGGGTCGGCATTGAGCCCTTACCTCTTCCTACTGATTATGGACGCTTTGACGTCGGACCTGCAGGATGAGGCACCCTGGTGCATGCTCTTTGCCGATGACATCGTGCTTGTCGGGGAAGAAGGCATCGAGGTACAGAGCAGACTGACGGGGTGGCAACAGAGGCTGGAAAGTGTTGGCTTGAAGATCAGCAGATCCAAAACCGAATATCTGTGCTGTGATTTCGGCGGTCTTTCCAGTCCTGTACCCATGTCGTTGGATGGCGCTATACTGCCTACCTGCTCAGATTTCAAGTACCTCGGTTCCCTCATTCAAGGCGACGGCGGAATAAATAGAGCTGTGCAGCATAGGATTAACGCAGGGTGGATGAAATGGCGACAGGTCACAGCCACAACGTGCGATCCCCGAATGCCAATAAGGCTGAAGGGGAAAATTTACAAATCGATCATCCGACCTGTCGTCATGTATGGAAGTGAATGCTGGGCCGTCAAGAAGAAGGATGAAAATAGACTGCATGCGAATGAAATGAGAATGTTACGATGGATGTGTGGTGTGACAAGGATGGATAAGATAAGGAATGAGTATATAAGAGGAAGCCTGAAAGTAGCGCCAGTGGTAGAAAAGGTGAG
This sequence comes from Parnassius smintheus behrii, assembly GCA_036936625.1. Lineage (NCBI taxonomy): Eukaryota > Metazoa > Arthropoda > Insecta > Lepidoptera > Papilionidae > Parnassius > Parnassius smintheus. Next base: position 17,879,219 of record JAUPFT010000001.1, on the reverse strand, counting down.
AGGAAGCAGATTGGCATGGTTTGGGCATGTGATGCGGAGGGATGGAAGTCATGTCACAAAACGAGTGTTGAATATGAATGTGGAGGGACACACGGGCAGAGGAAGGCCGAATAAAAGATGGATCGACTGTGTGAAGAGTGATATGAGAATGAAAGGAGTAAGTATGGAAATGACGGCTGATAGAGAGGAATGGAACAAGAAGGTTTACTGCGCCGACCCCAGATAATGGGAAATGGTTTAGAGAATGATGATGATGATGTTCATCTTAAAACCTATACGTTGGGATACACTATTGAGGTCATTAAGCATATTGCTTAGATCCTCCAACGATTCCACCATAAAGACTATATCGTCGGCAAATCGAAGGTGAGTAATGTATTGATGTCAATACCTTTCCAATTCAGTAGCTTGACAACATCTTCCAATGCAGCGGTGAAGAGTATGGGTGATATAACGTCAACCTGTCTTACACCTCTCTGCAGTTGAATATGATTTGTAATGACTCGAAAACAGCACTTAGCATCGTAGTCCTACTGCACAAACACTTCAGCACTTCGATATACCGACAGTCAACTTGGCACCGCTGAAGGGACCGCCGCCCAAATTTCGACGGAATCAAAGGCTTTCTCATAGTCCACATACGCCAGGTAAAGTGGCAGATTGTACTTTATGGTTTTCCGTACAATATGCCGCAGGGTATGTATGTGGTCCATGGTTCTGAAGCCTTTTCCGAAACCGGCTTTTTTGGGAGACTGGAAGTCGTCGAGTCTGCTTGCGAGACGATTCGTAATGACTCTCGAAAACGGCACGTAGACGCGGCTCAGAAGGGAAATATGTCTGTAGTTCTTCTAGAGAGCATAATCGCCTTTCTTGAGAAACAAGACCACTGCACTTCTGCACCAAGCCTCCGGAGTAGTGCCACCATGAAATATCGGTTTTCCGCCCGCTTTCAATAACTTCGCTGTAATTCGATCCTCACCTGGGGCCTTGCCGTTTTTAACGTGATAGAGAGCCTTCTTTTCTTGCTCAGACTGACTTCCGGGATATCATGGGAATAGTGTCGCATTAGACTTACTATTGGATCGTTACTCACACTTGCGTGTGGCTCCAACGATAATGTGTTCAGCTGCTCATAGAAACTCTCAATCTTACTCAAAATCTCAGGTGTCCCGGAAACGATGCTGCCGCACTCATTCTTCAGCTTTGACAATTGTCTCTCTCTGGCAGACAGATCTCTGGCAAAGACTTTGGAGCCCTAGTTTCGTTCGATCGCTTGTTCAATACGAGCAGTATTAAATATGCGTATGTTCCGGCGCATGCATTTGGAGATCTGTCTGCTCAGTTGCCTGTATGTTATCAAATCTGTTGAAGACTGCAGTTTCATTTTCCGTCTAACAGCCATGATATTAAGAGTGTGATCGGCGAGTTTTTGTGCTCTTCTGCGGCGAGTCTTGCAAAACTTAGCCACGACCGCATGGACAGTTTCCACGAGCTTATCATTCATATGGTCCACTACATTGCAGTCTTTTCGGCACTGAAAACGGTTTTGTGACTCGAGCTGAAAGGTTTCGGAACTTTGGATTATAGCACGAGGGGGACGGAGCGTTGACTTCTTTAGACGAGACCTCTCAAACTTAACGTTTAGGTTCAGTGTTCCTTTAACCATTCGGTGATCGCTGCTAGTTTTCACCCTTGCGATGAGACATCACTAAACAGTTGCCGTATCGTCGTCATAATAAAGTCAATCTCATTTTTATCGTACCGTCGGGGCTTGACCAGGTTCACTTTCTGTGGAGCCGCTTCTGGAAAAAAGAATTCATCATAAACAGCCCCTCTTTCTCCATGAAGTCGGCCAGCTGCTGGCCCCTTGTATTCCGTTGCCCTATCCCAAATTTACCTACCTTCAGCTCACCTTTCTTCCTTTTGCCTAGTTTTGCGTTGTAGTCTCCCATTAACACCATATAGTGGGTTTTATAAGAATGCATGGCTCTAGAAATATCATAGAGAATATCTAGAAATGTTATACCTAGATGTTGGTGCGTAGACCTGTATGAACTTGGATACCGTTTGGTGATTCTGAATATGAGATACGCAACCTTTGTCGACACACTACCAATCTTTACAACGTCGTTAACGAGAGACTTGTGGACGATAAATCCAACACCTCCTTGGGACAGATAGTCGCCCTCCCGGTGATAGAACAAGTTGCCGGATTCGAGAATCACCGTGTCCTCCCCCTCTCTTCGGACCTCGGATGATCCTATAATATTCAAGCGCAACTTGTCTATCTCTTCTTCCAGCTCCAGGATCTTCTTGGTAGTCCTCAGGGTGCGTCCGTTGTTTGTTGCCAAGTCGAATCGTCTTAGGTGGCAACCGACCTTCCACCGGAGATTCTTATCACCCCCTATCCCGCCTTTACCATGGTCGCCACCTAGACGGGAATAACGCGGCCGTCGTGGGACTGGGGCCGTTTACTTGTGTCATTGCTCATGGGGGGTATATCCATAGTTGCCACGCTTTACGAGTGGGTTGGCAACTGCAGTTTTTTTGTTGTACAATTGATGTTATCAGGAAGATGCTGCTGCCCATCTCCTGCCGCTTTCCCTCTGTCGCCGTCTACGACACCCACGGGGATTCTCAACCGCCACTACACGGCAGTAATTTTTAGCTTACTTATAAAAAAGGGATGCAAAATATAAAAACTTGTATGCGAGCCCGTGTGTACTCAAAAATATTAGTATTCTTACATCCCTTGTAAGGGAAGCACTTTAAAGATGTTCCTTTAACTGATTCTGAAGAGCTAGGTTAAGAATTAGTACCCACATGTTAAACATAATATTACGTTTTTAATTAAATACTTGACTGATAATAAATAACAATACAAATATGATAAAGATGTTTTATTTTCTCCGAACACGATATACAGTAACATAGGAAATCCAAATCGAATGAAAGTCTCATAACGTTAAGCAAGGTCCGAGACACAATACATATCAATAATCCTAAAATACTCATTTTTTTCGGTACCGAAATTATTTCGGTAAAGGTATAAGTAAAATATGTGTATATATATAACGATATCGTAAAAAAATATAGGTATAATTCTTTTTTTAGGGTTCCGTAGTCAACTAGGAACCCTTATAGTTTCACCATGTCTGTCTGTCCGTCTGTCCGTCCTCGCTTAATCTCTGTGACCGTTAGCACTAGAAAGCTGAAATTTGGTACCAATATGTGTATCAATCACGCCGACTAAGTGGTAAAATAAAAATTGGAAAAAAATGTTTTATTAGGGTAGCCCCCCTATATGTAAAGTGGGAAGTGATTTTTTTTAATTTCAACCCTTACGTGTGATATATTGTTGGAAAGGTATTTAAAAATGAATAGGGGTTTACTAAAATCATTTTTTTGATAATGTCAATAATTTCAGAAATAATCGCTCCAAAAGTAAAAAACAATGTGTCCTCCCCCTCTAACTTTTGAACCATAGGTTTGGAAAATATGAAAAAAATCTGAAAGGTAGAACTTTATAAGGACTTTCTAGGAAAATTATTTTGAACCTGGATGGAAACAGTTTTTGTACCAAAAAGACAAAAAGTTGTACAAAATAATTTCTGGACTAAGTTTGTAGTATAATCGTTTAAGCAGGCATTTTTTTTTAACTTCGTTTACATATTTTATTATCCTGAACGTATCTTTTTTCAAACAAAAAAAAAATTATTAAAATCGGTTCTCGCAATCCAAAATTACCATCGAAAACTTCTGGCACCTCTATGTATTAATTAGTAACCCAATTCCCCGAGAGATGGCGCTGTAGGTACTTATTACATTGGGTCGGGTATTATCGAATTGTTCGGTTGGTCTCTCCTTGGCATCGCATGTCGCGGAGCGTGCAATGTTGCACGCTCCATGTTCGCGCACGTACCCACTACCGGGAGCAGTTGCAGGAGCGCGGAGCGCTGCTGGAGCGCGAACATAATGGATACCCACCTTTAAACTCATAAGTGGGAACACTTATTGTGACGGACGGGAAACTACGGAACCCTACACTGAGCGTGGCCCGACACGCTCTTGGCCGGTTTTTTTAACGGTACCACAACCGTAATTCTCAACCGTTTTGGTTCTACCTTTAAATCGAAGCTGTACCTATCGTAACTCTATACCGGTACCATACCCTTATACCTTTACCGCTTTCAACCCTTGCTTCTAGCAGACATAGAAGCTTCAAATTTAGAATACAATTAGTGTTTAGTGTATAAATCAAGGAAAAACTAAAATATTTTTTAATTTCGGTCCAGTTTTCTAGATACACTAACTGCATAAATAACTTTGTAATCCTATATAAATATATAGAATTACAAAGTTATATTTGCAGTGAATGAATCAGTGTACTTGTATAATATGTATAATAGGTGTAGATAGGTACGTTGTTGGTATTCAAGAAATAGAAGTTACCAGAAAGGAAAAACGTAGGAGTATCTTATCTACAAAAAGAAATGAGATGCCACCAAAAACATAACTTGTAAAAAAAACCAGGTCTCGCAACTCAGTTCTACCGTAAAAAGTTATGAGATCCATGTAATACCAAGTCGGTTAATTTATTCAGTCTCTACTTAAGGGTCCTTCTGTCTTAAGTTATTACGTAATTAGCTAACCTAACAACATTTTATAGTGACCATATCAATGTTAAATCTTTTATGTTTAAAATATATAGGTTTACTTGGCAATCGCACTAAGCAATCTAATCTAATCTAATATAATATGTATTACCTGTGGGATACATTGTGTTCTCATGCGATGGCCAAGTCAATCTATTTATTTGAAACATAAAAGATTTTTAACATTGATATGGTCACTATAAAATGTTGTTAGGTTAGCTAATTACGTAATAACTTAAAACAGAAGGACTCTTAAGTAGAGACTGAATAAATTAACCGACTTGGTATTACATAGATCTCATAACTTTTTACAGTAGAAGAACTGAGTTGCGAGACTTGGTTTTTTTTACAAGTTATGTTGTTGATGGCATATTAATTTACACTTGCAATATTAATTTTAATAATAATTAGATTTAGATGTTTATGCTAAAGCGCCATCTTTTAAAATGTCTTAGATTTATTACAACTTGAAATAATTGTATCTGCGTGTATAAACTTATAAACACTAAAGACATAATAAGTTGTTCTTGGAATCACTACTAGGTGGCTGGTTCATATTCTATTTCTAAATCAAATTTGTAGATAGCGTTGTTTCAAAGTAGTTGTGAATGTAAATTTTGTTCCTCATGGATGCTTTGAAAGTAAATTTAACAAAAGTTTTTTATATTCTTCTTCATTGATGGAGTAAATTAGCCTAACATTTGCGTCTTGCATAGGAACGAAGTCATTTGTATTGATGCCTCGTTGGTCACCTAAAAACAAAACAAATTCATGAAATTATGTCAGATTATGATATGTGATAGAGTGACGCTACAGCAGCTGCAGCACCAGTGGTAAAGTTCTCATATTATACGTACTGTTACGCGCTCAAATCGGCGCACTAGCGCCATCTAGTCTCGAACCGAAGAACTAAACTTCTTGAAGTTTAGAACTCGAACTCTCGGTACCTTGCGCGTGTTTACTTGAACATTCTGGATATTTTGCTAATTTATATAAATAGGCGCTGCAAGATGCGATCGAGGTAGTGTTGATTTGGCGAGACAAGCGAAGCTTCGGAGCGGAATAAAGTGAATTAGTGTGTTTAATTATTAGTGTTTTAAGTTTTAATTTGTGTAAAGTAAATTAAAGTGTTAATTTAGGTAATTCTATCGGCAATTTTTATTGTCACGAACCTCAAGCTCGTAACAATTGGTGTTAGAAGTGGGAAAAAATCATGCCGATTTTACCTAAGGACGAAACGGAGGGTGTCCGTACCCGAAGTCAACGCCAGCAGGAGGCGGACTAACGAAGATTTGGTGGTGCAACGCCGCAGACGTCGGAGGGCCAGCCACCGGCTGCAGGCCCGTCGGTAGCTCCTACATCTGCAGCACCTGACTTGGGTGCTCTGATGGTGATGCTGCAGGAGCAGGCTCGTCGACAGGAGGAGCTGGCTCGCTGACAGGAGGAACAGGTCCGTCGGTTGGAAGAGCAGCTGCGGGGTGGACAGGATGAACAGGTCCGCCGACAGGAGGAACAGGTCCGCCGACAAGAGGAACAGGCCCGCCGGCAGGAGGAACAGGCCCGTCGTTTAGAAGATCAACTCCAACGCGATAAGGAAGAGCAGATGCTCCTCATGAAGGACATTCACGCTATCTTCGGAAAAGAGATACGGGAGGTGAAGGATAAGGTTGCTCAACATGACAACCGCCTGTTGGAGGCCGAAACCCGAATCGACCAAGTAAACAATCGGGTTGACAACGTAATGGCTGACGTGAAGAAAACGCTGGACGACCTCAAACTTGGAGATGGAATTGCAGCCCCCGCAGTAGCTACTACACCTTCGCTACGTGGGTTCAAGGTACCACCGTTCGACGGGACTTCTTTCTGGTCGGCCTACAAAATCCAGTTCGAGGCCGTCATGGAGGCAAACGGCTGGAATAAAAGCCAGGCCATGACTGCACTCACCTTAGGCCTGCGCGACCAAGCCTTAACCGTGTTGGAAGCTCTCGGTAAGAAAGTGACCTACGAGCAGCTCCTTGAGGCATTGGAGGCGAGATATGGGGACGCTCACCTGGAACACGTCTTTCGCGCACAGCTTAAAGATCGCGTGCAACGCAGCAACGAAAACCTGCAGCAGTGGGCCCTTGAGGTGGAGAAGATGGTTCGAAAAGCATACCAGTCTGTACCTGCGCTCATTGAAGGGAACCTGATGCAGACGTTCATCGACGGCATCCGCGATCTGGAAGTCAGAGCTGCTGTGAGGCTCGGGCACCACGAGACGCTTAAGGACGCCTTGGCCCATGCACTGGAAGTGGAAGCCGTGCGGCAGGATCATCGTTCCCATCGCGTCAGGGAGGTTGCAGCAGCTACAGTTCGCGACCGCAACAAAGGATACAGCCCAAGGTGCTATGGCTGTGGGGAAAAGGGCCATCTTCGATCCAGCTGCCCTAAGCGAACCATGGAAAGGAGAGTTGATCTATCTCGAGAGGGTAGTGCAGCTAACGGCACTGCATGGCGGTGACAGGATCATCGTTCACCTCACGTTAGGGAGGTTACAGCAGTTACGGTTCGCGACCACAATAAAAAATACAGCCCGAGGTGCTATGGCTGTGGGGAAAGGGGCCATCTTCGCATCATCATCATTCATCCAGCTGCCCTAAGCACACCCTAGGAAGGGAAGGCGAACGGTCTCAGAAAGGAAGTGCGGCTAACAGCACCGCCCAGCAGCAGCAGGAATACGACTTTACTATCAGACACTGCAGCGGGAAATCTCACGGCAACGCAGATTGCGCATTGTTAAGAAGACCTTGTCCTGAAGATGGCAACCATTGTAGTAGGCAAGAGAGTAAGGAAGTGGTATCCGTGAGGATGCTCAGGACAGACCACCTCAGCAACGGGTGGAAGGACAGCCTACGACATGCACAGCAGGAAGATCCGGACATCAAGCCGATTCTGGGATGGATGAAGGCCCGTGCTACCAAGCCTAAGTAGAGGGACGTCTCAGCGATGGGTTCAACCATGAAAAGCTATTGGGCCCAATGGGATAGCTTGCTGCTTCAGGATGGAGTCCTGTGCCGTAAATGGGACAATGGTCGAGGAGACAGCTGTCGTTTGCAAATGGTTGTCCCTAAAGCTAAAGTGTCGAATGTTTTACAGCTGTGCCATAATGGTCGTTCAAGAGTCCATCTGGGAGTTAAACGAACTCTACTGAAGATCCGAGAACAGTTTTACTGGGTCCATTATCATGACGATGTGGAGGATTGGTGTCGTACATGTACAAGTTGTGCGACTGTGAGGGGACCTCAGACACGGAGTAGAGGAGCACCGAAACTGTACAATGTTGGTGCACCATGGGATAAGACAGCCCTTGACATTGCGGAGCCGTTACAAAAAGGCGCAAGAGGGACTCCTAAGATCGTCCATGTGGATCGCTTGGCGCGTTATTATGGGGCCGATAATGCTCGGGACGAGCATGTCTTAGGAGGGGGCAGTGTTACGCGCTCAAATCGGCGCACTAGTGCCATCTAGTCTCGAACCGAAGAACTAAACTTCTTGAAGTTTAAAACTCGAACTCTCGGTACCTTGCGCGTGTTTACTTGAACATTCTGGATATTTTGCTAATTTATATAAATAGGCGCTGCAAGATGCGATCGAGGTAGAGTTGAACTCGGCGACACAAGCGAAGCTTCGGAGCGGAATTAAGTGAATTAGAGTGTTTAATTATTAGTGTTTTAAGTTTTAATTTGTGTAAAGTAAATTAAAGTCACGAATCTCAAGCTCGTAACAGTACCAAATCATATCATACGTTTATTTACGATGAGTTACGAGATTTTAAATGCTTTCTACTATTAACTAGGCCCGCCATCTTAGTCCTCCAGAGTGATAACATGTCTGTTTTTAGGGTTCCGTAGTCAACTAGGAACCCTTATAGTGTCGCCATGTCTGTCTGTCCGTCTGTCGTCCCGTCCGACAAAGTGGTAAAATAAAAATTGGAAAAAATGTTTTATTAGGGTAGCCCCCCTATATGTAAAGTGGGAAGTGATTTTTTTTAATTTCAACCCTAACGTGTGATATATTGTTGGAAAGGTATTTAAAAATGAATAGGGGTTTACTCAAATCATTTTTTGATAATGTCAATAATTTCGGCAATAATCGCTCCAAAAGTAAAAAAACAATGTGTCCCCCCCCCTCTAACTTTTGAACCATAAGTTTAGAAAATATGAAAAAAAAATTGGTTGCCTGTAAAGTCGGTATACGGGCGAAAGTTTTACGTGACAACGACTTTGAGTGGTAAAATAATTTTAATGTGAATATTCATTCGTATAGTAGAAAGAAGGATGAAATAACACTTTTTATGTCTGTCTCTCTCGCTCTTAGGCGGGCTAACCATGCCCGAGTGGAAGGGACGCGTGCCTCTCACTCGCTCTCATTGTGAGCGCATAACGTAAGCGGAGCGTAACGCAGTTTCTTGAAGTGTCACCCGGCAAACCAATTTATAAGACGTTGTCACGTCAAAAAATCTGAAAAGTAGAACTTGATAAGGATTTTCTAGGAAAATCAGTTTGAACTTGGATGGAAACAACAGTACCCACTACCGGGAGCAGTTACAGGAGCGCGGAGCGCTGCTGGAGCGCGAACATAATGGATACCCACCTTTAAACTCATAAGTGGGAACACTTATTGTGACGGACGGGAAACTACGGAATCCTACACTGAGCGTGGCCCGACACGCTCTTGGCTGGTTTTTTTACAGTCCACCTGAAATTAACTCGATGCTATTGTCCTTAGCCGTCTACATCTATCCTTGATTAAGAATAAATAAGCAGATGAGTTCTCACCCCTGTGGACTAAGATGGAATAATTCGTTACCAGTAAAAAGGATCTCTGGTTCTTTATTCTCACCATACGATACAAACACGTTATACATGTATACACGTATGCACGTATTCTGTAAGGGCGGGGTTCTGTTAGATCGTTATATATAAAAAAAATACTCCCGTCAATCTTTCCGTTATTTTGTGATCGTTAATGTTTATGAAAATAAGCTAACGGGAGCATTTTTTAAAATATAACGATCTATTTATACTTAAATAAGATACTTGTGGCAGGAATGGTTCACCATAATTGTCGAATAGCGGATTCAAACTCATGATATTCTAAGTCGGTACCTTAGGTTGGCAAGTAAAAAAAAAAGAAACTATCATAATTTTGCCATTAAAACCTTATGAAGTTTTATATAATTTAATAAGTTTTTTGGAAACAGCTGCAACGAAATTTTGTACTTAGATATTTTTTTAATTTTCAGTTTTGTCTATATAGGTATAGGTATACAAGTATAACACTTGAGCAAATTAATTTATTTTCTAATAACATCCAGGTATTTGTAATAATACTGCCCAACCCTAAACAACACGCATTAATATCACGATGTTTGCAGGAGCTTCGTTGATTCTGTAAATAATATTAGGCCATAGTAATTAATTTATTCATGAATTTAATAATTATTGTCGTCGGTTTTTAATAACATCAACATATTATGTATAAGAGCCGGTTGTCAGATAGTAAACAGTACACACGTACATATTTTTAATATTGTATTGCGTAAGTTGCAATTGTTTACAGTTCTCAAATTTTTCCTGTTACTTAAATGTTTGTAAAACTAAAGCTAGAGATCGTGTTTAGTATTTATTGTATTTGAGACAATACGACTTGTGTGCTGGAATAACCGAGATTGATTTTCGAAAACTTGGGGATAGGAATGCTACGTGGAAATGTGGCACTTTTCAAAATGCCAGCTTCTGACGTCCAGCTCATTACCGTTCCACTTCCTTCACTCCAAGTTATCTGGACGGTATTCATGGTGAATTGCGTGAACTCTCTGAACAAATTCCGTCTTTGCTTAAGTTACTGGATTCGTTAAAAATATTGAAGCTGGTTTGGCTGATCTTAAACGATAAAGTGTGAGTTGTCAGCTGATTAGTGACCGCTAGTACGGTTTCCGTAGCGGTCGCTCGGCTGGTGATCTTCTGGGTTACCTAACTCATAAATGGTTGGAGGCAGTAGAGTCCAACGAGGCAGCGTTTGGCTATTAGTTTAGACATAGCGGAGACCTTCGATCGGATTTGACACAAAGCGCTTTAACGAAACTTCCTTCTTACATGCTTCCCGAGAAATTGTGCAATTGGATCACCAATTTTCTTGCTGATCGGAGCATCAAGGTCGTAGTAGACAGTGCATGCTCCGATTACGAGCCCATTAACGCCGCCAACGCTGTTTCTTCTGCATATCAATGACATGTTGCAAACCGGCAACTTTCATTGCTATACATATGACAGAACTGGTGATGCTTTATACATCGCCCGTGCCAATATTTCTCGGGAAAACGTCGCCGAATACCGGGACAAACTCGTGTCTGAAGTCGAGACTTTGTTGAACAAAGTCTCGGACTGAGGCGACCAAATCTAGTCCAGTTTAATCCCTACAAGACACAAGTTTGCACGTTTACCACTAAAAAGAACCCCTTAGTCGCATCTCCTCAGTTTTAAGGCACTCCCCTTGTTGTCCCAGCCAGTATCGGAATCCTCGGCGTCGACATATCGAGTGACTTCCAGTTTCGTGGTCACTTGGACGAGAAGGCCAAATAGGCCTCTAAAAATCTTGGCCCGCTCAACAGAGCAGGACATTATTTCACAAAGCGCAGGTTCAGCCGCACATAGAATATTTTTCTCATCTCTGGGCTGGGGTTCCCCAGTGCCAGTTTCTACCACTTGATCGCATCCAGCGCAAAGCTGTTCGAATCGTCGGCGACCGAACTCTTTCCGATCATCTTGACTCATTGGCACTGCGAAGAGAAGTTGCATCTCTTTGCAGATCTCTCTTTCCTCCTTAAAATTGTAAACAAAAATGTTGATTGCCCTGAACTACAGAGTAAAATAGATATACGTACCTCATCATCCTATTTAAGAAAACCTGCACTTTTATCTGTATCTGAACGATCATACAGATATTTGAATAGTGAAGCATATTTGTAACGTAGATATTGATTTATTTAATTCTAGCGTTCTCCAAATTATTCTTTCAGTTTCTAATAATTTCATTTCTTTCTGATAATGTATATTATACATAAATGTACTGTTATTCGACCTATACTCGTATATCTCTTCTGACACACTTATTTTTGTAAATAAGCCTTAGTTTTCTAAGCAAATAATTATATATATATATATATATATCGATGGTCTAGAAGACAAACATGGTAATTACAAAATTTTGATAATTAACATTTTAATGCCAAATGTATTAAATGAGCATGCTCTACGGATCCCACGCATCCAAACTACATTATTCCGTCTCTTTCTGTCTAAACTGTATTTGTACATTCATAGTAAGTGATGTCATTTTGAAGTCAAAAAGGTAATGGCAGTTATGTACCATCAGTTGAACTACAAAAAATGCTAAATAGATTTATGACATTTCGCTTGTGTTTACCATGATTAACAAATGAGCTAAATATTTTTATTACGTTTGTCATTTTGTAACTTTCATTATCCAATTATGTTAAATGATGTAAATATTTTCAAGTGCTGGTAGACAAATGATTTAAGTGATCATAATACTACTGAAAACTGGCCAGCAAATAATCAAAAATATTAAGTGCTTTAAAAATAGTAGGTCAGTGTAGACAAATATTGTAAATGATTTAACAACAAAGTACTAAGTAAACAACAGGAGCCAGAGAGTACTAAAGTTATTTGTACGTGTCGGCGTTTCCAACGAAAATGACCGATGATCCAACGAAAATTCCCGATGTCGACGGTGATGTACAAAACGACTTTGCTGCCTCGGTACCATCGTCTTCGCCTGCAGTAAACACCAAATTTCCCACAAATATGATGGATGCCGCCGCCTCCACTACCTCGGTGCCGCTGTCTCCACCCGCAGCATCTGCCGACGCTCTTAAAGAAACCGCTTCCACAGCTAATAATCTATATATTGCTTTTAGTACTACTTTTGAACCTCAAGTTAACACTTAATCGATTCCTTTGCAAGGATCACGCAATTCTAGACAGTCACCACTTCCGAGTACATCGAATAGTACTAATATAGAGCAAATATTCCTCGATCTTCAATTGTCAGACTCAAATGATTCCCCTTAAGTAGATTCTGAATCATCTTACCATCCAGAAAATAACAAACCTGCAACTTCATCTGATATATCTCGGGACGAGATTGAGGAAACAAATGTCCGAAAAAAGTAAAAAACCAAACCCAGACACGTGGAAGAGAAATAGAGCAAAAAACAAACGTCAAAGCGGTAAATATTATATCAACAGAAAGGGTAACATTGTTAGCGCAAAAAACTGTGTTCCTACAGAATGCAGTAAATGTAGATACAAATGTAATGAAATTTTTCCAGAAAATGTAAGAGCTGATCTCAGTCGTAATTTTTGGGGACTTGGAGAAAGCAAATATCAAAAAATTTACCTTTCAACTCTTATAAAACACGCAAATATTCAACGTATAACGGTTGCAGCTACAAAACGACGCGCTATGTCTACACAGAATTTTCTTTGTCACGAAAACACAAGTAGACACAGAGTTTGTCAAAAAAAATTTTACAACACTTTCGTTATAAATGGAGGTGTAATTGATACTTGCACTAAACAGATGGGACAAAATTGCGTTTACGTGGGTCATGATCTACGGCAGGGACTTATTCCTGGAAACAAAACTTCAGAAGCAATGAAACAATTTGTTAAACTGCATATTGACATGTTTCATAGAATCGGGTCGCACTATTGCAGAAAAGACTCCAAAAAATATATTAGGAGAGTAACCTTAATATGGCTCGCTTATATAAATTATACAAAGAAGAATGCTGTCCAGAAAGAAATATAAATCCTGTCTCTTTTTATTTTTACGAGAAGATTTTCAAATCGTATGACCCACCACTAGCATTTTACAAACCAAAAAAGGATCAGTGCACTAAATGCAATGTGTACAAGTGTGCTGAAGACAAAACCAGTTTACAAAGAGACTATGATAAACATAAAGCAAGAGAAAAAGAATCTTTGGAAATGAAGGCATACGACAAGAAAGAAAGCATAGAAGGCGATGGTACGAAGCGTGGTACGATGGTGTGAACATTTGACTTGCAGGCAATATTGTCAGTGCCTCACACCGCTTACTCTAAAATTTACTACTTATGGAAATTTTCTATCTACAATTTGAAAACAGTTAACCTTAAATACTTGGAATCTGGCCATTCGTACCTGGAGCGTGCCCCAGAGCATAAAAAATATTTACTGCAAGAAGAGTACGCTTTAGTTGTCAGTTCTGCGAGATCCAGACCCAAACCTTACGATGTGATCATGATGAAGTACCCCGATTACTATGATTTAAGAGCTTTAGAAAAGTCATGGAATTGCAACATGGTAAAAAACAAAAATAATGAAACAGTAAAGTGGATGACCATCAAACGGATATAAGTAAGAAAGGAGTCTCCAGGATTGGTATTTTACAAATATAAACTAAGTGATACGACTTTCAAAGAAATTGATATTGCTACATGTAAAAAAAGAAGAAAAAGGAATCTAGTATTTCTAGTTTATACAAGCCGTTAAAAAAAGCATACAGTTCCCAGATGCCAATTTCAAGGGCTAAGAAGAAGGATTTGATGACGCTGTTGAAGGATGGAGTGATCCCAAAAGACTACGTTGATTATTACACTAACATTCCTTCTATTGACGAAGAAAATATAATTAACGATTAGAAACCTTAGAAATTTACAGTTTTAATACTTAAATAACAATACTAACGTAATACTTACATGTTTGATTTGTTTGGTAATAAAGAAACTTTTACACGTAATTATTTTTTTAATACATCAGTACTAAATTCTTCATTATACCCTAAATTGATATACAAAACACGAGTGTTCAGTGAACAATATTATATAAAGTTTGTGTACAAACGTACTAAGTGATACCCTTTTTTGCTATTTTGGTATTTTTATAGAATATTTTAGATAATTGATGCTTGAATTTATGATAATTAAGTATATAGATAAATACTCTAACTAATTATAGGCAGTATATACACAGTTCCAATGACCGGTTTTAAGTTATAGTATCTAGAAGTTTTGAATCATTAAAACAGTCCTCCTGAAAAATTGGCTGGTCCGTAATTACCATGTTTGTCTTCTAGACCATCGATATAATTGTAACAATGCAACCAATACGACCTAGGAAGCGATAGCTATGCAGTACTTCCCAGTCTCATTTAGCGAGGCATTGGATAGCGATAGCCGCGCAGTCCTCTTCAAGTCCTCAAGTAGGGTTGACAATATAATAATTATGTATGTAATTGAAAGTTTACGCAATAAACCAACGTAAATACCAAGGGCCTTTGATTTCTACCCTTGCAATCCTACAAAATAAAATATATAAGTTCGGACCGTTGATTGGAATTGGATATAAACTTGAACTATAAAATTCCACTATTTTCGTATATACAACATACATATTTAGATACATAGAGGTTAACGCAATATAAAGCATGTCGAAACATTATTTCTTACCGCAAGTCTTAATACTATTCTTCGAATACTTATATTTTTTAACTAAATCTGGTTTTAATGCAACGGCAACAGCTGCCGGGTCGAGGGATTGCCAACGGTCACTCTCCTGCAGCGATATTGTTTCAAACAAATTTTGTGCCCTCATTACTTCTGTTTCTATAGCTCCCAATACTTCTTGTCTCCAAGCCTATTAAAAAATTCAAAGGAAATTAATTACTAGACTGGGGTTGCTGGCACAAATCATGATTGGTAATTTTGCATAAAGTTACTTTCGTCTGGGGTATTTGTTTTATTTTTACGTGGTAGATCAACGATGCAGTGTATTTTGTCTGCCAGCTCAACCAAGTAAGGGTGATGCTCATAAAAATAACATGGTACAGGTAAAATATTTTATATATATGTGGTAAGGAATGAGAACCGGTGACCGTATTAACAAGATACAAAGGCGTTCCTTCTTAGTCTTCATGGTTGATAACACATCTGCAATTAATAATTTATGAATGACGCCAAGATAAAAAGAATTATTTAAATTTAACGTAATAAATTCCCTAGAAATAATTTTATCCTAAATGTTAATTTTTAGGGCCACAAAATCCACGTACCATCAGGTAGTTAGTCTCTTTAATGGCATGTAACTCTTACTTATATAACGAATCCGTCTAGGAAAGTCGAGTGTTAAAACCTCCAAATGTCGATTTCCAGGGTGTTAATATCTAGAGTGTGCCGCGTTCTGGAGATGGCATTTGGAAGAAATATTGGTAAATTATACTTAAGAGGAATATGCGTTGAGGATTTTAATTCTCCTAATACCTATTTTTCATTTAGTCTCTTTTGCACTTATGGGGACTAACAAACGTGCAAAGTTTATATATAATCAAATATATATGTTTTTCATGCAGCTTAGATAACTCACCCGAGAGAAATTCAAAGAACTCATTACTTGGGAGTACGGAATGATGGTCAATTTATCTGGAGTTGCGTTTTGAGTTACAACTTGATATGCCTCAACGTCCGTGAATGCATTAAATTCGGGCATTGAGTTTTCATCACCTGGAATAAATAGTTATATTGTAAGCAATATGTTTTCAATAAAAACAATTGAATAAATTTATGACCCTCTTTTATCTATTAAAGAATTTGTAAATAGATTGAACGCAATGCTGTAATTCAAATCCTATAAATCACGTTAATTTTTGTATGACCTGGAGTGTTTTAAAGGTCATACGATTGTCAAGCAATTAAAAGCTATGGGAACCGCCGCTGAAGTATACCAGCACCTGCTGGGAGGGGATTTAGCAAGCTCTACCCAGAGATATAAGGCATTTTCTGCATAGGGATTGATAGGAACTTGGAAACCTTTAGTCATTAAGTCCACATCCATTGTAAAGCTTTAGTTTTTTCACCATAATTTAGTCATTTTTATTTTTCACGTCGATTAATTGTCACGCGTCTTAAATTTAAGAAATTGAATTAATTTTAACCTTTTTTTAATTTTGTTTTTATTATGTAATCCTGAATAACGCTTCTGAAAAATTTACCGCCAACTTCTCCAGTTCAGAAGCAAAAGTAATTTATTTTCCCAATCAAGTATTCAAAATTATTGCTTAGCCCAGGTTGAAATGGCTGTACTGAAAAAAATGTACAAGACGAGTTTGGCAAGTAAATTTAAAAGTTGCCACTTTTAATAAGAATTATAATTATATCATTATTCAATTATACTTGCAAGATTATTAGTTACATTACGGATTTTTTTTTGAAGAAACCCAGTTTTAAATTAATTTTCCTTACCTGTCTAAAATGACTTTTGTGAACCCCAAGGCTACCCAAGCCTGTTACTTAAGATTCTAGTTTGAGTAAAATAGAGGTAACCAGTGACGAGTATGAGCGAGACAGAAATACTCTTTTCAGGTGGTCCAAAATCACCACGAGCCATCGTAATTTTGACTCAGTGTATTTCATTTTAATAAATTAGAATTATCATTCTTTTTTAAAAAGTTTTATATTAAAAAATTAATCATCCATTATTTGAATAATAAAATTTACAAAACTCAAAAAATTTCTTAAATTAAACAAACCCGTCATATGCATCAGGTTATCAGACGTGCGAATCTACCATTATTTAAAAATTCGGCTGCTTCAGTTAGTCTTTGCCGTAGCTCAGATACATTTTTAATTTATTTTAAATAAACTTTTTCCTTGACTGCTCCCCAGTTAAAAAATATAATAGATTTAAATCAGGTGAACGGACTAGCCACGACATTGTACCAGACATAGGTATGTCTGTATATACCCATCCGTTTGGGTATTCTTCATTGAGATATTCTCTCACTGAGGGGGCGTAGTGCGCTGAGCTACCTCCCTCTGTCCCTCTAGATACTTAGTGGCACATCCTCCAAAAAGTTTGGCAAATGATTTTGTAAGAAATCCAAATATAATCCTCTAGTCAAAATATCTGGCAGCTCAAAAGGACCGATTATTTATCATTCAACATACCGGTTCATAGGTTAATCTTAAAGCGATACTGTGATCGATATTCTCTCACCAAATTTGGGGTTTATACGTCCTACACGTGTGTTATGCAGATTCAAGTGTCCATCTTTTTTAAATGTGGACTTATCCAACCATAAAATTTTTTCAAGGAATCGTGGATTTTCCCTGTTCCCTCTGAGAAGAGTAAACGGTGCAAATTTAAAAAAATCGATGATCTGGATACGAGCAGCATTTGGGTACCTCCCACGATAAAGTCTAGCTGCAGCACTAGCGTTGCATCCGCATTGCCATGTTAGCATGTTCTTGTTTGGTGTACACAGATATGGTGGCACAAAACAATCACAATATTAACGATAGTCTACGGGAAAGCAGAGGTCATTTTAAATAGAAACTAAACAGGCCAAATCAAAATCACAAGCAATCAAGTGCAATAAACGAAGCCAAATGTGGTTAGTACGAAATCAAAATGAACGAATACAGAAAGATGCGTAATAAGCGAAGGAGTACTGAACGTGTGTGTGTATGATAGCGTAAAAGTGGCGTCACTACTCGTATCTGTCTCGCCCTAACTACGTAAAATTACTCTACTGTACATCTTTGTCACGTTAGCGTCATTATCTCTCTCGCTCACAATTTGCCAACTGAGAGCCTATACAACCTCAGCTCTAATTCTAATTTCGCCTCCACTGCTCCACGCGTTGAATGCTATCTACGTAGATGTTTGTAATCTCCAATACTGTAAGTAGATAAGCCGGTAGATACATACTTCATTACGTTTATTATATGTTTGCCTGTTTTTTTAGGCCAACCCTTTTTTGGGCTTCTTATTTTTATTACGTTTATTTCCTATTTTAATTTTACGCCGTCCTGTTGCGTAATGTGTTTTCTGAGCGTAAGCGACACAGCTCTCCCGTTCGAAAGACGAAGCGAGACTGCGCGGGGTGTTGGGCGGCAGGGAACAAACTTCAAGACACTGATAATATAGGTAATTTCTTTTTATGATAAAAAAATGATAATAAAAAACATAAGACCTGCTTCATAGTTGTGACCTGCGTTGTAGTATGCAATGTTTCATGATCTAATTTAAAGTATTTTGTGAATACCAGCGGTTTATTGTTTGGTTTGGAGGTTACTTTGGATTTTTTCCATCGAGATAATTTTATGCAATCGTGTTTTCGTCTAAGATATAACTTAACATTAATCCTCAACTTTACCATATATTTATTTCTAAATTAATGCTGTAGTATTTTCGTCATAAAGGAAGATCATGCTAAGCAATTGGAGCTAGTATAGGCTCTTAAGTAATAGGCTTGAATAAAACCTTGAGGTACACAAAATAATTTAAGACAGGTAAGGAAAATTAATTCACAGTCGTGTTTTTTTAAAAAATCCATAATTTAACAAATATTGCAATTGTTATACCGTTTTTGAATTCTTATTAAATACGCCAACTTTTAAAGTTACTTGCCAAACTCTTGAACTACATTTTTTTTCAGTAATGTCATTCAAAAGTGGGCAAAGTGTTAATTGTGAATACTTGGTTGGGATATAAATACATTCTCTTATGGACTGGAGCAGTTGGCTATCAATTTTAAACAACAGTTTTCAGCAGCATTATTTAGAATTACATAAAAAAAGAAAGTTTAAAAAAGGTAACACTTGTAGCAACGGGAGTTGAAAGACCGTCACAGAGTGTAGATTTTCTCGATATCCTTTTTTATATACATAGCAAAGATTTTTTTTATATTTTCCTGTTAACTATTACGACGTCAAGTCATAATAGTTAACAGATTAAGATTTAGATATAGATTTTTAGATAGACTTGACGTCGTTTTCTGGAACAGCCTGCATAGAGATTAGCTTTCTTATGGATTCGTATGCCTGTAATATATAGTAATCTTAATCGAAAAATAACGTAAATTCAACCAGTCATTTAACCGAAATACGTATTTAAATTTCGTTAAAATCAATATGATCACAAACTCATGAAAATAAACCATTATATCCATGAAACGATTTTAAGTAAAGAAAGTTGTATAATACAATAATAGGTAGCAATTAAAAGTAGTTTCTTACAGTATTCACTTACCACAACAGTTCAACTACAGTAAAGCTTCTCTGATTCTAATATTACCTGAAAAACCACCTGAACACGGAGATGGACAGCAGCATGTTCTCGATAACAAGTCAGAATTATAAAAACAGCGGGTTGTTAACCCGTCTGTGAAGAGTGGCATATATAATGGCAAAATCCCACCTGAGGCACTACGGTGGTATATTCAGCGGTGGTAACACTAAGTTTTTATATTCATCAGTGGTTACCATGGCCCTGTAAGACCCAAAATCTTTTTAACTGTTACAACATAAGTTTAGTGACTACACAATTAAATTTTCATGACACAATATGTGAAATAAAGTCGTAGATTTGTCTCTTTTTACATATTCTGGTGCATAATCTGTAGTTTTTTTTTTAATAATAAAGCGTAAGTACTAGAGTAAGCATAACTCTGAACTTACTATATATATGTCCAGCTGCCACGTATAGCTGTTGAAGTCTGTTTAGAAACCCAGGATCTAATTTAATCGCCAAGGCTACATTTGTTAAAGATCCTAATGTTATAACAGTCAAACTTCCTGAAAATATTAAAATTATATATAATCAAATCAACGAAAAAGCAGAAATTTGGAGTGACCATTCCGGTAATTACTTGGAAGAACTTTTCCGCCTTTTTATTTCTGCCGCCAAAGACCAGTGCGTGCACTGCTATGTTCTGGTCTAAAGAGTAAAAAGAACCAGTATAATTACAGGCTGTATGGCATTCCATCTTATTCGTATAATATATTCATTCAGAGGTCCGCGTCGTCGCATCTTTGGCCACCCTTGTGTGAAGTTGACTGCGGTGTTCATCGGCTTACCATCAGATGGACTGTAATTTTATTTGTCACTTCAGTTTTATTAAAAAAAAACAATTATTATGATATTCTGCGATTTATTTACAATGAAACAATTTTTATTCAATATAGAAGAAGATTACTACTATGTTAAGAAAAAGGACAAAAAGGGCTTAAGGAAGAAATGCTAGGGCACCTAAGCCGCCTTTTTCATTGAAATGTAATTTTTTTTTAATCTCACGAGTCATATTTGGTCGGAATCAATATTCTTTTGCTATTTATGATATTATATCGATCCGTTTTAATGGTTGGATCTGTTTAAAATATGATCACAGGCTTTAGTATGTTTTAATAGAATAAGATTGTTAAAGACAAGCATACAGTCCACTTGATGGTAAGTAGATGCTGTGGCATATAGACTCCTTCTTCCATCCTCAATAAAAAATCAAAATGCAGATGCGTGTCACCCCTGAGGACAATGACGTTATATATATATATATATATATATATATATATATATATATATATATATATATATATATATATATATATATTATACAACAGTATATACAACAGTAACGAGGAAATCCTGATAAGTCCACAGGGGGACCATCCCCATCTGCATATTGATTCTTAATCAAAGATAAATATAGCTATATATGAGCCACAGCATTCATCATCAGATGAAATGAGTGCCCATGCTGCACTTTGGCACTGCAAAATTGGAAAATGGACCAATACCAAGAGCACTACTTCATCAAAACAGTTAGATGCATGACAGGTATGCGGCTTTGGAAACCGGACCCCCACCCCTTTCCCTGCAATTTTCCAGTGGTGACTCATTACTCATTAGTATACTCGCTCTCGGCATGTTATCACACACATCTCGCTTTTTGAGATTTTCGTTGTTGGTTAGTTGTCACACATATGTAAAAAATGAAATAATATGACAAGATTGTTAGAAAAAGAAATAAATCTTGTTAAACGATTACGGCGGAGTTATTGGGAAAAGCAAGAGTTGACCGAAGCAAGCGATTTCAAAAAAAATGTGCACGATGACAGTCATAACTTGAATTAGTCTCGTGTATCATTTCGGATTTTGTAGTCGGAGTTTGTAGAGATGAACACCACTAACTATTATGAATAAAATATCAATCAAACTTTCCATTGTTCACATATTCAAAAAAATCAAGATTTTGAATATTCAAATTAAAATGGGTAGCTAATTAAGAATTTTTTACATCCTACTAGGAGCCTAATATTTTCACTATATAAAATAAAACAATATAATTACATACAAGTCTCTTGTACGTACTAAGTACAAACTATATTCAATTATCAATCAGTATTCTGATAATTTGGTTTTCGATTTGATATTACTTCCCTATTTCCAACGTCGTCGTCTTAGCTGTGATGCACCCAATTTTTTTTATTTAATTACGAATTTTTTGTGTTACAAAGTTTTAATATGTCATGAATTGAATACAGCCTGTATTAAAATAGTTAGCAAATTAAGTTCATAGCCTAACCCTAAGCCTAACTATATAGTGGACAATATATTATAAAGTTACCTTCATATTTTTTTGAAAGTTCAATTAAAGCTGAAACTGCACTTTGTTCTTTGGCTGGCTCCAAATCGTCGTAGTATAAGTCACAATCTCCTAACCCATCTTTGCCATAAAAGTATACAGACACTGGAGTTATGACCAGTGAAGAATTAGATCCTCTGTACAAAGGCACCTAAAACGATGTTCATATCATATTTAACTAGATCGTAAATTAAGACAAATAATGTAACAAATTAACACTATTGCGTTTTTAATGCGCCATAATTGAAAAAAATTAATTCACTGAATATGTTAAACGTGAAACGGATGGGCCGTTGCAATATACGAAAGTCCCCTGCTGAACATGGGCCTCTTCCATAGATTGCCTCATAGAGGGGATATTTGCCACGGTTGCCACAATTGTTGCACAAATTTAGTCGTTGTTAGGAGAAGACGCTGCTGCTCGTCTCCTGATTTGTTTCCCGCGGTCGTCTCTTACGACACCCACGGGATGATAAAGGGTAGTGGTTATTTATTCACCACCAATACACGGTTAGTGTTAATCCATGTGGTTGCGCGGAAAACCATTCGTATTTATTTATTTGACGGTAGGCTTGCCAAATCGTTTATCCCTTTCCAAACGATATCATTCATACCCTCCTATCAACACATCGGGGTGGTGGGGTAGAAGGGGAGAGAAGATGATTCTAGAATATCACGTAATCGTCGCAACCGAAGGAATAAAAGGCACGCGCGGTCGACGCGCAGCCTCTTCCCGCCGCGCTCGTCGTAGGAACCACACCGCCTCTCTCCCGACGCATCTCTGGGGCCCCAGAGAGTCTACCCAGAGTGTCTTCCAGAAGTCGCACCGCAGCAACATAGTGCCCAAGCCGCATAGAAGCAACACCCCGTTGAGTGAACATTCCTACTAGTTCCTGCTTGATATAATTGTGTCTAATAGTTAATCCGCTCCAATTTATTTTCTCCTAATCAAGCAGGATTCCTTTCATAGATTTGGCAAATAATATTTATTTACTTTATTGGAGACAAAACAGAAACAAAAGATATGAATGAAAAATATACAAGTAAAATAATACAATGGTAATTACAATTGCTTCCTATAAACTGTCTCACTAAGAACATACATAATATTTATATTATGAAGCAGGTCGTAATTGGTATCGTCTGCACAACAAGCAGGGTAACAAGTCTGTACTTAAATAAAAAGAAAACAATCATCTGAAAACAATCATCTAACATGTACAAAAATAAATACTAAATATACTTATATATCTAATTCATAATTGCTACTAAAGTGCTTTTTAATTTAGTTTTAAAAGCTGAACGGGAGATAGAGAACATATCGATGTCGTTAAGCATTTTATTATGGAGGACACACATTCTGTGTACTGGTGCTCTTTTACCAATGTTGGTCCTGGTTTTTGGTATATGAAATAAATTTTTTGATCGGGTGTTTTTGGGTGGTATTAGAAACCTTAGCTCGGATAATAACTGTGAACACTTAATCTCACCAACACAGATATTCCTAAAAGTAGTGGCGTCGATTAAGGTGCGTCGGTCTTTTAATGACAGCATTTGATATTTTGTTAAGAGATTATCATAGGAAACGCGAGGTGAATGCATTCGATAGTTAACAATACGTAAGAATTTCTTTTGGACCTTTTCTATTTTATCTTCGTAAACTGAGTAGAATGGATTCCAAACGGGGGACACATATTCTAGATGAGATCTAACTAATGACTGATAAAGGCAGGTAAGAGTATCTTTGTGTTTAAATGATTTTGTTATACGTGTAACGAAGCCTAGGATTCGGTAAGATTTATTCAATATTTCCTCGATGTGCCTATCTAGTGTGAGTTTGGTATCTAAATATACTCCAAGATCACGTATACTAAATTCTGATACAATTTTGTGACCACCTAAGTAAAAGTCCGCGTGTACTACATTTTTGTTCCTAGTATATGTTATGTGTTTGCATTTATTATAAGCCAAGAATAATTTATTAATTTTACAATAGTTTTCAAGTCTATCCAAATCGTTTTGTATTAATTTTATGTCGTCAGGTTTAGTTACGGCAGAGTATAATTTTAAGTCGTCAGCGTATAATAAGAATTTACAGTGGTCAAAGCAAGTTGAAATGTCATTAATATATAGGATAAAGAGGAGTGGCCCCAGTATTGATCCCTGTGGTACGCCAGATGTTACTACAACGGGTAAGGAAATGTAGCCATTAAGCACTACCGACTGTATGCGGTTTTGTAGGTAAGAAGCAAACCAACGTAGAAGATTACCTTTGATACCATTGTAGGAGATTTTTTTTAAAAGTAACAAGTGATCAACATTGTCGAATGCTTTTTCGAAATCGGTGAATACAGTTTCAATCTGAGATTTATAGTCTAAACTATTAAAAATAAAGTTAGTAAAAACAAGAAGATTTGTCAGTGTAGACCTGCCATTAACAAAGCCGTGTTGTTCCTCTAATAATGTATTTTTCAAAATTGAATATATATGATCGTGAATAAGTTTCTCAAAAATTTTGGGAATAGCCGAAAGAATTGATATTGGACGGTAATTTTCTACGTTGTTCTTAGAACCTGATTTGTGAATAGGTGTAATGTATGCTTGTTTCCATTGAGTTGGAAATGTTCCAGTTTCCAAACATTTGTTAAAAATTATATTAAGCGGCATGCAAATTGTATTAGAAGTGTGTTTTAAAAACACTGGCTTTATTTTGTCAGGTCCAGCGCCTTTGTGTGGATCAATGTTTTTTAAAGCAGTGCAAACTTCCAACTGTGTGAAACGTATGTCATGTAAGTTTATTCCAGTAAAATTATCCTCTAAGTGTTGAGTCAATGTATATGCATTGTCTGACAACGGTTCAAATACGGATTTAAAATGATGTGAAAACATTTCAGATATTATTTTTGGGTCGTCTGAAGTTTTGGTTCCCAGCTTCATTACTTGAGGATATCCCGTATTTGTTTCCTTTATATCTGAAGTATATTTCCAAAAGTATTTTATATTATCCTTTATTGAAGACTCAACGTTCTCTATATATTTATTGTAACATTTAATTAAGAGACGTTTAGCACGTTTTCTTAATAGGGAGAACTCTTGATAGTCACGTAACGAATTGTACGTTTTCCATCGTGCCCACATTTTGGATTTACGCCTAAGTGTATAAATTAAGCTATTAGAGAACCACTTAGGGAATCTATTGGTTTTAACTTTGATAAGTGGTACATAAGATTCAATAACATGCATAATTTTGTTATAAAATTTGTCAACTACAGTGTCTATACAAGAAGAACTGAGTTCAGAAACCCAATCAGTCTCTGATATAGCAGTATTAATTTGGTCATAGTTTGCTCTGTAAAAGTTTCGTTTTGTTTTCTGGTTGGTGGGCATATACTTGGATTGAGTTGTTTCATAAAAAATGTCCAGCGGAGGATGGTGAGGAACGGCTTTTAAGAGTGGATCATCAGAGATATTAACTGAACAATCAGGTGAGTTGCATAAAACAAGATCAAGAATTCTACTGTTTTCGTTTTTTAATGTATTTATTTGTTTCAAATTCATAAAGGCCATAATATGAGACAATAATTTAGCTGTATCAGTAACTGCATTAACAGGTCTCAAGGATGGACCATCAGATGACCATTCCAGGTAGGGTAAATTAAAGTCACCAGTAACAATGTAATGTGAGAATAATGCCTTTGAGTGAATGTCGTGAAGTGTATAAAAGTATTTATCATAGGTAGTAGTTTTAGACGCTGGTGGTATATAGCATGCACTCAATAATAAATTTGAATGTGGGAAATGAAGAAAAATAGTTTCTAAATCGGTGGCTTCTAAGTCAAGTTTTCTGACAACATGGATCGATTTCTTAACAAGAATTAGCACCCCGCCACCGCCCTTTTTATTAAATAACATACAGTTCCGATCGCGTCGAAATATTGTATAAGCATCAGTTTGAATTTCAGCATCCAAAATTGTATCCAACAGCCAGGTTTCAGTTAAAATTACAATATCGAAGTTACAAGTTAGTAAATTTAGTTTTAAGTCTGTAAGCTTAGTTTTTAAGCCTCCACAATTTTGATAGAATATAAGTAACTTATTAGAAGCCATCACGAGAAAGAAATGCAACCGATATAATTAAGTGTATTTATAAATTTGTTTGCTATAAAATTATGGATCTCGATCTCCCGCTGTATTGAGTATTGTAAACAACATACACAAAAACTTATAATAAAACTACTTAAATATGCTACTTTTGGAAAATTAATAAACAAGTAAACATAATAAAATAGTCATATTTTACTTAAATCATTAGTACAACGGATGTGAATGACACGTGAATCGTCATTTTTCCGTAGTAAAATGCAACTGTTTTTGACCCACACAAATTTATATCCCTTCGACTTCGCCAGTTGTCGAGCATTACTAAATAAAATTTTATTTTTTAGCGTCAGATGTTCGTTTATATAGAATCGTGTGTTTTGAGCTGCAGCAGCGGCATTGTTGGCAGAGCCAAACAACTGAGTAGTGGTGAGTGTGCGGCGCGAACGCGCCGCCGCTATCATATCATCACGCAGTCGTCGTGTGGTCAGCTGAAGTACAATGTTTTTTGGACGGTCGTTCGGTACCTTTGGAGCCACGCGATGAACAGATCTAATATCGCTTGCCTTGATATCGACGCCAATTAGCTTACCAACCTCTATAGATAAATGAATCAGGTTTTCAGCCTTTTTATCAGGAATGTTTTGTAATTCCACGTTGCAACTGCGAGAGGCTTGGTCGAGGTCATCAAACTTGGCACGTAAATTCTCCAAATCTGCGCGAAGCTCGTTGTTTTCCTGCATCAGGGTGACATCAGGACTATGCGATGCCGTAAAGTTTTGCTCGAGTTCCTTTATGCGCTCCTCCCATGAATCAACACGTTTTTCCAGCCTATTAATATCTTGCGCAAAAGTTTTAGATACTTTTTGAATGGCTGAATTTAAGTCCTCCTGCCACTGCTGGCGCAGACTGTCAAGCTTCGCATCCATATATTCAGTCAAGGCGTCGGTGTCGACGTTTAAAATAGACGTAGTAGCGCAATCTTTAAACTTAGGTGACACTGTCCCTCCTAACGTACCAGCGAGCCTCTTGTTTTTACAGGGTGGGCATTTCCATTTGATTTTATTCATAGGGAGGATTTTTTTGAATTCAGTTTCAGATAAATCAGCACATTGATAATGCATGTACATATTACATCCCGTACATTTAATAACATCCCTTTCAGCAACATTTTTTTTACACTTAAAGCAATCCATTGTAGTGTAAACAACAATATCGAGCTATGTAGTCTCAAATGTAAGATTTATGCGCGGTAGCAACAGAAACATAAAACTACGCCTGCATCACTGTTGCTGTGTTAATAAGGTCGCGAGCAAAACGGCCCAAGCGCCGGTGATATAGCGGCGCTTACGCGTTCCGTCCGAACACTTCACAAAACTCGATATTAATTTGTAATTATTTGATATAGTTTTAATTGCAGAATACTTTAACATTAACAAAATTTCACTGGCTTTAGTATACTTAATAAAGAACTGTTGACACGATAAATGAGACTTAAGCACTCACTACAAACCCATTATTTTATTTAAATTAGACAGACGAAAAGAATAAGGTGTTACGCGATAGACCGCTACGGTATGAATGTTGAAATAATAGTTCGTTTTAGGGAAGAGCGAGTGCATTGTATGGGAAACTGCGTGCTATAGTCGCCATTTTATGTAAACGTAGAAGCATTTCGCATATACAGTCCACTTTGGTTAATATCTCGCGTAATAGGTTTAAGACTCGACCGGGGAATTAGACTTCGGTAACCTTGGCTCGTCGCTCCACCATTTTATGGTCACTTCAGCAGGATTTGGACTGGTGTTTAGTAGTCGTTCAACCATTTTCTGGTCGAATTATTAGATTAATTACTTAGACAATGCACTCTAATTTATGGAGTAGACTTAAATAGTGTTCGTTTAAAATTAAACTTTTGGGTAGTTACTCGCAAATAGAATTATTCATTTAAATAGTGTTTGTATTTGGTTTAAATTTAAAGCTTATTAGTCACTTAATTAATTGAAACAGTGTAATCGCAACCGTTTTGTACGCTTACCCGACAATTTTGATAAAAATATATTGAGTTTAGCGAGCGACGCGCGTCACCTCGGCTCGCTGTAACAGGTGTTCAATTTAACGACGTAATACGGCACGCGTGTCCATCCTCCAGCGTTGTGCAATTAATTGTGATTAATATAATATTAATTATAATAATTTAAAATGGCAGTTAGAGGAAATGAAATTAAAATTAAAACGCTTTATGCCAAGAGGGACATACTTTAAGTATCCCGTAAATGTAAGTTAAGTAGTCCCGTAAATGTAAAAACTTAACTATGTTAAGTTTTTACATTTACGGGACTTTTTTGTTAAAAATTAATAAGGACACACACACACACACACACACACACACACACACACACACACACACACACACATACACTCATATAAGTTCAAAGAAAGGAAAGTTTATTTTATATTTTCTATTTCTCATGTTGTTTTTGAATCTGTTGTCAGTTCATTTCGTAATGGTTGTTTTATGCATATTTTTAAATGTTTTATTTTGTCTTTAATGTTTTTAATCTTTTTTTTGTATTTGCGATTTAATATTTATATAATATTTTTAAATTAAAAAAATATTTTATATTGATATAATATTTAATTACTTTGTACATAGCTTAAAAGTATAAGTCAAGTAAATGAGGAACCTGCTACTTTGGACTCCCGCACAACACCTCAGGGAGGAGGGAGCGGCTGAAAAACAGCTCTGTATGAGATCTGTATCTCGTTACAGACAAAGCTGAGCCATCTCCTTTTGTCTCAAATAAATATTATTCTTTTGTTTTAACGTGAATGTAACTGTGTGTTTTAGAGGCAATAAAATTTATTATTTATTTATTTACTTTTTTCACGTATACAAAGTATTAGTGATCACATAAAGAACATTAATGTAGAAGCAGTGCGTTTAAAACGGAGCATCGTAGCTCGGAGATCCCTTCCTTTCATTCATTAGCATCGTTTGTGCGAGATCAAATAAAGGTGATGCAGTGCTCCCCGAACGTTAAACAAGAAATTAAAAAATGCGTCGACCGTAGACAGACTCAACCACCTAAAACAGCAGGGTCGTTAACGTACGTAACTGCTACGTCGGCACCACTTCAGCATGCCTGTACCATATGTAAAGATAAACACGGTAATTTATACAATTGTGCGACCTTTCGTAAATATTCACCAAGCGAACGTTATAAATTAGTAAAGACAAACAACCTATTCTGAACTGCTTAAGCGATAAGCATTTAGTTGCAAAATGCAATTCTAGTTCCGTATGTAGCAAGTGCGCCAGGAAACATCACACGCTATTACATTTTGAAAATAGCAACATAGCGGCGTCAAGTAAAGCGGACAAGGAATTCACTCCTACTAAAGTCAACGATTCTACCGGTCGACCTGGTGATGTCGCTCTGTGTTCATTGGCAAATATGGGAGCACAACCTCCTTCAACCGTGTTACTGGGTACGGCACGTATTTTGGTTAGGGATTCGCGTGGAAAAGAACAAGGCATCCGTGCACTGCTGGACAGTGGAGCCCAAAATAGCTTTATAACGCGGCAATGTTGTCAGCGCTTAGGCTTAGTAATAAATAGGTCACTTTCATGTCCCGTAGTCAAAGGCATCGGAGGTACTAGTAAAGTTACCCAGGGATATATAAATTTTAAATTTTATTCTCGGATAGATCGTAATGTTAACTTTGATATAAATGCACTAGTAGTAGATAGTGTCACTGAACGGCTGCCAACCGTTTCAGTTGACACCTCGGCAATGATTGAATTTAAAAATTTGACTCTAGCAGACGACACTTACGCCGTTCTTGGAAACATAGACATGCTCATTGGAGCATCGCTTTTCCCTCATCTTTTGTTAAACAATAAGGTCAGGGGCAACTCCTCGCATACCGCGCCTTATGCATTGGAAACCGTCTTGGGCTATGTCATCGTTGGCTCCGCCTCCGTCATGGATAGTATTTCGGCCTCCTATTGTGGTATGGCTGTCGAACCGCTCGAGTCGTTAGTCCGCAAATTTTGGGAGATGGAGGAGGTGAACGTCCCACCCATAGCTAGCTCAGATGACAGATTATGCGAGGAAATTTACGTCCGCACGACCGTTCGTGATCGCGACGGTAGATGTAGTGTAGAGTTACCCTTTAAAGGAGATGTTTTATCTCTCGGCGATTCGCGTCAAATGGCGGAAAAACGTTTCTACAGCTTGGAGCGTAGGATGCTCGCATCACCCCAGTTAAAGGAAGCTTATGACGGCGTCATTAACGAATATATATAAGGGAAGGTTACATATCACTTGTGGCTTCGAAATTAGATAACTACGAAGACACACCGTCGTATTTCATACCACACCACGGGGTCATTAGGGAGGATAAACTTACATCTAAGTTACGTGTAGTGCTCGACGCTAGTGCTAAAACTAGCACTCACCTGTCGCTTAAAGATATCCTCTATAGTGGGCAAAATTTACAGGGCAGTTTATTTAATATAATAGCCAATTTTCGTTTATTTAGTATAGCACTATCCGCAAATATTCGCCAGATGTTTCTTTGCCTTTGTCCGTGAATGCGACCGTAGATTCCAACGCATTTTATATCGTTTCAACCCAAAGGAACCTCTAATGGTGTTTGAATTTAACCGCGTTTGTTTCGGTTTAAAGTCGAGCCCATTTCATGCGTTACGCACGGTGAGACAGCTCGCCCACGATGAAGGTCCCTCTTATCCTAAAGCTAAGAGGGCAATTGAAAGTGGATTATATATGGATGATTTTGTATACTCGGTCGATAGCGTGGAGGAGGCCACTCTAACCACCGCCGAGGTTATAAGGCTCATGAAATCGGGTCAATTCGATCTTGTCAATTGGACTAGTAATTCGCGTCCGGTTTTAGACACAATCCCACTATCACACCGTCTTTCGGCGACAAAGGAATTCGACGATTCTGATACACACAAGGTGTTCGGTCTGTGTTGGTCACCAGAGTCCGACGTGTTTAGCCTTAAGGTAAATCCGCCCGTAGAGAAGTGCACAAAGCGCACAATACTGTCATGCGTTGCTAGATTATGGGATGTCATGGGTTTCGTAGCTCCGGTGGTATTATACGCTAAGCTTTGGATTAAACAACTTTGGTTATTTGAACGCGACTGGGATGACTCGCCGCCTGACAGCATTGTTCGGTTGTGGCAGCGTTTTAGAGAGGAACTTCCTTTACTAAGAGAAATTAAAATACCGTGTCATATAAACGTCGATAAAAATAGCGTCATCACGGTCGTTGGGTTTACAGACGCCAGCGAGAAGGCTTACGGGGGCGTTGTATATTTCCACGTCCAGAATAATGGTAGAAATTCGATTAGCCTCATTAGTTCTAAGTCGAGAGTCTCCCCCCGTAATGTTGTCTCTCCGGCGCGCTTAGAGCTTTGCGCAATATTAGTACTCACCAAGCTTATTACCGCAGTTATCAGCGCATGTAGGGATAGAGTTCACATAGAAAGGATATTTTCCTTTTCCGACTCCACCGTCGCCTTATGCTGGGTTCATTCTTCACCCCACCGTTGGGATACGTTTGTCGCGAACCGAGTGGCCAAGATGCAAGACGAATTAGAAACGCAGAACTTTTATCACGTGTCCGGTAAGGAAAACCCTGCCGATTGTCTATCCCGTGGACTCACCCCGATGCAAATAATGGACCACCCTTCCACGGACCTTCTTGGGTTCACTTGGATCCCTCGCAATGGCCAATAACCGATTTCGAACCTTCGTCAGTGTCACAACCGCCGGAAGAGAAGAGACACGCTCTAGTGGCGAACGTTTCGAGCGAGGTTTCTCCAATTATTGCTTTGGCGAACCGCTTGTCCTCTTGGTCGAAATTATTGCGTAGCGTAATTTACGTTTGTCGATTCGCGAAGCTTTTACCGCAACGTTCGTATGTCTTAGCGTCCGATTACAACTATGCCGAGTCGCTAGTATTACGTGAACTTCAACGTGCGTATTTCTCTGAAGAAATTA
The DNA here is from genome assembly GCA_036936625.1 of Parnassius smintheus behrii. Classification (NCBI taxonomy): domain Eukaryota; kingdom Metazoa; phylum Arthropoda; class Insecta; order Lepidoptera; family Papilionidae; genus Parnassius; species Parnassius smintheus. Next base: position 17,846,899 of record JAUPFT010000001.1, on the reverse strand, counting down.
CAAGATTACAATCGAATAGAGCTTGTAGTCGCGCCTTTCAACGCCTTAAGCCATTTTTACAGGATGGGATTGTAAGGGTAGGTGGACGTTTGTCCAACTCGCAGTTGAGTTTCGACCAACGGCACCCTATAGTTTTACCGCGTAAAGACCATATCATGAATTTATTAGTCGATTACCATCATAAATTGAATTCGCACGCTGGCCCCGACTTGCTGATGTCGATCTTGCGTCAGAATTATTGGATTCTTTCTGCACGTAGTTTAATCCGCAATCGGGTGCACAGATGTATAACTTGCTTTCGGGCACGCCCCAAGCCGTCATTTCCGGAAATGGCGGAACTTAGATCTTTTAGAGTAATACAATCAGTAAAGCCCTTTACGCACACCGGGTCTGATTTCGCTGGTCCGTTTAAGGTCACGCTCACTCGCGGGCGTGGTATTAGATCCACAAAGGCTTACGTCTGCATTTTCGTATGTCTAACTACTCGAGCGGTGCATATAGAACTCGTTGGTGATCTAAGCACAGCAGGCTTTATGGGTGCATTTAAAAGATTTCTTTCCCGCCGTGGCCCTGTAAGTAAATTGTATTCGGATAACGGTACGAACTAAGTCGGTGCAAAACGTATTTTATCAGAACTACGTGAGCTCTTAGCTAGCAAGTATTATAATTTGGAGTTCGCTCACATTCTAGCCGAGAACCACATTGAGTGGTCTCTGGACGTCCCAGCCGCGAGTCATTTTGGGGGCAATTGGGAGACTAATATTAAGAGTCTAAAGAGTCACTTATACCGAGTAATAGGAGATCAAATTTTGTCCTTCGAAGAGCTAAGTACGGTGCTCGCTCAAATTGAATGCGTAATGAATAGCCGCCCACTTTGTCGTACGTTGTCTATTGACCCTTCGGAGCTGCTGGCTCTAGCTCCAGCACATTTTTTGAATTTAACGCCTTTAAAGTATTTGCCCGCCGTAGATATGGATGAGAACAGACTTAGCATTTCCGCACGCCACAAATTATTAGACCGGTTAGTGCAATCGTTTTGGAAACGATGGAGGATGGAATACTTGCATACTTTGCAGTCTCGGCAAAAATGGAACGGAAAAGAAAAAATATCACGTAATCATCGCAACTGAAGGAATAAAAGGCACGCGCGGCCGACGCGCAGCCTCTTCCCGCCGCGCTCGTCGTAGGAACCACACCGCCTCTCTCCCGACGCATCTCTGGGGCCCCAGAGAGTCTACCCAGAGTGTCTTCCAGAAGTCGCACCGCAGCAACATAGTGCCCAAGCCGCATAAAAGCAACACCCCGGTGAGTGAACATTCCTACTAGTTCCTGCTTGATATAATTGTGTCTAATAGTTAATCCGCTCCAATTTATTTTCTCCTAATCAAGCAGGATTCCTTTCATAGATTTAGCAAATAATAGTTCGTTTTAGGGAAGAGCGAGTGCATTGTATGGGAAACCGCGTGCTATAGTCGCCATTTTATGTAAACGTAGAAGCATTTCACATATACAGTCCACTTTGGTTAATATCTCGCGTAATAGGTTTAAGGTTCGACCGGGGAATTAGACTTCGGTAACCTTAGGCTCGTCGCTCCACCACCATGAATGTACTATTCAAGCCAACAATAATAAAATAAAGGCCTTACAAATTTTAAATATGGTGAATACATCAAATTATTATTATTTAAAAGTAGAAGATGGAGGAAATCGATAATTTTGTATTTCATCAATCGGAATCGCATGTGGCTCGGAATCGTATCTATGTCATTCCTTGTGGGAGGCCTATGTTCGGCAGTAGACTTGAGAAGAGCTGTTATATTAATGATATTGATACTTCGCTTTCCGCTGTCAAATTACAATATTTTTCACGTAATTCTTGAGAAGACTAATAATAAGAGGTTCTCGTCCTACAATAAATTCGATCTTATAATTTATATTTCTATTTGTTTCGTTTTCATAAATGTTTTTTAAAGAATATTTTGTATAGTAAACATATAAACTTACGTCTTGTCTGTTGGAAATTTTAAGTATCTTTTGATTATTTATGCATACGTTGTCTTCAATGGTGTTACCATTTACAGTTGTGAGTCCAACCAATGTAGGCCTAAAATGATAAAATCTTTTTAAATTATTACTTATAATTTGAATAAGCCACACTTTTAAAACTAAAATGCTTCTAAAATATCAGTAGATCTATATTTTCAAACTTTTCAAATGCATTATTGAAAAAAGTTCCAGACATCTTGGATCACTGGTTTGGTTATTTTTGATCTCTTGATTATTTTAATTATTGTAGTTTTAAATTGTTCAAAACAGTAGAAGTAAAAGTTATATTCTGATACTGAAAAAGCTCATTATGTTATATTTGTTAAAACACAAAATTATATTACAATTATATTAAATATATAAAATATTCCTATCAATTACTTATTTGTATTCTCGTGCAGTTTCTTCTGATGTAACTAAAGCTAAGAACTTCAATTGCTTTACGATTTACAATTATTTATCAAACTTGTAAATATCAATGTAAATAATCATATTGAAATTTTAAATCAGAATAAAAAAAAACCTTTCATACCCATCAAAGTGTTTTTCGTATAATAAAGCAAGAAATATAGCCATTGCATCATCTCCGCCAGCATCGTTATCTATGATTATCTTCGTCTTTCTGTCATTATTTCTGAAAATGTATAAAAAACACTACACTGTAGACTTCTTTTGACGCAGTCATCCTTCTCTTATGCCGTGGTAACTATCACGTAAATAGTTCGCCCATTGCTGTTCGCCATTTATAAGAACAGGAAAAGGCATACCCATTAGTGTTGTTAAAACGTTAGAGGGAAACTGCAACATGAAATTGCCGGCAGCATTTGCCTTATAATAATAAAACAATAAAAATTGCGTTTGTCAATTTTGTTTTTTAATATTCAGTGTTGTAAATTTAACACATTTAGTTTTTTTTTTCATTTACATGTAAATTAATAACGTTAAACTAATGCACCAGTTACTTATAAAACTGAGAAATAACTTCCTTTTTTGAATTCAATCATTACAACTTAGTGCCCTGTTGAACACAGCCTACATATAGATTGTCTGAATATTTACCATAACTGCCACGCAAGGTAGGCAGAAAACGTCATAACAAAACATTGATAAAACGGTTGCATACTTTGTGGAAGAGAGATAGATGCGGCCCAAGCCGAACGCCAAGCCAATCACGTTTTCGCTCGCTCGTGCAGCGCTCTCGCTCCTATCGTAACGTTACAATGAGCGTAAGATAATCGCAGTATTTAATACTTTGAGTTGTTATCATGAACATGCTGTTACCCATCTTATTTTTTATCTTCAATTAAGAATCTAAATGCAGATGCGTTAACACCCCTGAGGACTGAGATGGAATGCCTCGTTTCCAGCAAAAGTGATCTCGGGTACTCCACACTCACCATACAAAACACAGTAGTATTAAACTGCTATTTTACACCAGTTCCAGTTTTCCTGTGACATCACACACACACACGCACGCGCACGCGCACGCGCACGCGCACACGCACACGCACACGCACACGCACACGCACACGCACACGCACACGCACACGCACACGCACACGCACACGCACACGCACACGCACACGCACACGCACACGCACACGCACACGCACACGCACACGCACACGCACACGCACACGCACACGCACACGCACACGCACACGCACACGCACACACACACGCACACGCACACGCACACGCACACGCACACGCACACGCACACGCACACGCACACGCACACGCACACGCACACGCACACGCACACGCACGCGCAAACGCACACGCACACGCACACGCACACGCACACGCTTACACGCGCACACGCGCACACGCGCACACGCGCACACTAGCACACGCGCACACGCGCACACGCGCACACGCGCATACGCGCACACGCGCAAGCGCGCACACGCGCACGCGCGCACGCACGCACGCACGCACGCACGCACGCACGCACGCACGCATGCACGCACGCACGCACGCACTCACACACACACACACACACACACACACAAACACACACACACTCAAACACACACACACTCAAACACACTTATATATATATATATGTAGATTAATATGACATATAAATATTGTGAACCACATGGCTCGTCATGGCGCGCACACGCACACACGCACACACGCACACATGCACACACGCACACACGCACACACGCGCACACACGCACACACGCACACACGCACACACACACACACACACACATGCACACACACACACACACACACACAAACACACTTATATATATATATATATATATATATATATATATATATATATATATATATATATATATATATGTGTGTAGATTAATATGACATATAAATGTTGTGAACCACATGGCTCGTCCAATAATTGGCCCATTTTTAGTTATTTTATTAAAATAAAAAATAATTTCTAAATGAAATTTTATTTAAGTAAGTTATTTACATTAAATTTAATTTATAATTGATATTAATACAAAAGAAGAGACTTGGTGGAAAAGCGGACTTGGAAGAGGTTGCTCTAGTGATATACGAATGCCTTAATATTTCTCAATAAGCGAGCAAATCGAGTTAGATCTTCACCGGCACAAATTAAATCATTGTTTGCAATTTTATTAGCTTCTGTTTTATAGTGTGCTCGGCGGTAAAAGAAAACATCGAAAGGAAACCTGAGAAATTAAAATTTATTAGAAGATAATAAGAACATATAAACACACAAGGTACAAGATGGTACACATAATTAAAAATAAATCTCGGCAAGCGTGACTGATTTGATGCCAAAAAGATTCATATTATGTTACCGCGCATCATTGTTTTCGGGCGTAACATCAGTCATAATAGACACCAGACATTTTAGACATTTTTGACCTATTTCGAAAAGGTAATTTAAAATTCAATCCTTAAAAATGTGCTTTCTAAAAAAGAGCAGTTATTTTTAGGTCATGTAGTGTCAGCAGAATCTCTATCTCAATTTTGATCCAGAAAAAATTAAAGTATTACATGACTACTCAGAACCAAAAAACGTGGATGGGGAACGACGTTTCGTTGCATTTTGTAATTATTACAGAAAATTCATACCGGCATTCACTGAAATAACATTACCTTTTAACAAAAACTTTTAAGACTTTTAAATAAACACGAAATAAATTACCCAAATATCCAAAAGTTGTTATCAGCAAAGTTACGGAGTGTCAAGAACTTTCGTCCTTATTCGTACAGGAGAAGAATTACCATATAAACCGACCATAAACCGTTTATTTATTTATTCGGCATAAAAGGTCCCACAAGTCGTTTATCAAAATTTAGATAAATTTAGATAAAGCCACTCAGTGTGAAATAAATAATAATTTGTTAACGTATTTTTTTTTCTACCTATTTTCAGAAATGGACTCATGTTACGGCGCATAACTATGTAACAAAGACAATCTCATACACCATTACACTTCGCAAATACGCAACATATAATAATAAAATATTTGTTTAACATAGATACAACATACGTTCATAAAACACCGACGTAATATTATCCTACAGTATGAAATCAATGATAATACGTAAGAGCTATAATAGTATGTAAAGCAACAGCCAAGTTAACCTTAGACGCAAGTAACACGAACAACGGTCCACTCTTTTTTTTCTAGGATTAGTTTGACAAATAGAATATCAGAGAGAGCGACGCGCATTGGCGGTTCGATGCAATATGCGTGCCCGCAGGTTTGCTAGGTGTACAGATGACATAAAATTAACCCTATGCAAGGCGTACTGTCAAACATTTTACACCTGCAGCCTGTGGTGTGGCTACACGCAGAGAACCTACAATACGTTTCGAATTCAGTATAATTATGCCTTCACGATGCTAACGGACCTTCTTAAGCACTGTAGTGCTTCAAGCATGTTTGCTGAAACAGGTGTTGATGATTTTTATGGCACCTTAAGAAAGCGAACTGCGTCAATGTTATGTAGACTACGGAAGAGCTCAAATGGTATCTTGAGGATATTTCAAGATAGGCTCGATAGCCCCCCATTCAGAGGCATTGGATCCTAATGCATGTGGGAGGGACATTCAAGCTTCTAAAATGATTGCTCTCTTTCTATAGATATAATTTATTTTATTCTTATTTTATTATTGTAGTTTTTTACTAACATAGTTTATATAAATTACTAACAAAAATGTGCATTGATATGTATATCTGAAATAAACATTATTATTATTATTTAACTCCATTAACGCTCATTTTAGGGTTTTAAGACGCGGCATCGGCTGATCGCAATATCCCGCTCTCTTGTAAATTATGAGGTGGCGACGTACTATCGCTGGGGTTTGAGGCCCATTGCTGGAGTTTGGCTTCTTTGAATTCGGCGTCAGTCTCTAACGGTGGGGAATTGTCATCAGCCTTTATTACTGCTTGATGCAGGGGAGAGGACGTTTGCGAAAGGAAATAACTTCGAAGACTCTGAATCTGCTTAGCATACAATCTACGAATATCTATCAGTCCTCTACCGCCTTTGGCTCGAGATAGAGTTACCCGCTCAACGTTACACAATTATTATTATTATTAATTCCGATTTCAGCAAGGGATGCATTTAATTTTTGAAGATCAGTTTTTAATACAAGGTCCAAATTGTTTCTTATTCCGGATACTTCGTCTTGAATTTCCTTTTACCAGTCATGCAAAGTACTTCGTATCTCTAAGATAAAAGCCTAGCCTAGCCTCTGCGAAGTTGTTATCGTGTTTTCGCTTTCGAGTAGTCATACTGCTTGGCTCATCTGATTTTTTAATGTCAGGTTTGGAACTGTAAGGCTTGTCTGCCGACCACTACATTACGAAATATCGATTCCACAACAGCTTTCGATCTTCGAAATAACACACAGCAATTCACGGAATTAAGAAAAACACTTCGTTAATTATACACATCTACTAGTGATCCGCTCCGGCTTCGCACGGGTGATTTCTAGATCTCAACAACAGAGCCACTTACCGGGTCCAATTGTGAATCTAAGACGGGGACTAATCTAAGATGGGGACTAATCTAAGACGAGGATTAATCTAAGACGGGGCTAATCGCAATTTATGTAAAATAAATAATATATTACAAACACAACATGTTTTATCTTAATAAGTAAGGAAGTAACAAAACGTTTAACTATTTTATTTGTATCGAACGAAAACAGGATGCATTTTGGAGAGTGTGCGCAGGAATTGCATAATTTAATGCCTTCCTCTCCCTTCCACCATCGAACAACCAAACGTTCGGCCAGGCTCCAGCCTTTTGTTGTTGACTTACCACGCACTCGAACCAGTTTCCTACATCGTTCGTTATGCGTACAGCCAGGGAGTGGAATAAGTTGCCACCATCAGTCTTTCCATCCAATTACAATGAGGGTGTCTTCAAGGCAGGAGTGAATAGGCTTTTGTTAAGTCAGTGCGCTTCACCATCTTAGGCTTCATCACCAGTTACCATCAGGTGGGATTGTAGTTAAGCGCTGGCTTAGAAAATTAAAAAGAAAATCAAATAAAAAAGTATAAAAAAGTAGGTTACTTACTGATTACCGTTAACGTTGGTAATAATAAACACAAAAATATACAAAAACGCTCTCATTATATATATTAAAAAATTACGTTTTTTTCAACCCACAATATGATATGTGTAAACTCTATGGCGTCCAAAAATTTATTGAGTGATTCACTAATCTCGATCTTGTTGTGAACTCTTTTGGTAGTTCAAGTATAAGTCAGATAAAACCATTAACTGGAAACGAGCGACTCTACATCAAAATTAATGTATTTTATCAATTTCCTTTTTATTTTTATAAATAATCATTATTAGTGATAGTGAACGGATAATTAACGTCCTTTCGTTTAGACGATTTGTAAGATTTTCTAACAATACAACATCTACTGCACAGTCGATAGCGTTCGAAAAAGAATAAGAGTGCGTCCAATTATTTAAGTTTTGTCGACTATCGTCCATCAAGACGTCATCAATTAACAATAATATCATCTAATCATTGCAAGTTAATAACTTCTTTAATATACAAAATTTGACGTCATTTAAATATCTTGTCTTTCACTAACAATATTTAAAAAATACCTATATTAAAATATATAATCAGTAAAGCAAATAGAAAATATAAACATAACACCATTTTTATCATTATTTAATGCATTTCAAATATACACATCATGATTATCATCCACGACTACCCTACTTACCCTACTTAGCCTTAATCCTTATTTTAAATTAAATTTTAAAATAAGGAAACTTCAAAATGTTTCTACATGAAATAAAATATAATATTGATGCCCCCGATAAAAAGTAGTATTTTTATGGGGTTTTACTGTCAAGTCAGATACGTAATCTATACGTTAGAATACACATTGATAATTTAAGGGGATATATTAATAACACTTTTATTTCAGGAATGGACAATTGACAGAGATAATACAATTGCAAGTTTAATTTCGGATGAGTTTTGAATATACCACAATTTAATGTGGCTACCTTCTGCTACGAATGCAATTATCCAGTGTGTGTATTACTACTTTGATGCTGTATGCATGCATATATGTCACTAAAATAGCAGAAAGAAGCAGCATTTGTAATAGTGTAGTTGACAGGTCAACTGTTTAAAAACATAAAATAAAACACATTGTTAGCGCATTTCCATTATGATCAGATTCTATAAAAAAATCGTTTGATATATCATTCGTTTTAATCGAACACGATCCTGAGTTATTCCACAAAAACAGTAAATAATTTTTCCCACAAAACTTAAGTTTTACTATTATCGACTGATTGCTCGGGGGCGTCGATATAATTTTATAACCAACTAGCTGTGCCCCACTGTTTTACTCGCGTATATCACACGTCTGAGCCGCGCGATATGACCTCTTGCTTAAAGTTAACGTTACAGCCTATATACGTCTCAATGATGGGCATAAGCATCCTCTCAATTCTGGTAGGGTTTTAGGGAAAGGAAGTATCCACCGCGCTGACCCAATACGTGTCGGCGGACTTCACATGTCATCGCAATATGTTTTTATTTCTCAGGCACGCTGGTTTTTTCACGATGTTTTCCTTCACCGCTGAACACGTGGTAAATGTAATCAATGGCACGTGGACACCTCACTTACGCCTATATTGTGTTATGATGATGCTTTTCGTATCCACTGAGATGTGTATTATTGCTATTGGTTTGTATATTTTGGTATTATCATGTTACTCCAATTTGTATTTGTGACGGGGACATAATATAGTGCAGTACATTGTTTTATTGGCGATAATGACTAATTGCGTGAGCAAGAGATCAAGTTAAACATTCGCTCTCACACTTTTATTATTCTTCACAATTAGCCTTTCCTGATGTATTTCCGACATATTACATTGCATTGTTTAAAAGTCACAGATACTGCGGCGTAAAAATTCATCAAATTTTATTTCAAAAGACATTGCTGCGGCCAGTCCCGTCAAATATGAACTTAGATAGATAACTTTCTTGCACACAAAAAAAACATAAAAATTAACAAAAAAGGATAGAAAAAACGTGGTACGATGGGCGGTCTTATTGCTAAGAGCGATCTCTTCCAGACAACCTTTGGATGAACAGGTTTGCAAGAAAACAATATAAGAATTAATTTTATTTAGGATTAAAAATTATTACATAAATAACATAAATACATACATACTTACTAATATATACGCAAACACACACACACACACACACACACACACACACACACACACACACACACACACACACATATATATATATATATATATATATATATATATATATATATATATATATATATATATATATATATATATATATATACGTGTGTGTGTGTGTGTGTATTAGTAGCAGTATTTTACTAATAGTACCGCGTGAAATTTATTACGATTGAATTTCATGGATTTGTATTTTTTGCACAAGACTCCAGTTCTATTTCTAAAATGAAAGTAGACTAAATTACTCCTTATAACATAAGCTATCTGTCAGTGAATGTTCTGACAAAATTGGTTCATCCATTTCGGAGATTAGCCGGAACAATCAGATAAACAGACACAAGAAACTTGAAAATTGTTTTTGTTTTAAAAATATTTCATATACCTTTGCCCCGCGGTTTCACCCGTGTATATTACGCGTCTGCGCCGCGCGACAATACATGACACCTCACTCATTTAGTTCAATCATTTTAGCTAAAAAATTGTTAAAATTAATGGAGAACCTTTATCTGTCGGCATATGTATATCAATCAAAATAAATTTTGTCCACTCTCCCTCCACCTCCCGTATGAAAGTCACCCTCGCGCGCCGCAGAAAATGCCCGAAAAAGTGCGGGTTTTTCCGGTTTTAACCCTTCAAGTGCCATAAAAATCCCATGCAGTCGCATGCGCCCGGCAAATCCCGAGCGGTTGCATGCGACCGCACCCACCCACAGCACTTAAAACCATTAAAACGTATATTTAGAGACTATTTTTCTATGAAGAAGTTTAGCATTATAAAATCAATACATAATTCTCTATCCTGTAGTCTAAACAAAAATCAATTTACAAAAAGATTTTATGGTATTTTGATAACAAAAAAAAAACATAACAATCGAATGTCGGCAGCGTGAAAATCACAATTATTTCAATATATATTACTCTAATTTATTTACGTAAAAAGATAAATTATGCTCACACAAAAACTTTCATTACAATTTTATAATAAAACACTATACAAAAACGCTAATAAAACACTAGAAAAACACAAAAACAACACATAAACATTCACACGAAAATGGCGTACGAAACGAAAGTACAAGTAGATTATAAATAAATATTCATAGGATAACAGTTTTTTTATTGCACTAAAGGATAGATATTTCATATCTTAATATATATATTCTTAATATAACTATTTAACTGATTTTAATCTTTGCACACCGTGTGCAGTTTGGTCCAACTTGAGAGATAGCATAGTTTTTTTGCCCATGAGTGACCCACAATTTTTTTGCGAATTTAAGGATTTTTAATTGGACATGACAAAGGGTCGTTGAAAAGGGCAGAACAACGTCTGCCTGGCAAGCTAGTTGATTATATAATGCGAAACTTCTTCAGAGAAAAGTAGTCTCTATATATAAGTTTTTATGGGTTAAAGTGCTGTGGGTGGGTGCGACCTCATGAGACCGCTACGGATTTGACGAAATATGGCCGCGGTCTCATGAGACCGCTAGAGGGTTGAGAGGTTAAAGACGAACTGTACACGGTACATGAAAGTATGGAGGTCCGAAATGATCCTTGATAAATTTTCTATCAACATTTAATACATACGAAAGCGATATCATATATTATAGATTTTGAGCAAGCTGCCACAAAACATGAACATTTCTTATCTTTAATCGATATTTGTAACTTAAAGTTTACGTTTAGTAAAATTTTCAACTTTACTACAAAAAGTGTATGACTAAAGTAAAGAATAGAATATGCTCTTTGAGGTATAAATTACTTCTTAACTCTTTCATTATGATAAAACTATTTATTTGAATAAGAATCAATACTACGATACGATACGAATGTAACCGACATTTGTTTCGACCGGTGAAATATATAATAAGAATGATTATACTAACAATTAGATACCGTACACAAAAATTGTAACAATAATAATAAACATTCCAATGAGATTAATAATCATTACATTTTACTGTCTAATTAACGATTAACAATAAAAAGTAATGTAGGTATAAGTATAGAAAGAAAAAATATGAAGTCTAGGGAAAAGTAATAATAATAAGAATTACAAAAATTAATGAAATGAAAATAAACCCTGTGGTGCACCTTTATGTTCGGGGGCCTTATTTGCTTCAACCACTATAGGAGAAGCGGGTGAGGCAGAAGTTGACCCGTTGCATATTGCGTCAAGCTCAGAAAGCCTTGTACCATCTGGAGTAAAAATATTAATAACTCCATTCCTGGTTCAACATTTATTGATGCCATACCTTCACCTAGCTTCAAGAAACACACTGTGGCGTCTCCTTGTAACTCCAACTGAGTTATACAGTGCACTCATGTTTGGTTTTGGAGTATCAAACCTTGCATCAAAGTATCACTGAGTTTGACAACCACAGGCCCAGAAATTTATCGGAAGGGCGTCCCAGTCGATGACAACGGCTTATGGATGTTTTACTGAAACCTGACACTGGTAGCTTCGCGCTGATAACTTTACTTATAACGGCGACGCATTTCACTACGATCTAGTTCTCTTCCCAAAAGATCTACTTGGTTATGCAAAGATATTAAAGCAGACAAGATGAATTTTCTAAAAACATTAAAATCACCTGGTAGGGAAGACGAAGTCTGCCAGAAAGAGCCAACTGTCAAAGCTGAAGACTGAATGTGGCAACATCGTTTCCGGGACACCTGAGATTCTGAGTGAGATTGAGAGGTTCTATGGGCAGCTGTTTACATCATCGTCGGAACCACACGCAAGTGTGAGTAACGATCCAAGAGCAAGTCTTATCCGACACTATTCCGATGATATCCCGGACGTCAGTCTGAGCGAGATAAGAATGGCTCTCCACCACCTTAAAAATGACAAGGCCCCGGGCAAGGATGGAATTACAGCGGAGCTTCTGAAAGCGGGTCGAACACTGGTACTTGAAGTCCTTCAGAAGCTCTTCACTTCTGTCCTCCATGGTGGCACTACTCCGGAGGCCTGGAGCAGAAGCGCGGAGGTCTTGTTCTTAAAGAAAGGCGACAACGCTCTCTTGAAGAACTACAGACCGATTTCCCTTCTGAGCCGCGTCTACGTGCTATTTTCGAGAGTCATTACGAATCGTCTCGCACGCAGACTCGACGACTTCCAGCCTCCCGAACAAGCCGGTTTCCGAAAATGCTTCAGTACCATGGACCACATACATACCCTGTGGCAGATTGTACAGAAGACCAAAGAGTACATACAATCTGCCACTTTGCCTGGCATATGTGGACTATGAGAAAGCCTTTGATTCCGTCGAAATTTGGGCGGTGCTACAGTCCCTTCAGCGGTGTCAAGTTGACTGTCGGTATATCGAAGTGCTGAAGTGTTTGTACAGTAGGGCTACGATGGCTATCCGAGTACAGAACCAGAGTTCGAAACCTATCCACCTGCAGAGAGGTGTAAGACAGGGTGATGTTATATCCCTGAAACTCTTCACCGCTGCATTGGAAGACGTTTTCAAGCTACTGGTCTGAAAAGAATACGGTATTAAAATCAATGGCGAGTACATCACTCACCTTCCATTTGCCTACGATATAGTCCTTATGGCTAAATCGCTGGAGAACCTTAGCACTATGCTCAATGACCTCAATGGTGTCTCCCAACGGATAGGTCTTAAGATGAACATGGACAAAACAAAGATCATGTTTAATGTCCATGTCACACCTATGCCGGTAGTTGTTGGGAGCACTATGCTCGAAGTTGTTGACGAGTACATTTACCCGGGACAAATATAGTCCGACTAGGTAAGTCCAACTTCGACCGAGAGGTCAATCGACGGATTCAACTCTGCTACCTCAATCTCTCAAGGATCTGAGATAGCTATGGAGGGGGCTATGCTCGGAGTTTCTCTGCGTGATAGACTCAGAAATGCAGCAGTAAAACCAGAGTGACCGACATAGCCCAACGGATTAGTAAGCTGAAGTGGCAATGGGCCGGCCATATAACTCGTAGAAACGATAACCGATGGGGAAGAAAGGTTTTCGAGTGGCAGCCTCGTACCGGTAGGCCAAGTGTAGGGCGACCCCCCACTAGATGGAGTGACGACCTGGTAAGACATGCAAGAAGTCGATGGATGCAGGTGGCTCAGGGCCGTGCTTTGTGGCATTACTTGGGGGAGGCCTATGTTCAGCAGTGGACTTGCTGTAATGATGATGATGATGATTATTCCCGAAGCGCGTGGTAGTTTATATAATTGCATAATATTAGATTTAGTCTACTGGAAGTATGAAGTTGCCGTGTAGTTTCCCAGATATGATATTTATTTGCTTTTGCTATTGTTCCGGCAGATTTATAGGGGTATTTATATGCCCTGGATAAATATAAGTCACTTTGTCAATTAAAATTTGTTGTAAGCTCTTTATTTTTGTAATGATAAGTATATTGTATTGCTTGTATCTATGTGAATTCCACCCGTGTCTGATTTCAAACTAATTATGTGTTGTTTCATGACAGCACAACATTTTCATTCTGATATATTCATGTTTCTGTTATATGTTTGATTCAGCTTCCGTGATGATAGTTTGATTCTAAAACAGTTTATATAAATAATATTTATTGAAACTGATAGTTTCTATGTTCTTTTCCTAGTGCTCAGGAATATGGAACGCCATTCACTAATCCTCTCTTCTGTCTTCTGATATTCTGATTATTTGATAAAATAGTGTTATAATAATTAATATCATCGAGTTCATGTTACAACTGGAAGATAATACTATGAAAATGTTTGTCTGTTCCCGATTTATATCTTCCTTATTATTTAAAATCGTCAGTGATGTTTTAGAAAACAATTTTCAGAAACATTCTAAGTCGGTCAATGAAACAGATGATGCAATGTAAACAATAAAAAACGGGACCACATCTATTATGAAAAAATTAACTATAATTTGATAAAGTTATCAGTGAAGATGACCAATTCAACCAAAACAACTAAAGGTCTTTATAATTTCAATCAATGGTATTCAATGAAAGCAACTTTTGTACGTGGATATTAATATAATTTAGTCCGGCTGGTCAGTTTAATATAGTTTAGATTATGTTATGACAGAGAAACCCCAAAAATGTAAAAATTTAATAAATAACATACTAATACAATCACTTAAACCGTGGTAGCTCAGAGGCTAAGCGTTCACAGTAAGCAAATTTGCCAGGTGTGGTAACCCCCAGCACAAATGAAATTTGGTAACCGCAATTTTAAGAGATGATTTACCAAGTGCTTGACCGTAAAGATGAGGGGTTTCCTCGCGATGTTTTCTCTAATAAAACGCACAGATAGTAGCTTTTAACAGACTGAACTTTATTTTTAAACAAAAGGTGTAAGTGAACATAGCTTAAACTAGATGGCGCCACTTGTAGCATTTTATATTTAGTTACAATAAAACCAATACCACAACTTAACTAAATAATCTAAAAACACTTTTTAAACAAAACAATGTAATAAGTATAATTATTGCCTGTGTAATGCTACAACGCCCATCTTATTCATAAAATAATAATGTTTATTTTTAGACATACTTTTAGTCAACTCCCAAGCTTCGTTTTCTTCAAAGGATTTGAGCTCTTCCTCCATGGTGTTGCACCACTGCTCTCGTTCAGGTCCACTCATTACCTCCACATATGTGAAATTGTTCTCATCCGAGCCCTCATCAATTTTACATATATTACCATATCCGTAACTGTCTCGTTTTCTTTTTGCTCTCTTCCCAATGTCAGCAAACTCTGGTCCTAGACTTTCAGCTTCATCACACAGAGACCTGTTATCATAAAATACTTCTGAGCTGGGCGAGCTAGTAGCCACATCGGTTATGTAAGTATCATCCTGTTCAGTGATTAAACTATCTTCTTCTAGACTCTGGGTGGTATCTTGCTCATCTTCATCTTCAATAGTTGCCTCAATATCTTTGGTGTCTTGCACCACTGCTTGTATTATATCCGAGTTCTCTTTCTCCATAATGTAAACATCTCTGCTGGTAGTAATACTCTTTGCCCTTGGATTATATAGTCTATAGCCCTTGGTATTTTCGGCATAACCGATCATGATATATTCTTTAGATTTTTTATCCCATTTAGTTCTCTTCGCTTTAGGAACATGGACCATTGCACGACTTCCGAATATCCGAACGTGGATGAGATCTGGTTTTTTATTGTTCCATAGCTCATGTGGTGTTTTTTGTAGACCCGAAACTAGCGTTCTATTCCGTAAATAGACGGCAGTATTGACTGCTTCTGCCCAAAATCTTTCTTATATAAATAAAATATAATCTTGATAGATTTGCTTCAAACAGAAGACATCGAGCTATCTCCACAACTGTTCTATTTAGCCGTTCGCAAAGACCATTTTGCTCTGGTGTATACGGGTTAGTTGTTTGATGCACTATTCTATTTTTATTTAAGAAGTCAACAAATTCCGCAGAGCAAAACTTCCCACCGTTATCAGTTCTTAAAACTTTCAAATTCTTTTTTGTCTATATTTCAGCAAGAATTTTAAACTCCTTGAAATACTTTAAAGCTTGATTTTTGGCCTTGAGAAAGTAGACAAAAGCCATTCTACTGCAATCGTCAAAAAAAAAAAGCAAAAATATCTTGCTTGACCCAAAGAGACCTGTTCCACCGGCTTACAAAGGTCTGCATGAACACTTTCCAGCACATTTTCACACCTTTTGCTTTTGTGTGAAAAAGGTAATCTTGCCTGCTTACCTTCACAGCATGTGATGCAGTTAGATTTATTAATTTCTGCTTTCTCAATGCAATGTACGATATTCCCTCTACAGCGCCATTCCTCATAGCATTCAGGTCCTTGCTATTAATGTGTCCTAGTCTAAGGTGCCATATCTCACTTGTCATTGTTGTAGCTGAGCACGCCACCAAACTTCCTGACTTGATATTCAATATGTACACTCCATTCACCAAATTTGCTTTCCCAATCAGTACATTCTGTCTATTGCGTATATAGCAAACTTCTTTTTCAAAACTATTTTTGTTTCCATTTCGAAACGTATGTCCCCATTGATTCGCAATCTTCCAATCGAATAGAAATTAGCTGACGTAGTAGGCTGATGCGACGCGTAAAACCAGAGTCGTCATAAAGACACTTCAAGCGTTTCCACACATCTTGAACTGTTTGCTCATTTTTGATGTGAACATAAATGGATGAATCGATTGTCATGATGAGTTTTGCTTTTGCCTTTTTTTCTTCAACGGAACTTTCATTAGTCGATTCCTGTTTATGAATATCCACACCATCTGTCATTAGAAAATTTTCCGCTGCAAACGCCCACTCGTCATAGTTTTCTCGCCATTTTAGTTTAGGCACATTTACTATATAACTTCCAGCCATTTTGCAAAAATTCACCACCCCACGAGGTAGTCGACAGTCAATCAGGATATAAGTCCACAAAAGAGCAATTTCCACCGTGATTTATATTTTAATATCAAACGGTACACTGATAGTCCACGAAAAGTAAACAATTCGGAATAAAACATCAATCTTTCGCGAATTATTCGCTGGTCCCATAACCTAATAAAACGCACAGATAGTAGCTTGAAACCGACTGAACTTTACTTTTAAACAAAATGATATGTGAACATAGTTTAAACTAGATGGCGCCACTTGTAGCATTTTATATTTAGTTACAATAAAACCAATATTCTCTCACCGCGCATATCTGAGAAATTAAAAACTAATTGAATACTAGCGCAATCCATCAAGATTAGGGCAGCACGTTGGATATACTTTTGCCCTAAAACCCTCTTAGAAATAAAAGAAGGCTTTATCCCAGCCGTGGGACGTATATGAGCAGTACATTTTTACGTACGTACGTTAGTATCGCTTAAATAATTTTTTATAGTATCAACTTCACCTGCTGATTGACGGGCGATGCCCTAATAACGAACATTTTTTTAATAAGATAGGGTGACGAAAGAGAACACAGTCCACCTGATGGTAAGTGGTTTCTGTGGCCCATAGACATCTGCACCTATTCTTGATTACGAATCAAAATGCAGATGCGTTGTCACCCGTGAGGACTACGATAGAATGCCTCGTTTCCAGTAAAAAGGGTCTCCGGTTCTGTACACTCATCATACGAAACACAGCAGCATTAAGCTACTATTTTACGCTGGTATTTTATGATAGCGTGATCCTTCTCCGGCTGAGCCAACCCATTCGTGCTGCAACTATACTAAATATGGTGGTAATATAATGAATATATATGGTGAAAAATTCATCCAAACCGCCGAACCAAAATTTATGGTAATGGTGAGCAGTGTTACTGTTGTGTTGAGTGTTACTGAGACAACGACTCTGCATGCACCAACTCATCGGCCCAATTAGGCAATTTTCCAAATAATATAAATACCTAAAATAAAATTAAAAAAATTGGAAATAAAATTCACAAAGGCAAGGCAAGTTTGTTAGTAACAATTCTCTTACAACTATTGTTAGTAAATGAAAGTAAAAATTAAAGGAAAGTAAAAAACTAAATACTCCGTCTACCCCTACAACATTAGGCTCACCGGTCTCGCAACACATGGAGTTCAGTGAACCTACTGAGCAGAACAGTACGAGTAATGGTTCTCTCACATATCATCCTTAGGATGCTATTCGGGCTCTGCCATACCCATCGCACCACCGACGCAACATTTTTACGCATAATTGTGTAGAAGTCATCTACGCTAGCGTCAACAAACATGTCGGATGCACTGCAATATCGAGGGACCCTAAACGTATAATTATGCTGGACGGTATTTGCGCAAGGCATTGTAGCCTTTTTGTGCAAAGTTTGCCCACAGTTCGTTGGTGTAGAACGTTTGGTAAAATGCATTAAACATTTTTATTTTAACAGGAGCAGTACACCGAACAAACCTGTGTGCCAACATATTACCGCGCACTGAAAATACACTGCGCTCCCTTTCAATATCTATATAGATAAGTAGAGATGAAATAAATGAAAGCATGTAAGACACCCTGATATGATAGTTTCACTCGTAATGCTAAGGGATGGAGAGGAAGTGGTGGCAGGCTTGCTGTATACCTTATTTAATTCATGTTTGGAACTGAAGCGGGTTCCGGAAGACTGGTGCAAAGCCGTGAGATATGATAGTTTCACTCGTAATGCTAAGGGATGGAGAGGAAGTGGTGGCAGGCTTGCTGTATACCTTATTTAATTCATGTTTGGAACTGAAGCGGGTTCCGGAAGACTGGTGCAAAGCCGTGATAGTCCCAGTATATAATGGAAAAGGATCGTAGCAGGACTGTTAAAACTACCGTGGTATCAGCTTTCTTAGTAATGTGGGAAAACTGTATACTAAGGTAAAAATTGAAGAATTTATGAAAGAAACTGATGAAAAATTTGGGATGTGCAAACAGGATTTAGAGAAGGGATGGGGTGTATAGATCAGGTCTTTTCCATGTGCATGATTGCGGAGAAGTTTATGGAAAAAAACTAAAAAGTTATTTGTGCGTTCCTGGACTTGGAAAAGTTTATGACAGAGTAGACAGGGATGCGATAAGGCAAACACTGAACTCATTTGTGTTTAGCGCTGGGTTGATATAAGCATCAAAGTCCCTTTATAAGGACTCTAGTTCTTTATCAGGATCAACGGGGTTTACTCGGTCTGGTTCGACATCCATAAAGGTGTCAGACGGGGCTGTGTCTTTTCCGTGGTTGTTCAACCTATTAATAGACAGTTGTCTGTTAAATTTAAAGTTGAAGAATGCGGGTTAAGAATGAGTGCGTTAACCGTCAAATGCCTTTTGAACGCCGATAATCAAGTTTTATTTTCGTTGTTGGCGTAAACAAAACTTGATTATCGGCGTACACTCTATTGTTGAAAGTCAGAATGTGTCAAAAAAGCACGCATGGAAATTCACAATGCTGTGTTAGTCCCTACTTTATCGTATTGTTGTGACAGTTGGGTGTGACAGAATAAGCACGAGAGTGGAATAAAAGCAGTAGAAATGCGATCATTAAGGAGTGTGTGAGGGCTGAATCTGAGTGACAGGGAAATTATGTGATAAGAGAAGAGTGTTGTTTACAAGGTGGTGCTGTGACTAGGATTAAGAAAGGAATACTTTGGTCGTTTGATCATATAGAAATAACGAATGAGGAAGGAGTGTCAAAGTAAATTTATGTTTCAGAAGTGAACGGCAGAGTCGGAAAGGGGCGTCGTTGGCGAAAGTTTATTGACCAAATTGGCGATATATTTAAAATGGGCCAAATTATTAGTACCTTAAGCTGACGAGCATATATGCGTGGGTATATGGATGTGGAGGAGGCGAGAGAAGTGTGTAAGCATCGTGCCTAATGGAAGTCTGTAGTCTCTGCCTACCCCGCTGAGTGACAGAATTGAGTGTATATGTGTATGTAAATTTTCAGTAACATTGTGACCAAGATACATAAACTGTGCAACACGAGTTAGAGGTACACCATTAAGTAATGTAGGTGGTAAACAGATATTGCTTTTATTGTTACATTTAACTGAAGTCACATTTACTTTCAATTTACCATAGACCATTTTCGACAGATAAGCATCACACACCTTTAACAACTGAGACCACCAATCGAGTGGCTCAGCAGCACCATATCATCGGCCTAACTCAATTTATTGACACATATGTCATCAATGTGGCGTCCAACATTCATGCTGTTAAGCTCCTCAATCAGATGGTTAACACATATGGTCAAACCACCCTGCCTTACATCACACTCTGAAGCATATTCAGTAGGCGAGGATATTCACAAGGTCAGCTGGGATATCTGAAATTCTTAATTTTGTCCAAAGTGTTATGTTTATATTATAATTCGCGTAAATGTTGTTTCGTATTTGCGTTTTAGTTTTTTAAGTAAATTATTACATTAGTTTGGATATCTTTTATCTGTTTATGAGCATTTCTATCACAAAATTGGGGTTATCACAAAACCATATTTCAGAGAGGTTTTTATCAAATAAAACAATTAAGTGCGTTTGTAAAATTAGTTCGTAATTTGGTATTTACAAATTTCTCTTTTAGCTTTATATTTGACAAGGTTTTTTTATAGGATAGGATGACAAACGAGCACACAGTCCACCTGATGGTAAGTGGTTGCTGTAGCCCATAGACATCTACATCTATCCTCGATTACCATCCGTGAGGACTTAGGTGGAATGCCTCGATTCCAGTAAAAAGGGTCTCCGGTTCTCTACACTCACCACACAAAACACAGCAGCATTACGCTGCTATTCGACGCCGGTATTCTGTGAAATCATGGTCCTGCCACGGTCGAGCCGAGCCATTCGTGCTACAACTATAATACAGCTGCAGCATGGCTCTACCACTTAAAACTGTGTCTCAAAGTGTGATACTGTGATCGTCAATCTTCATGTTAAACATGATGCAATCTCTACCTACTAGAGGCCATTGTCCAGGATAGAAATTTGGGCTGAAATGAAAATGAAATGAAAAAGAAGTTGTGACTAACCAATAATAACAAAAGAAATATTTGTAAGGTTAGCAATATCATAGAATGATCAGTAATAGTGGTGTTTAAAACGGCAATTTGGGCATTTTTGTATTTCTTTCTAATTTAAGCATACAATGATCTAAGTATATATATATATATATATATATATATATATATATATATATATATATATATATATATATATATATATATATAGATATTGTAACCTATTGTTGAGCTCATAATTCTGCTCTATACTTAAAGGAAGTATATTTATATTTAAATCACCAGTCAGTACAAAACGTTTACGTGATTTAATCGTTTCTAAGTGTAGGTTTAGAGAGTTAATAAAGATGTCAGCATTATTGTTAGAGGGTGAACGATATATACCTAAAACGGTAGTATCGTGAGTATCACAATCTGTAAATATGAAGCGTACTCAAGTCTTATTTCTTTGACATTTCCTTTAATACCTTTTCTTATACACACGACCACTCCATCACTTTAATTGAGATGAAAATTTGTAGCGAAACATGACTTTTTCGTCATGTTTGGGATTATTTTGTTATCTGTAAGCCAACATTGTGTTAATACAATAATATCTGGATCAAAATTTAAGTGTGTGAGGGTCAGGTGTAGTATTTACAGTATATCTTCAATATTACTGTAAATACTTCTAATATTTTGAGAAATAATTGTTAAATCACTATTTTTGTTTAGTTTATCCTCTTTTTTGTTTATTTTATCCTCTTTTTTGTTTTGTTTATCCTCTAAATCACAGCGAACAACCTGTACTGTCTTCGTGGCATCAAGGTCATTTAGAATTTTGATGGAACTATTAATTCTCATAAACGATATATATGCAAGTGTAACTTATATCGCGTTTGAGAGGTATGTCAGAGTTTTTAAGTTGCCAATAGACAATCAGTTCACAATTTTTGTTTCATCATCATCATCATTACAGCCTTTCACAAGTCCACTGCTGAACATAGGCCTCCCCCAAGTAATGCCACAAAGCACGGTCCTGAGCCACCTGCATCCATCGACTTCCTGCATGTCTTACCAGGTCGTCACTCCATCTAGTGGGGGGTCGCCCTACACTACGCCTACCGGTACGAGGCTGCCACTCGAGAACCTTTCTTCCCCATCGGTTATCGGTTCTTCGAGCTATATGGCCGGCCCATTGCCACTTCAGCTTACTAATCCGTTGGGTTATGTCGGTCACTCTGGTTTTACTGCGGATATCCTCATTTCTGAGTCTATCACGCAGAGAAACTCCGAGCATAGCCCTCTCCATAGCTCGCTGAGCGACCTTAAGCGTCCTCATACGGCCAGCAGTGAAGGACCACGTCTCAGATCCATAAGTCATCACTGGCAACACGCACTGGTTGTACAATCTAGTTTTTAGAGATTGAGGTATACCTGACGAAAAGATATGTCGTAATTTCCCGAACGCTGCCCAGCCGAGTTGAATCCGTCGATTGACCTCTCGGTCGAAGTTGGACTTACCTAGTCGGACTATTTGTCCCAGGTAAACGTACTCGTCAACAACTTCGAGCATAGTGCTCCCAACAACTACCGGCATAGGTGTGACATGGACATTGAACATGATCTTTGTTTTGTCCATGTTCATCTTAAGACCTATCCGTTGGGAGGCACTATTGAGGTCATTGAGCATAGTGCTTAAGTCCTCCAGCGATTCTGCCATAAGGACTATATCGTCGGCAAATCGAAGGTGAGTGATGTACTCGCCATTGATGTCAATACCGTATCCTTTCCAGTCCAGTAGCTTGAAAACGTCTTCCAATGCAGCGGTGAAGAGTTTCGGGGATATAACGTCACCCTGTCTTACACCTCTCTGCAGTTGGATAGGTTTCGAGCTCTGGTTCTGTACTCGGATAGCCATCGTAGCCCTACTGTACAAACACTTCAGCACTTCGATATACCGAAAGTCAACTTGGCACCGCTGAAGGGACTGTAGCACCGCCCAAATTTCGACGGAATCAAAGGCTTTCTCATAGTCCACATACGCCAGGCAAAGTGGCAGATTGTACTCTTCAGTCTTCTGTACAATCTGCCGCAGGGTATGTATGTGGTCTATGGTACTGAAGCCTTTTCGGAAACCGGCTTGTTCGGGAGGCTGGAAGTCGTCAAGTCTGCGTGCGAGACGGTTCGTAATGACTCTCGAAAACAGCACGTAGACGCGGCTCAGAAGGGAAATCGGTCTGTAGTTCTTTAAGAGAGCGTTGTCGCCTTTCTTAAAGAACAAGACCACCGCACTTCTGCTCCACGCCTCTGGAGTAGTGCCACCATGGAGGACGGAATTGAAGAGCTTCTGAAGGACTAAAGGAGGAGGAATTTTTGTTTAGTGGAAAATAAATATTTCAGAGCTATTAATTTACGATGATTAAAATTTACGAAATGAAATAAGTTGTCAATTACGTTAGGTTGTATGTGTGTATGAATTTTAGATGAGTTAGGTAACAATGACATTTAAATATCGTGTATTATTTGTATGCAAAGTATGAAAATAAGTGTGTATAGTGTAACGCTGAGGTTTGTGTGACAATGAAATTGTTTCAATAGAGAAATAAATACAAAAATAATTAAAAAAAATTATGAAAATAAAGTGTACAGAAAACATAATGAACATTTGTAGATACAAGAAAAAATATTCTACATTTAACACTGAACTTAGTCATGGATTCTGTTGGAGTTGTTGAATTTGTGCTTCGGATTTAATTATTAATATACGAGAGTTTTGGTCTCTTCTCACATGTCCAACAGAATTTATATTTCTTGAATCCGACGAGGTCCTTTTGCTGCGAGCTGCTCTGAATCAAAAACGGGAGTATCTATTTCTGTATGAAATCCCAGGTGCTTAGCAGATAGCTTAATCTTATGCTTGATACTAAAGGCCTTGCTAATTTTCAGTATTTCTGTTTTTAAAAGTGTTGAACATGTTTCTACGATAGTTGGAGTGTTGCAACCAATGTTTTCCAACAAACACACTACCATATTAAGAGATCTTCTTTGGTTTCACCCGATTTTTAGGTACGTTTTTAATTTCGAAATTGGTTTTACGGTAGTTCATTTGCATATCTTCAATTTTGTCCTGTAACAGAGTAACATAGTTTCTGTCCTCTTTATCTTGTTTTCCAAATGCTCTATTTTCTTCCGATATTCTTCATTTTGCGCAGTTAAAAATGTGATTGAACTTTCAATATTATTGTTTGATTGTTGAATATCTTTCAAAGTGTTAGTAATTTGTTTTAGTTCTTGTTTTTGCAACGCCAATGCGGAGGGTATCATATTCTGAATTTCCTCTTTATGACTGCTAAAGTCCATATTATTGTCGACATCCCTCTTTCGCTTGTTGCCGAAAAAAGAGAGATTTATTGTCGACATCTCTCTTTCGCTTGTTGCCGAAAAAAGAGAGATTTATTGTCGACATTCCTCTTTCGCTTGTTGCTGAAAAAAGAGAGATTTATTCAATTGGTTGTCCGTAGTACCAGGCAAACAGAAATATCTCAAAACTTTAAATAATAATAAATAGACGCTCGCTAAGACGCGTGCTTAGGCTTAGGAAGCGACAGTAGCCTAGTGGCATGGCGCGGACCGCGAACTTAAAAGGTCGCGGGTTCGAATCCACCATTCGACTATTGTCGTGAACCACTCCTAACACAAGCATTTTCAGCTTACCAGGAGTGGTTAAAGGGAATATTAGTAATGTTAATTAATAGGATTACTAATATTTTCATATAAAATAAAAAAAGAAAAAGATTAAAAAAGATTAGGCTTTCCTTAAATTTGTACTGCTTATAAACTAAGTACCCACAGGAATACAAGTACAGGCGTGGGTATTGAGCGTTACCAGATCAGTATCACAGAAACACGGGCGTGGCTATTGGGTGTTACCAGAGCGTGTTTGAACGTACCACATATACTAGGGCTGCATGAAACTTGAGTACACACTAGTTTGTATTACTCCTTGAATTTAATGTTTCTTAAGTTTAAGAAAGATTTATGGAACACAAAATTGTATTTTATAATTTAATAAAACTGTAGGTAGACAAAGAGACAGACACACACGTTCGGACACGTTAGCTTCTTACGATAGCCAGGGGGGGAGGGGGGTAAGAGGATTCTGTTGAAAATCTAATTCTGTGGAAAATGGTCTATGGTACATAAAGTAAAAGTGATTTCAGTTAAATGTAACAATAAAAACAATATCTGTATACCACCTATATTACTTGACGGTGTAACTCTAAGTCATGTTGCACAGTTTAAGTATCTTGTTCACATTGTAATTGAGAATTTATGCGACGGATTAGAAATTGAAAGGGGGCGAAGTCATTATCGGTGCGCGGTAGTATGTTGGCGCACAGGTTCGTTCGGTGTACTGCTCCTGTTAAATTAAAAATGTTCAAGGTATTTTGCCAAACGTTCTACACGAGCGTCCTGTGGCCAAACTTTGCACAAAAAGCTTACAATGCCTTGTGCGTCCACTGCCCAGTATAATAATATGTTCGGGGTTCTGTTTCAGCTCCCTGGATATAACAGTGCATCCATGTTTGCTGACGCTAGTGTAGATGACTTACTACGCAATTATACGTAAAAGAGTTGCGTCGGTGGTGTGATGAGTACGGCGGAGCCCGTATAGTATCCTAAGGATTATAGCTGAGAGAACCGATACTGTTCTGCTCAGTATGTTCACTGAACTCCATATGTTGCGAGACCGATGAGCCTACTGTTGCAGGTGTAGACGGAGTATTTAGTTCTTCCCTTAATTTTTATTTTTATATTTAATTAATAACATTAGCTGTAAGAAAATTGTTAATAATAACCTTGCCTTGCCTTTGTGGAATTTTTGGTTCTGCGGTTTGGATGAATTTTTCACCATGTTGGTTATTAGGGCATCGCACGTCAATTAATAGGTGAAGTTGGTACTATAAAAAAAATATTTGAGTGATACTTTTTCACTTTTTTCTTTAATTACTAATAATAAAGTAAAAAATTTACTGCGCATATACGTCCCGCCGTTGGATAAAGTCTTCTTTTATTTCTAAGAGGGTTTAGGGTTAGGGCAAGAGTATATCTGCCGCGCTGCCCTAACCTTGGCGGAGTTCTCCAGTCTTCATACTATTTTTTAATTTCTCAGACATGCATGGTGAGAGAAAACATCACGAGGAAACCCTTTATGAAGTTTTTCTTTACCGTCAAGCTCTTGGTAGATCAGCTCTTAAAATTTTAACCGCAATTTTAAGTTACTGTTGGGTTTACTGAACCTGGCTAATTTGCTTACTGTAAAATCTAATAAAATCCCTTATCACATTTACCATAGTTTAGGTGATTATATTCACAGTTACCATAGTTTAGGTGATTATATTATATAACTGTGCAATTTATTAAATTAATACATTTTTATGGTTTCTCTGTCATAATATAATCTAAACTGTATAACACTGACAAACCAGACCAAATTATATTAACATCCATTTATAAAAGTAGCTCTCATTGAATACCATTGATTAAAATTATAAAGACCTTTGTAATAACTTGGCTTTAGATTAATATAAGAGACGATTTACTTACTCATGCAACACATAATAACCCAATTTTTCACCACATTATAAACCTTAACCTTCTTTGCTTTGGATGGAATTGGTCATCTTCACTGATGACATTATCATATTATAGTTATTTTTTTCATAATAGATATAGTCATATTTTTTTTGTTTACATGCGTCGTCCGTTACGTTGAACGACTTAGAATGTAGCTTAAAATTGTGCTCTGAAAATCACTGCCGTTTTTAAAACTTTAATATAAGTCGCCAGTCAAGATTTTTATTGCAAATGAACGCAAATATAAAAAACTGAGTTTGCTCGAAAAATGTACTTAAATTTCAAAATTTTATGTACAGAAAAATAATATTGTAGAAATGGCGCGCCTTGTTCACTGGTTTTATGAATTGGAAGTTACAGTTTTCTTGTCCTCGCACAATTTCCTTGTAGAATTGACTACCACCAGCGATTTTTCCGAGCTCTTACGACTTAGTAAACTTTAAGAAAAGAGTCCACTCTTTTTTAAAAGGCCGGTAATTCGTTTGCAAGGTGTTTCACTTATCATCAGGTGAGCCATATTTATTCGTCGGATTATTTCGTCGTTTCCTTTATGAAAGGAATAATATTAGATTTATTTTGCTAGAAATATCTGCTATTAATTTGGAAATTTGGATTTGTAATTTTATCTCTCCATCGAAAATATTCCTCCCACCCCAGCTCAGGGAGCATGTTAGGGAGGCATAATATGTTCCGTACTGGACATTTGATGGGCCATAATGAATGAATAAATGAAAAAGTCTACATTTCTATTTTCTACTCTTTAATAATAAGCATCATTTGCAACTGAATAACTCGGCTGAAAAAATGTCTATTAGCATTTTCTTATAGGGCTCTTCTCTTACTTTGTATACAAGTCTCGCGTTGATACTTTCTGTCGCTGTAAAATTATTTATATTGATACCTCTATTTTCTGAAAAAAAAAATAATAATAGTGTTTGTATTTGATTGTTATTTCAATATTTAAAAAAAAAAGATATAAATCTTAAAAACGGTACATATTTGTGACTTTCAAATGTGTCGGCACCTGCTCGCATAAACAATTCGTGGAAACAAATTAATTATTACTCTCGGCTACTAAATTAGTCTCAGTGCAAATGATAGTTGATTATCTGTAATATTCAACGATATAATATTTCATAGTTGTGCAAGGTAATAAATTATAAATTAATTCTATTTAAAAGAATTGTCTCGCTGGGTTTCTCGCTGGTTCTTCCCAGGACAGATGTTTTCTTTGAACCAGTGGTAGAAGTACATACTATATCAAATAAAAATTATTTTATTCTATTCTAGAAGCCTTTTACGTAATAACCCCACGTTACACATTATTAGTAATTACCTTTCTACATAAGAAGTGAAATTAAAGCTTTCCATAATAACACTACATTTTCTAATTACCTTCCTACATATGCATTAAACTCCGTGTAACGTGTAATATGTGATAGAAGATCTTTCCTAAGTTTGTATTTGATTCTTCCCTCAAATGTGTCAATAAAAATACCCTGTTTCGCATAATGATATTGTGACCTGGTAACACAGTAAATATTTACTGCAGAAAAAAGGGGCATAGTTGACAAGGGATGCCCCAGATGAAATTTTAAAGACCAATTTAGCGATATTTTAAAAACAGCCAAAAAAAAGGTACCCATAGAATAGAAGTGTACTAGCGGTTAATAATATCAACTATCCCATGTCTTCCCATAGGTGTCGTAATAGGCGACAGAGGGAAACAGGCAGGAGATGGGCAGCAGCTTCTTCTTGGAAATAGCAACTGTACCACAAAAACTGCGGTTGTCAACCCGATCGCCAAGCGTGACAACTGTGGTAATATACCTCCCACCTCCCTTCCCCATGAGTAACAACACAAATGAATGGCTCACAGTCCCTGGCGGCTCCGCTATACCTGGTTACGATGGCGAATGTAGTCGCGGTTGTGGCAGAGGGTGTTAAGAATCTCTGGTGGAGGTTATGTTGCCATCTAAAACGACTTGACCTGGCGACATACAACGCTTGCACCCTGAAGACTGACGAATAGATTTGTGAAATGTGATTAGCTTCATTATGACGACTAGACGGCAACTGTTAAGTGAAGTCTCAACAATCGCGAAGGTGAAAACTGGCAGCGATCAAAAAATATTTCAAGGCACACTGAACTTGAACGTGAAGTTGCAGAGGTCTCATCTATTGAAGTCAACGCTCCGGCCCCTCGTGCTCTAATCCAAAGGTCCGAAAATTTTGAGCTTGAGTTACAACACCGTTTTCAGTGACTAGAATATTGCAATGCAGTGTACGATATGAATGACAAGCTCGTGGAAAATGTCCATTCGGTCAAAGATAAATTCTGCAAGACCCGCTGAAGAAGAACACAAAATCTCTTCGATCACATGCTTAATCTAATGGCTGTTAGACGTAAAATGAAGCTGCAGTCTTCAACAGATTTGACAGCATACATGAAAATGAACAGACAGATCGCCAAATGCATGTGGCGGGACTTGTGCAACTTTAATACTGTTCGTATTGAAGAAGCGATTGAGCGGCATTACGGCTTCAACGTCTTTGGCAGAGACCTGTCTGCCAGAAAGAGCCAACTGTCAAAGCTGAAGACCGAGTGTGGAGGCATCATTTCCGGGACACCTAAGATTTTCAGTGAGATTGTTCAGTTGAGTGGTGCTATGGGCAATAGTAAACACCATCGTTGGACGATGGATATCCCGGACGTCAGTCTAAGCGGGATTAGAATGGCTCACCAGCACCTTAAAACGGCAGGTCCCCGGGCGAGGATGAAATTACACAGAGCTTCTGAAAGCGGGTGGAAAAGCTGTACTTGAAGTCCTTCAGGGGCTCTTTAATTCCGTCTTCCATGATGGCACTACTCCGGAGGCATGGAGCAGAATTTATCTTCTGAGCCGCGTCTACATGATATTTTCGAGAGTCATTACGAATCGTCTCGCACGCAAACTCGGTAACTTCCAGCCTCTGGAACAAGCCGGTTTCCGAAAAGGTTTTAGTACCATAGACCACATACATACCCTGCGCTAGATTGTGCAAAAGACCGAAGAGTATAATCTGCCACTTTACCTGGCATATGTGGACGTCGAAATTTCGGCGGTGCTTCAGTCGTTTCAACGGTGCCCAATAGACTGTCGGTATATCGAAGTGCTGAAGTGTTTGTACAGTAGGGCTTCGATATATATCTGAGTACAGAACCAGAGTACGAAACCCATCTAACTGCAGACACGTGTAAGATAAGGTGACGTTATAACCCCGACACTCTTTACATTGGACGTTTTTAAAGATACTGGACTTGAAAGGATATGGTATTAAAATGAATGGCGAGTATATAGTTGATTGCCAACGATATAGTCCTTATAGCAGAATCGCTGGAGGACCTAAGCCCTATGATTAACGACCTCAATAGTGTCTCCCAACGGACAGGTCTTAAGATGAACATGGACAAAACAAAGATTATGTTTAATGTCCATGTCACACATATGCTGATAGTTGTTGGGACCACTAAGCTTGAAGTTGTTGACGAGTACGTTTAACTGGGTCAAATAGTACCACTAGGTAAGTCCAACTGCGAGAGGTCAATCGACGGATTCAACTCGACTGGGCAGCGTTCGGGAAATTACGACACATATTCTCGTCAGATATACCTCAAAACCTGAAAACTCGATTTAACAACCTGTGCGAATTGCCAGTGATGACTACGGATCTGAGACGTGGTCCTTCACTGCTAGCCGTATGAGGCCACTCAAAGTCGCTCAGTGAGCTATGGATAGGGCTATGCTCGGGATTTCTCTGATAAACTTAGAAATGAGGATATTCGCGGAGAACCAGAGTGACCGACATAGCCTAACGGATTCGTAAGCTGAAGTGACAATGGCCGGCTCTATAGCTCGAGGAACCGACAATCGATGGGGACGAAAGGTTGATGACAACCCCAGACTAGATGAAGTGACGACCTGGTAAGACATGCAGAAATTCGATGGATGTAGGTGGCTGAGGGCCGTTTTTTCTTGCATTCCTTGGAGGGGGCCTATGTTCAGCAGTAGACTTGTGAACAGTCATAATGATGATGATAGAATAGAATATAATAATTTTTATTCAATATAGATTACATATAATTCTTATTGAAAGTCATTTTTTACTTTACCACTGGTTCGTAAAAATCCTCTGTCCTCCGGGAAGAAACAGCATAAAATCCAGGGAGACTTTTTTCTTAAATAAATTTTACAATATGAATGGTTAAAAAATATTTACAAAATTTATTTTTGAAATAGCTTGAAAACGACCATCTCATTCCCAGAGATTATTATCAACCGTGTATTTGTTTATATTATATAATCCTTTTTATAGAGTTTTGGTTTAATAAATATATAAAATTAGTAATGGCATGCCTTGCATATTTTCTGGGACATTTTTGTAATAGCGTGAACCGAGGAGGATGTTTAAGTAAATATATAGTAGGTAATAATATACGCTCAAATATCCCGAGCCACTATACCGAACTCGAAGCTTCATTTTCGCCCTACCATATTCATGCCAAATTATTGTCGGGAAGTTGGCTGAAGCCTATTTTACCGTCGACTTTATCTACACTATATAATATTATAAAGAGGAAAGATTTGTTTGTTTGTTTGTTTGAATTGAATAGGCTCTGAAACTACTGAACCGATTTGAAAAATTCACCATTAGAACCACCATTAGAATCCTACATTATTCCTGATGAACATAGGCGATAGAACGTTTTCAGAAAATTTAGGGATTCCGTATGAAAACTTCGTTAATGTAACCCAAGGTGTAAAAAAATACCAAAAAAAACCTTATATCGCGTACGCTGCGGAAACTATTGACAATAGAGCAAAGTGATATGCTACAGTTTTATGGAGGACATCAATATCTACATAAAAGTCTGCAACACCATATGTCTAACTATTATAGTTATATCACAATAACTACTTTTCCATGTTAAAATATTCAATAGTAACGTCGAAAAATCCTTATATCGCGTACACTGCCAGCACCATGCGATGCGGGTGTCACTGGGGTGAGGGAGGGGAGTCTATGTCAAAAAATAATTTAATTTTGCAAATTTTTTAGCTAAAATGATTGAACTAAATGAGCGAGGTGTCATATCATGTCGCGCGGCAGAAACGCGTGATACACGCGGGTGAAACCGCGGGGTACAGCTAGTATCCAATACTCGGCTTTGTACTTGTAAGAAATAATCGTGTTGGATATAGTGGATGTGGTATACCTACACACATCTTTTCCACAAAAAATTGTATAAGCATCGCCTTCCTGCTATTCTGCTTCTTCAGAGTTTTCATTTGTGGAACTCGATGTTAAGGGCACAAGGATGCCTCTAGAGGGGTAGTGTATTGCCCCCCTTCGACAGACTACATGGGCACTTTAGATTTGATTCTTGTTGATATTTTTTCTGAGTACACACACACACTTCATAATCATAGTTGACTTTAATACAGATTTATTGAAAAACACTGCTCGTTCGAAAAAGTTTCGTTCAATTACAGAGTCGGTTAATCTTTCTATTCTCCCTTTAAAGGCTACGTATCACAATATTTGAATCAATGATTCATTGATTGACGGCTCTGTGGCGTAGTGGATTAGCACTGAGCTGAGGGCCGCAGGTTCAATTCCTGCACGGAACAAGTATTTGTATGGGCTACAAATAATTGTTCCGGGTCTGGATATTTCTCTTTTTGCTAATTATATTTGTAAACTGCCTCCACGATACAGGAAAAAATCCTAGTGTAAGGGTAACGTATTTATTAAAAAAAAGAAAAAAAAATTGATTGATCTAATCTTTGCTGCTTCTCCTGACCATGTGATGATGCACGGACGGATGTGTCTCACATCACGACTTGATTTA
Organism: Parnassius smintheus behrii; assembly: GCA_036936625.1. Classification (NCBI taxonomy): domain Eukaryota; kingdom Metazoa; phylum Arthropoda; class Insecta; order Lepidoptera; family Papilionidae; genus Parnassius; species Parnassius smintheus. The sequence continues at coordinate 17,814,148 of JAUPFT010000001.1, read as the reverse complement.
TGCTTTGTAAAAGCTTAAATCTGCCAAATATTCCCCTTCTCTACTGCATGTGCGCAGTTTTTCTAAAATAGAGTTTGACAAGCTAATAATCACGCTCTTAATCTCGTTCTAGCTTCATTTATTGCAGCATCTACTGCTGACGATATAGTCTCTATTCTTAACCATAATGTTCTTAGCCTTTATGATGCTCATGCTCCAATTCACAAGGTTAGATTGAAGCGTCCCTCAGCCTCATGGGTAACAGAAGGCGTAAGGTTTGAAATATCTAGACGAAATCGTGCTTTTCTTAGATTCAAGAGAGAAAAAACTGAACTGTTTTCTTTTAAAACAGAAATAGGTGAAATTGTTAGTACGTGCAACCAAACACTGATATTTCCTTTGTTGTTTTAATAACTCTTTCACGCCGAAGTGTGGAATTTTTTTAGAACTTTTGGTCGTCGCAGGCAAGCTGCATTGGATTGTGATCCTTCTGTATCATTTGGTGAAATAAACTAATATTTCGCTTCTATAAAAGTCTGCAATTTGCTCCAGAACTGTTATTATTATCCTTCTATGCAAAATCCTAAAATTTCGACCTTTGAATTCTCTTCAGTTTCTCAGAATGATGCTAAAAGTCTATTTTAGTAATTCAGTCAGAGGCGGTGGGTTATGATGAGATAAGTAGACATACATATGGTAGTATTTATAGTAGAGCACCTTCTTCCGGCAATGTCTCATATAATAAATTTATCCTTTGATTCTGGTCAGTACTCTAATCGTTGGAAAATGGCTTTTATAAGGATCCTCCCAAAATCTTCTGCTCCAATTCTTCTCAATCATTAGCGCCCAATAACATTCTACCGTTCTTTTTGATACTTTTTGGAATCTTGTATTTACAAGCAATTTTCTACTTTTATTTCGAAATATTGCCTACAGAGTATATATCATGTATCATGGGTTTTGTCCTTATAGTACCACTACTGCTTTAATTAACGTTACATATGACAAGTTATGGAAGAAAAAAGTAGCAGCACTGATACTAGTTGATTTCTCAAATGTTTTCAACAGGGTTGATCATGAAACCCTACTTTCCAACTGGCTCATCTAAATTTTATGCAATAATGAATTAGAATAGTTTATATCTTATCTTTGCGGTCGACAGCAGGCAGCCTGTGTAGGCTGAATTAACTCAACTTGAGCTGATGAGGAAGCTGGTGTGCCGTAAGGCGCAATTCTTTCTCTTATATTTTTTCCTGTCTTTAAAACTTTATTACCTCCATCTTTGATTGCTCGTACCATTTGTATGCCGATGACTTTCACCTATACATGCAAGCTGAAATTGAAGATATCTATAATGCTAATAGAAACCTAACGATAACTATAAGCTATTAAAGAATGGTCTACTCGTTATGGCATTTTGGTCAATCCCTTGAAATGCCACGCTATACTGGTGAGCTGCTCAAGGATGCTAGCTAAGACTAATCTTGCAGACGTACCTCCAATTTATTACAATGATATTACAATTCTGTTCAAAAATTTTGTAAAAAACATCTTGGCCTACACAGCACGCTGAATTACAAAACTCAGGTTTGAGAAGTGATATTTCCACGTTATTTTCTTTAAAACATTGTCTTCCCACAAAATCTAAGATCATGGTTGTTCAATCACTCATATTACCCGTAATTGATCATGCAGATGTGTTTTATCCGGATCTGTTCTAAGATCTTTGAACAAGCTGGAATAACTTCTCAATAACAGTGAAGATTTATTTTCAGGCTTCGCAAGTATGACCATATTTTGCAATATAGATCAGAGCAAAATTGCCTTGCAATCCAGCAGAGGCACCATTCAAGAAAATTACTTGTGATTTTTTTCCATATTCAATGACCTATCTCCGCCTTCTTATCTTAGGAGTAAATTACACTCTATATATCTCTATTTATCTTATGCTAGGATTCTACGTTCTTCTTCTAACAACAAAATCCGAATTCCTGTTCATTTAACAGAGTTGTAACACAGAATCTTCATTACAGTTTAGGCTACACGTTCTTAGAACTCCTTTCCCAATTACATCAGAAAAGCTCTGAATAAATATGTTTTTAAAAAGTTGGCACGTAATCGTACGCTTCGTACATAAATCAACTATGTCATATATCTTGCTAAACAGAGGTATTAATTAGTAGTTATTTGTATGTACAAATTATGTGTATGTGTATAAATATGTATATATTTATATATATGTATGTATAGGTTATATTTTTATTGCTTATTCAATAATTAATTTTTAAAGAATAAATGTTACAAACGAGCAGACAGTCTACCTGATGGTAAGTAGAAGCTGTGACCCATAGACATCTACATTTTTTCTTGATTAAGAATCAAAATGCAGATGTGTTGTCACCCCGGAAGACAAAGATGGAGTACCTCGTTCCCAGTAGTAAAGGGTCTCCGGTTCTCTACACTCACCATATGAAAACAGCCTTAAGCTGCTATTTTACACTTTTGGTTTCGATAATTATAATATGGACTATAATATGGGTTGACTGATAGAGAATGCCACAGGCATTAAGATTGCTTTTTGTATTCTTTTGGTTTAAGGAATGCAATAAAATATTAATAAATAAATGAATAAGAGTGATTTATAACCTAAGGGAAGAGAGATTTTAAAAGAAAATTTAAAGAAATAAATATATTAACTTTGAACTCCCAGTATAGTTTACTTAAATTTGATGTAATACATAAATTAAATTTATGTACAACAACAAAAACAAAAAAGTTTTATTTTAACTAATGATGTTCATTCTGTGCTATTCTGTCCTAATGCTATGAATAAGCAGAAACTTAATGCAATCGACTCCAGGACTCAGTAATTCCATCATTAGGCAATCAATACACGACCTGTATATCAAAAAGCTGATTTTTTTAATTTAATTATTTTTTTTACTAAGGAGTACATGATTGATAATATCCCCTGAAAATCAGGTGATCGTTACCATTCCGTTTCGAATCTTTTTCTTATTTAATTGTACAACATATAAATACAAATGTAAATTATGTTTTAAAAAGTTTCGCTGGTTTCCTGCAAGTTATTCTCAAGGCAGAAGTTTTTTCCGAACCAGTTATAAAAGCGTATCGTAAGTATATTGGATAAAAATTAATCTATTATAAAATACAGATTAAAGACGAACTAAGAGGTTAAAGAACGGGATCGATCACTAAGTTAATATGTTATAAAACATGTACAAAATAATTATACACTTACCACATATTTGAATACTGTTATATACATATATTAATTCTTCAATCATTTCAGTTTCGTTTAGCACTATAGCCATAGCGACAGGGTCCAATAAAGTCCAGGTTTTACTTGTAACAATTGACTTTTGTTCGAAGACATTGAGAGATTTTATTATTTTTGTTGGTATGGATCCTAGAACTGATGTTCGCCATTCCTGTAAAGAAATTAGTAATTATAAGAATATATTCTCCTTCTATTTCTTCATACGGCCGTTAAAGTACCAATTCTTGAAAATGACCTCTTTCATTGTATAGAGGTTTTGCTATAATCACCATGGTAACGCCAGTTAACAATCTACTTTATCAACATTACATTACATATCGCATTGAGTTCGTCCTAAGTTATATCTACTTTATCAACATGACTAGTGCATATTTTTTGTTTCCTTCCTTCCTTCCCTTTCCTACCGCACGCGCTGCCGCCGAGGTGAAAAAGAGGATCTCGGCGCGCGTCATTATACTAAGTGATATTACGCCATCCGCAACGCACGGCCACCCGTCGCGTCTTATGTACATTAACCGCAAACCGCGCAGGTCGAACATCGAGTTCTCCTGTTTATGTTTAATATTCACCGCATCAGACATTGTGTCTTTGTAACTCATAAAAGTGTGAGACGCCCCCGTAAGGGCAAAGGTGGAGAGTGTGGGACTTCACGAGACTGTTCCGAGAGTGCGTGTGCGCCGAACCACGTGGCGAGCTTGCTGTATAGCAGACACTCCAGGAGGAAGGCGCGGCAGCCCTCATCAGGTCAGTGCGTGCTATCCCACCTATTTATTTTCCCCTTTGCCGTATGCACGAAAATTACAGTCCACTAAATCTTTATCGAAGATACCTTAAGTTACTGGCGTCTCCATTTTTAATGGTCACTTCTCGCTGGATTGACCTTGACTTTCCGCCCTTATTAGATCGTTATCGTAATAAGCGTTTATATAATTAATTATTTATATTTTAATCCGACTTCGGATTAACCCAGCCCTTATTAGAACACTAGAATAGGTCCTAATAGGTGACATTCATAGTAATTTTAAAACTATATTCATAGAATGAATAAGCATATAATTATCTATATAAATTATTTGTTGTATGTTCACATCACGTCATCAACTTTTAACTACATCTATAGATTATACTGTTAAATTACATTTATTATTTGCACATATATTTAAGCATTATATTCGTTATAAATAACTTCATAATTATTATAAAAGTTAACAATTAAAGTTCATCGTTAACGAAACTAATATTTAATAATTCAACCGCGTAGCGAGGTCGCTTACAGACTACCCGCTTATAATTATATTATTTTTGCCGCATAACTTAAGTTGTAATGCCGCCTAAAAAACAAATAGCATCGAATAATAGCGATTCCTCGGATAATGAGGGCACACCTGATGCTGAGTTGGTTTTATTGTTAGCTAAACGAGATGCTTTATTTGAAATAGTGCAAAAAATATATGATATGTCCTCGGACATCCTCACAAACACTTCCACGATGGAGCGTTTTCTTGATGGAAGTTCTAATATTAATGCTTTACGTATTGAGTTTAAACAGGTCTTAGATAATTATAATTCACATTTATTAAAAATAAACTCTATTGCTAAACCTGATTATAACAGCCTCATTGCGTTTGAGTCTCTTTGCGGTAGAATAAATAGGCTTTATTTACAATATTCGCAATCTAATTCACAAAGTACTAGTACACCATCTAAAGCCAGATTCTCACTTCCGCCTATCGAACTTATGCCATTTTCGGGTGACATTCGCTCATGGCCTTTATTTTATGCTAGCTTTAAATCAACCGTCCACGATAACACATCGCTTACCGACGCTGAAAAGTTATACTATTTGCTAGGTAAACTAACGGGCAAAGCCCTATCTGTATGCTCAGGTATAACTCCTTGCGCTGAAAATTATAAAATTTTATTGCAAGCACTCGTTGACAAATATGAAGACCGGCGTATGCTAGCATCTACATATATTAATCAGATGTTCGAATTTAAGCCATTGCAATCGGCCACCGCAAATAATTTTGATTTATTTACTGATAACTTTATAAGTGCAGTGCGCGCTTTACAAAACTTAAAGTTAGATAATCTCGCGGACTTAATTGTTCTTCATATCGCGCTTAAGAAGCTGGACCCGGATACCATTCGCTCTTTCGAATATAGTCATAACTCGATGGTACCTACCTTTTATGATTTAGTAAATTTTATTAAGACCCGCTCCAAAGTTTTGCAACGCACCGATTCTAGTACAAATTCTAATAGCGCACCAAACAATCGACGAGGTAACGGTAATAATCGTCGCTGTAATAATACTTCGTCGCCGAAGTATCAGGCGTACGTAAGCACGACGACTAGTTGCTCAAAGTGTCTGTGCGATAATATTGTGCATCAACACCTATTTAAGTGTGCAGACTTTAATAAAATGACGCCGCAGGAACGATTTAAATGCGTAAAGATTAACAATGCATGTGTGAATTGTCTCAGTTTAAGTCATCGAGTGTCTAGTTGCTCTTCAAATTATAGTTGTCGAGTTTGTAAATTTAAACATCACACATTGTTGCACTTCCACCGCAGAAGCGATAATGCTTCCCCTGCGCTGGCGCGTTATCCACCGCTTCAGCCAGTTACACTGAAGTCTACAACCCCCGCGCCCGCACACTCGCCACCCCTCACCGCAGGTGCGCGTTCAGACGTCGCGCTGTGTACTTCGTTCAAGAATGTTTCTCAACGTTCACCGCCTCCCGCGCGCGCAAGTCGTTCGCAGAGAACTGTTTTATTATCAACCGCTCAAGAATTTGCTTACGATGCTAAGGGAGAGAAACAAATTATTCGTATATTATTAGACTCCGCGGCTCAAAGCCATTTTATGACTAAAGAGTGCTGTCATCGTTTAGGCGTTTAACAACACGATACCGAATGTACTGTAGTAAAGGGATTCAGTGGAGTTGAAAAAATTGTAAAATCGAAATCGATTGATATTAAAATTTTCTCACGATTCGACTCGAATGTTAACTTCAATATTTCAACGCTAGTTGTTGATCAAATCACCGACCTTTTGCCCACCGCTGTGGTAGACACATCTGTCTTATCACACTTCCATGGCATAAGACTCGCTGATGAATGTTATAGCATGCCTAATAAAATTGATGTTTTGATAGGCGCATCCCTTTTCCCGCACTTACTATATCCAGACGTAATTTATTCGTCTAACGACTTGTCCGGGCCCTCGGCTTTGAATACGGTATTTGGTTACGTTATTATGGGCTCAGTGCCGACACTTCAGGTAAATCATTCTTTAACGTGCTGCTCAGTTCTAGAGTCTCCTATCGTTGACAAATTAGTGCAACGATTTTGGGAGCTTGAACAGCCACCTTCCGCACCGCCCATTCAGTGTCCTTCAGACATTGAATGTGAAGAGTTTTATAAATCTACGACATCCCGCGATCCTTTTACTGGTAGATATATTGTTGGCCTGCCATTTAAAGATGACGTTTACTCTCTCGGAGATTCTTATGAAACCTCTCGACGACGATTCATGTGCTTGGAGAGGAAACTTCAAGCCTCGCCTACATTAAGGTTAGCATATGATGACGTCATAAAGGAATACTTAGCTAAAAATTATATATCCCCCGCACCGCCGTATGACTCTCATGAACCCGCTCCAATATATGTCATACCGCATCATGGAGTCTTACGCGAAGATAAGAAGTCAACGCGTCTGCGCATCGTCCTGGACGCTAGCAGTAAGACTAGCACTGGGCGATCATTAAATGATATTCTGCATTCAGGACCAAATTTGCAAGGCGACTTGTTCAATATAATTTTAACTTTCCGCTTACATCCAATCGCTATGACAGCCGACTGTCGCCAACAATTTCTGCAAATAGTTGTTCGCGATTCTGATCGTCGTTACCAATGCTTCCTATACCGCTTCCGTCCACAAGACCCACTTTTGTTATACCACTTCAATCGCGTGTGCTTCGGTTTAACTTCGAGTCCATACCATGCATTGCACACGGTAAGGCAGCTCATTGATGACGACGGCGCAAAGTATCCACTTGCGAGTCGTATCGCATTTACTTCGCTATATATGGACGACATCGCGTTCTCTATGCCCAGTGAATCCGAGGCCAGTGAGACCTCTCGGCAGCTGATAGACTTATTCAAGGGTGCCCAATGGGACCTGATAAAATGGCATAGCAACCGTCGATCTGTTTTAGATGACCTCCCTACTTCCCATAAAATTACAGGACAAGTAGAGTTCGATAAATCAATGCCACATAAAATACTAGGCTTGCATTGGTCTACCGATAGTGACGCCTTTTATTTTAAGATATCTGTTCCCGCTGATGTGACGTGCACTAAGCGCGCCATCTTATCTACTGTCGCTCGCCTGTGGGACATAATGGGTTTCGTTGCTCCCACAGTCGCGTACGCCAAATTGTTAATAAAGCAGCTTTGGCAACTTAATTTAGATTGGGACGACATACCACCACCGCCAATTATTAAGATGTGGAGGCAATTCTGTGCTGAATTACCAGCTCTTAATGATTTACGTATCCCGCGACATGTTGGTGTATCCAAAAACTGTACTGCGTCACTCCTGGGGTTTTCCGACGCCAGCGAGCACGCATACGGTGCCGTAGTCTACATACATGTAAAGAGCGTCAATGGTAACACCGTCCAGTTGATTTGTGCAAAGACTAAAGTCGCACCGACGAAACCACTATCTATTGCACGCCTTGAGCTTTGTGGAGCGGTTTTACTCTCAAAATTGCTTCGCAGAGTACTCGACAATTATTCTCTTGACCTTGCAATATCAGTCTATGCCTTTGTAGATTCAAAAGTAGCTCTGTACTGGATAAAGAGTTCGCCACACAAGTGGCAGACCTTTGTTGCACACCGCGTTGTTCAGATTACCGACAATATTCGCGCTGATAACTTTTATCATGTCGCAGGTACTGAGAATCCCGCTGACATACTTTCACGCGGCGTTACGCCAAATCAATTAGTTTCAAACCCCCTGTGGCTCCATGGGCCTCAGTGGACTTCGTTAGATGCATCTCAATGGCCTCTTCGTACTTTAGACAATGAGGTTATTGCAAATATGCCTGAGAAGAAGATTTTGTCGCACACTGTGTGCACATCCGTCTGTAATTCTGCGATTTATGAGCTCGCACTCCGCATCTCTTCTTGGAGTAAACTTCTACGTATAATTGCGTACGTGTGTAAGTTTGCTAAATTATTGCCCCGCCGCAGCACTACTGTAGTGACTGCTGATGATCTCAGTTTCTCTGAGGTTATAATCCTCCGCGCCCTGCAAAAACAGCATTTTTCAGTGGAATATTTAAATATTGAAGGTAACAAACCTTGCTCGCCCGCTTTCAATCGTTTAAGGCCTTTTATTGAGAATGGTTTAATCCGCATTGGTGGTCGTCTTTCGAACTCCGCATTAGATTACACGCAAAAACATCCAATTATACTCCCGCGCAGTGATCATGTAGTGAACATGATCATTGACTATTATCATATTAAAAATTTACACGCTGGGCCTGAATTGTTATTGTCATTGCTCCGTCAAAAATTTTGGATACTTTCCGCACGCCGCACTGTGAGAAGCAGAGTCTACAAATGTAATATATGTTTCCGGCTTAGACCCCGTCCAACTTACCCTTTGATGGCTGATCTTCCCCATAGTCGTGTAAGACAAGCTATTAAGGCATTTACACACACGGGCTGCGATTATGCCGGTCCTATCGCATACACTCCTGTACGTCGTCGTGGTGTACGCAGCGAGAAGGCGTACTTATGTGTTTTCACATGCCTCACGACTCGAGCTGTACATATAGAAATCGCTACAGATCTTAGTAGTTCTAGTTTCCTCGCTGCGCTTAAACGTTTCCTCTCTAGACGAGGGCCGATTCGGTTTTTATATTCGGATAATGGAACGAATTTTAAAGGTGCCGCTTCGTATCTTCGCGATCTCTATAAATTTCTAAACGTTGAATACCGCCCAAAGCTTGAGCAAGAGTGTGCTGAGAATCGTATAACATGGAAGTTCATCTGTCCCAACTCTCCTCATTTTGGAGGCGCCTGGGAGAGTATGATCAAAGTCGTAAAAACGCATCTGTTCCGAGTTATCGGACATCAGTTACTTTCATACGAAGAGCTTAATACTGTTCTTGCGCAAATTGAGTGCTTGCTAAACTCGCGGCCCTTGACAGTATTAAGTTCTGATCCTGCAGAGCCTTCAGCTCTTACTCCGAGTCATTTTTTGAATACCGCACCTTTATTGTCATTACCCGCACCCAAAGTCAAATCTGACTCTACCAGTCTGTTACACAGGCATTCTTTACTGGATAAATTAGTTCAGTCGTTTTGGGACCGGTGGAGGACGGAATACCTTCACGGATTACAAGTTCGTCAGAAGTGGAACACCCCGTCTACGGCTATCGTACCAGGCATGGTTGTAATTGTGATAAATGATAATGAACCGCCCCTTGCTTGGCCATTAGCGATTGTCGAGTCTGTTCATCCTTCGAAGGATGGCGTAGTTCGAGTAGTGACCGTGAGAACTACTAAGGGAACATATCTCCGTCCTGTTGCTCGTATTTGCCCTCTCCCAAGACAATAAATCACGATTATTTTGATTATAATTATTTATCTAAATTAGGAATTAAGTTTATATTTATATATATTAAAAAAGTATTAAACCGCAATATTACATTTATGTATACATTTTCTCGCTTACCAAGTAAGGTTAGTAGATGAGACATGCGCATTGAGCGCATCCTCTCACTTTATATACCGCTTATTTATTTGTTTTCCTTTTACTTTTTATATTACGGTTGTCTTTTAAAGGTGACCCTTTAAGGGCGGGAGGAAATGGTAACGCCAGTTAACAATCTACTTTATCAACATTACATTACATATCGCATTGAGTTCGTCCTAAGTTATATCTACTTTATCAACATGACTAGTGCATATTTTTTGTTTCCTTCCTTCCTTCCCTTTCCTACCGCACGCGCTGCCGCCGAGGTGAAAAAGAGGATCTCGGCGCGCGTCATTATACTAAGTGATATTACGCCATCCGCAACGCACGGCCACCCGTCGCGTCTTATGTACATTAACCGCAAACCGCGCAGGACGAACATCGAGTTCTCCTGTTTATGTTTAATATTCACCGTATCAGACATTGTGTCTTTGTAACTCATAAAGGTGTGAGACGCCCCCGTAAGGGCAAAGGTGGAGAGTGTGGGACTTCACGAGACTGTTCCGAGAGTGCGTGTGCGCCGAACCACGTGGCGAGCTTGCTGTATAGCAGACACTCCAGGAGGAAGGCGCGGCAGCCCTCATCAGGTCAGTGCGTGCTATCCCACCTATTTATTTTCCCCTTTGCCGTATGCACCAAAATTACAGTCCACTAAATCTTTATCGAAGATACCTTAAGTTACTGGCGTCTCCACACCATATCTGGCAAATGAATTTGCAACCTTTGCAACTCTTCCTCGTCATCAAATAATATAAACTAATATATAATAATCTTTTATTATGTTGAAAACTGTTGACAACACACAACCAAAAATGAGTCACACTTATAATTTTCCATGTATTTTTCCTTTTTAAGATACTATGTGTCAAACTTCAACAAATGTCTGCATGCGGTACTCCATGCTGATGGTCATTTAAGTTTCTATTGAGCAAGTAATGCCGAAAACTTATCCCAAAAAGCCAAACTCAAATCCTCCAAATTGTACGTTGTGAATGTACAATTTACCCGACTGCCCTGCCTGTCCTGGGTGTAAGAAATATTTTTAAGGAAAGCTTTACAAGCTGGCACTTTCTAGAAAAAAAAACCTTTGTTCAGCAGTGGACGGAAGCAGTCTGAATAAGAAGAAGTATCCTTACCCATTAGTTATACTTGAAGCTGAAACAAATGTATTGGTATTAATTAAAGATCTCATATTGATAATCTTATCTTTTTTCGTTTATGGTCGGGTAAATAGGTATTGTTTATGAAAAACCAAGTGGAAAATGAAAAAAAATATTCAAATCTTCTATTGTCAAAATCAAACTTCTGAGCGGAGGTTTGGTCTCTCTAATAAAAAAAATAAAAACTCAACTCACCGCACTAATGTTATGTGACTTAAGTACTTGGGAGAACGGGATCACCGTAACTTTGTCGTAGTGGTTATTCTGTAATACAACCTTATACGATTCTACATCCACGAGAGCATTAAATTCTGGTTCTTTGTACTCTTCGCCTGGAAAAGAAAACAAAAACGAATGATAACCTAACGATAACCTAACTCTATCTTTGTCATCAAATCATCGATTATAATAACAATACCATCGCCGTTGAGTATGCGCGCAAACAAATCTATAGTGAAGTATAAACCAATCTCAGATCTATTCGGTACAATAAAATTATGTTATATATACTTTAATAAAATTAAAATTATGAAATAACTCTGACCTTGATTGTCATACATGTAAACCTTAAACCATGAGAAAGGAGTATCAAATTTTAAAACATTTTTATAGAAGTTAAATTGAAAAGAAAAAAATTTAAAGGTTCTTTTAGAAAGTGCTAGCTGGTACACCTTTCCTTGAAATTATTTTTACCTTACATTTTTATGGAAGTCAAATTTTTATAGAAGTTAAATTTTTATAGAAGTCAAATTTAAAACATTTTTAAAGAAGTTAAATTTACAGCCCATAAATGTTCCACTACTGGCGCGGGCCTCCTTTCATTGCTGAGAGGGGTTTAGGTTGAGGTCTTCGAAATATTTTTTTTATTTCTCAGTCATGCAGGTTTCCTCACGATGTATTCATTCACCGCAAAGCACGTTGTAAGTCAGCATTAAAATTGAAATTAACAATTTCGTTGTTGCCTACCGACGAGGACCGAACACGGGTTACTCGCGTTCTGTAAAATTCACAGTGGCAAACGATCACCTACTGGTGAGTAAACTTTTTGTCTATTGACACCTTGTAAAATATATCCAAAATTAATAATGAAAATGCCTTGTCATCCATAAGAACTAAGATAGAATACATCGATACCATCCTAACTTCCATCATACGAACAATAGTCACTTCCAAGCTAGTATTTATGAGCCAACACACTCGTGTTACAGATTTGATCTAGCTACAGAGCGACTCCATTGCTTCTGAGATTATATCATCACACAAATAACGACAAACTTTTATCTTTATCACTCTAGTGTAAAAGTAGAAAAGATAATGATTTCTTATATTTACGCGAACACTACACATTGAAATAATACGAGTTTTTACGGAATTTATCGCGTATATTTAACTTTTTAATACCCGACGTTTCCAGAGCTTTACAGCACCCATGGTCACGGGAAGGACTGAGATGTTTAACGTCCAGATGTCATAGTTAACTGCGGTTACCATAGATTAAAATTTAACTTTTGTTCCGATCTACACAGTATGAACTTATGGTATCATGAAGTCTGGCAGTTGTATGCTTGGGTTGGGATTTAATTTTATTTATTATAGGATCCCAAGCAGATGGTAATAACCCAGCCATCTTCTCTATTGAAATTAGGATGTTTTTTGATTTCAATAGCCTCGCGAATCATCCTTGGAAGGAATCGGTGTTCTTTAGCGAGGATTTGTGGTCTATCAAATCTGATGTAGTGACGGGGGCGATCCTGTACATGTTCACAGACTGCAGACTTCCCGGAGCGTCGATTCTTCACATCAGCTATATGTTCTTTGACGCGGGTTTTAATTGATCTTTTAGTTTGTCCTATGTAGGAGAGACCACATTCACAATCACAATCATCACAATCAAGACACACTTGACTGATGGTAAAAACTGACCAATCTTCTTCGGCGGCTTGAAGTATGTTTTGATGGAAGCGCGCTTCAAGATGTAGCCAATCTACTTAATTTACTAGCATCAATGTAGTAGCTCTGTCGGCTATCAAGTCGGCTTGTAACGCAAAATTGTAGCTTAATGCTGCTGTGTTTCGTATGGTGAGTGTAGAGAACTGGAGACCGTTTTTACTGGAGACGAGGCATTCCATATTAGTCCTTATGGATGACAAAGCATCTGCATTTTGATTCATAATCGAGAACAGGCTACAACAACCACTTACCATCAGGTGGACTGTGTGCTCGTTTGTCACTCTATCCTATAAAAAAAACATAGCGTTGCAAGTATCGCTATTTGGCGTATAAATAGGTAAGATGGTGTTAGCTGTGTTAATGGTTTTGTGACCCATTTATTTATTTATTTATATTATAGAATAAGCGTGACAAGTGAGCACACAGTCCACCTGATGCTAAGTGGATGTAGCCCATAGACATCTATATTTATCCTCGATAAAGAATCAAAACGCAGATGCGTTGTCACCCCTGAGGACTGAGACGGAATGCCTCGTTTCTACAAAAAAAAAGGTCTCCGGATCTCTAAACTCACTATACGAAACACAGCAGTATTGAGCTACTATTTTGCGCTATTATTCTGGTAGAGCGTGGCCCTTCTCCGGTCGAGCCGACCCATTCGTTTTACAAGCATAATACAGCTGCAGCGTGCCTCTACCACGTGCTACAAATGCAGATGCAATATCACTCATGTGGATATTATTCTGCACTAACGTTATATATAGTCAAGGTGCATGCTGAACATGAAACTTCATGTTTAAGTGGGACGCAACTGAATTAAACTAAGTGAAACTGATGTATTGTAACTAGCATTTTCACTTACTGTAAATATGACCGGCTGCTACGTACAGTTGTGAAAGTCGACCAATAAATCCAGGGTCTAATTTAATTGCTAATGCGATATTGGTTAATGCACCTAAAGCTAAAACAATTAATTCACCTGAAAACATAACACATTTTTTGTATTTTTTGCAATTTTAGTTCAGCAATAAGAATGAGGGAGGAAAAAATTTGTCGTTAAAAATTTTAGAAAATGTCACAAAGACATAAACGTCCGACATAAAATGGCTAGACCGTAGACGGAGAGTATCGTGTTTAATAGGATAGGGTGACAAACGAGCACACAGTCCACCTGATGGTAAGTGGTTGCTGCGGCCCATAGACATCTACATCTGTCCTCGATTACAAATCAAAATGCAGATGCGTTGTCACCCGTGAGGACTAAGGTGGAATGCCTCGTCTCCAGTAAAAATGGTCTCTGCTACCCTACACTTAAACTACTATTTTACGCTGGTATTGTCTATGTCGCTGTATATGGTCGAGCCGACTGACTATACTACTAATATAACTACAGCGTGGCTCTACCACGTATAGATCATTTTATTATAAAACCAAAGTTACAAATGAACCACGAGTCCACCTCTTCATCTTCAAACACAGGCGCGTTGTCAATTCTGAGGAGAAAGACGGGATTCCTCACAGTTTGTTGTTATATTGGCTTTCTAAATATTTCATACGGAAACACGGAAGTGTAATTGGTATTAGGTGCACCTTTATCTGCGGTATTAAAATCCCTGTAAAGTGTGGTTTTGCCTAAAGTAAAGACCCAAGTCCAGCTGTGGAATTATGCATACTGATGTTAATGAAATAGATAAATAGTTGTTGTTACATAAAGAAATTGTTTTTGTTCTAAGGGACTGTTTAATAGTCCATCATTATCATTAGTATCATAACAGCCAATCACAAGTTCTTTATTAAACACTGTCTACAAAGCACGGTCTTGATCTTAATGCAGCTGATGCTGCTCCTTTTCCTTATCAGGCAATGAATTTTCCTTATAAGTCTTCCGCTCATATTAACCAATGTCTACTATGTATTTTCCTCATACCATAAACTTTTGCAAACACGTTCCTGAGCCTTCTGCATGATTTACGTGAAGTTATAAAAATGGAAATCCAAATCGAGATATCGTGATACCTACGGCTTCGTAAACGAGTTCTACGACTACAAGTATAAAATATTGTTTATGACTATTAAGATATCACGACTAATAAATCTACTCACACAAAGTAATTCATATTTGTTCTTAATTATGGTAAATAATATTTTTTTAAATAACGGTTTATTTTGTTCTTAAACTTGCCTTCAAATTTTTTGGACAGTTCAATCAAAGCTATTGCTGCGTGTTCCGGTTGGGGTTTAATAGCTTTATAGTCAACGAACTCAGTTTCGCTGTCACCCAATCCATCAAAACCGAAAAAGTGGTCGGATGGAATATCATATATTAGAGAAAAGTTGCTCCCTCTATAGATTGGTACCTGAAATTTATTTAAAAAATATTATTTTTGCTGCATAAAAAGTCTAGATAACCCTCCTGTGTTAGCGTTCAGACACAATAAAAGGCACGTACGTTCTATCGTATATAATCTCTGATCATTGAATTTTATTACACAGGGTTATTTTTCAAAGAGTAGCCAAATTTTAAACTTAAGTTCAAATATATAAATATATAAAAAAGGCTTCTACTTTTATACAAGCGTGTGATTAACCACAAGGGTAGTCTCTACTCTCACACTCTTAGCCCGGTGGTACGGTAATCCGACACGACCGAAGTGAGACCAACATGATCATAGGCTTTAAATGTTTTCCTAGGTACGGGGCTAAAAAACTACCAACTTCCTGACTCTGGGCTACTTACTATTAACTGATTTTGGCTTGAGCCAGGATTCGAACACAGTATCAGCCGTCACGTTTACGACTACAACACCAACGAGACATTCATTAATAATATCTCTGTACATATTACATAATAAATATATAGAGTTTGTGAGGTGAGAGGTGTAGTAGACCACACACATATTTTATTGTATACTACTGTATATATTTTTTGTTTTATAGAAGAGGGGGCAAACGAGCATGCAGCTCACCTGATGGTAAGTGACTACCGTCACCCATGAACAACCGGAACCCCAGGGGAAATGCAGGTGCGTTGCCGGCCTTTTAGAAAGGAGTACGCTCTTTTCTTGAAGGTTCTTAACTCGTATCGGACTGGAAAAGTCGCCGGTGGTAAACAATTCCACAGAGAAATTGTACGAGAAAACTCCTAGTTAAACGCACAATGGTGGACAGCCAAGCATCCAGATGGTGAGGATTGTATCGGGAATTTTGAATTTGGGCATAATTAGATATAGTCCAATAAAAGACACAGAACCAACAGCACGTCTCCTCATTGACACCCAACATAAATACAGTAGCAAGAGACAATGAATATCGGACCAAAATACCCCAAGGTAAATTACCTAGACTGGTGATGGCGAATACTGTCAAGTGTGCGAGGCATCTCGTGTCTGCGATTTTTGGCCAGATTGTCAAGCACGCCGGTTAAGGTTTAAAGCGACCGTAACAACACTTTACTGTTACGGTCTAATAGCATCAGCTTTAAAATTAAATAAATACGTCTTTAAATAAATAAAATTAGGAAAAAAATGATACAGTACATCGTTTCTGTCGGCAATTCCCAAAAACTTTTGCGTATTACTGAACGTTTGTGGCTCATCAACATTTCCATGCGTAGTTGTTAGTGCAATGACTGGAAATCTGTAATGAATAATATTCATTTAAAAAGATAATAAAATAGCCGTACATACCCGTAGTAAAATTCCCGTGCAACCACACCTAGGCTAAGATCTGTTTCCGATGGATACTACAGATGATGTGGACGATGTTAAAGTTCAAGTGAAGTCCTCTAATTAGCAGGGAGTAAAGCAAACATTATAGGGACACCTTGATCTTGTTGCTCTGTTAATCACGAGTGACGTTTGTGCGGAGCGAGATTTCGCCACCCCCTCCCACTACCCCTCTTTGGGAAGAATGGGGTCTTTAGTGAATATCTACACCAAAGTTAAGCTGCTGGGCTAGTCTCTAATTCGCTACCAAGAGTTTGTAGTACTTCCCCATCCGTGCAACATCAAAAGCTACCGTGTTTTTCTACCGCGTAAAAATTAGTGGGTGCAATTCGAATGCATGTTATTTAAAATATATTTTCTTGACAATATATTATATAAAGTCGTCGTTACATTATATTCGTAGCTATCCCCTATTGAACTACTGCCTTGAAATTAATATTTTTGCTTAACTGATGTGAAATATATGTAAATAATTTTTATGTTAAAAGTGGAAAAAAAAATTTAAAAAATACATGGCTTTCCAACCTTGAAATATGATAATTGACTACCTTAATTTATTTATACATGCAATTAACTAATATTTTATTATGTATGGCAATATTATTTTTTTTTGTATTGTTTAATATTGTAACCGGCTCGTTTTTATTGAAATGATGACTTAAAACCTGTATTTAGATTTAATTTATTTTTATTGGACTGGAGGAATTGACACTTCAGATGAAAGTGTTATTATCTTAATCATGAATGACATATTTATTTTTATATATATATATATATATATATATATATATATATATATATATATATATATATATATTATTTATATTTTAATAAATTTTAAAATCAAAAGTAGGTAATCAGTACAGATTTTCAATTTAATTATGTACAATTGTTTGCGGGACCTTCAGATTAAAGAACAATCTATAATTTCCAATAACAATCAAAACAAACTAAAATAACAATCCGTCAGACCGTGTAACTACTATCTAGTAGTAGTAAGTCTAGTTTACCTTCTAGTTTCTCTAGCAGACTTGTTCTTCCTTAATTTTGCTTTAGGAAGCATTTGCACTATATAAATTTATAACTTCCTAAAATTTTTTACAAACGAACCTTGTAAAAACTGATTCTATAGCATAATGCACCCGTTTTTAAAGATCTGTTCTGAAAATGAAGAAGATTAATTATATATTATGGTTGCAGCACGAATGGGTCGGCACGACCGGGGAAGAAACTCGCTCTTACAGAATACCAGCGTAAAATAGCAGCTTAATACTGCTGTGTTTCGTATGTTAGGTGTAGAGATACAAAGACCATTTTCTACTGAAAATGAAGCATTCATGGATGATTTTATTCTTAATCGAGGATAAATGTAGATTGATTTAAACCACCAAGCTTCCATTAGAACATTCTACAAGCCGCCGAAGAAGATTAGTCAGTTCCTACCATCCGTCAAGTATCATATTCCTCTACAAGATGTAGAAGTGTACAAGCTTGATTGTGAATGTGGTCTCTCTTATATAGGACAAACAACAAATCTATTAGAACCCGCGTAAAAGAACATATAGCTGATGTGAAGCATCAACGTTCCGGGAAGTCTGCAGCTTGTGATCATATCCTAGACGGCCCAACCATTACATCAGATTTGATACACCACAAATCCTCGCGAAAGAACACAGATTCCTACCAAGAATGAAACGTGAGGCTATTGAAATTAAAAAATACATCCTAATTTCGATAGAGAAGGAGGCTGGGTACTACCACCTGCTTGGGACCCTATAATCAATAAAATTAAAACTAAACCCAAGCATACCACTGCAAGACCTCAGGACATAATCAGTTCGTTTTGCATAGATCGGACCATAAACAATAATTAAAGAAGCTGAAGGTACTCCGGGTTTAACAATGACATCGGGACGTCAGTCACCTAAGTCCCCCGTGACCATGGGTGCTTAAAAATAAAAATGATTAAAAGTATAATTAAACGCGATAAAATCCGTAAAAGTAGTTTTAATCAACGTGTAGTGTTCGCGTAAATATAAGAAATCATTTTAAATGTAGATGTCTACGGGCCACAGAATCCACTTACCATCAGGTGGACTGTGTGCTTGTTTGTTACCCTTACTCTAAAAAAAATTAAATTTTTTAATTTGTATATTATACTTACCGTGTAATGGCGGTGTAAAAATATCCACTACACTATTAATATCTAGTCAGTATTGAAAGAGGCGACAGAGAGAAACTAAACCAATATATGGACAGCAGCACCTTTGTGATAACCGCTGAATGAAAGAAACTGTGGTAGCCGCGACACACATGCTAAGCATAGAAACTGTAGCAAATATCCCACATATGAGACAGTCTATGGGTGAGGTATATGTTATGCGGTGGACTTTTGATAGGCTGTAATGATCATTCTGTGCTTATTGATTTGACATCGTCTCTGAAAATTCGGTTGAGCGGTGGCTATTTTGGCTGCGGTGCTGGGGCCGCTGACTATATGGTACCAATTCTTGTCGGAGCCAATATTTCGCTAATATTTTTTCAGGCCATATTGCATGGTGGTCAGTTCTTTAATAAGAAACCTGGACCATCACAAAGGTATTGAGAGAAAAACTTGCAGTGACACAAAGAGCAATAGTGAGGAGTATGACCGGCTATAAAAGACAGGATAAGATCAGAAATATTGACCTTAGGAATTTAACGAAACTTACTGATATACTCAAACGAATCGATCAATAGAAGTGGAGATGGTCAGGACATATGATGCGTGACAAGATGGGAAAATGGAGCTGGAGAGTAACAGAATGGTATCCAAGGGACAGCAAAAGAAGACGAGGAAGACAGCATTCAAGGTGGGAAGACGAAATAAAACTTACAGCAGGACCAAACTGGAGAAGGGTTGCTCAAGATAGACAACAATGAAAATCGTTGGAGGAGGCTTTGCGAATAGATACGCCGAACTAAGAGACATTTTATATTTAGTAGATTCTTTTGTCTTAAGTTTTAATGTTAAATGCTATTAGATCGGAATAAAGGGCTTTATTATTATTATTATTATAATAATATTTTGTACATATCTATATTCTCCTTATTAAAGAGCTAACTTAAAACCTAATCACACGGGCCGAAGCCAAGCGTGAGCAGGTGCTAGGTGATGGTGTAAGCAGAGGTGACGGATGACGTGGTGAGGAATTTGCGTGTGAGTCGGCAGGTGTTGAGAATGACAGCTTTCTGCAGGGTGTGAAGTGTGTGTTGGGGTACTTGCAAAATATCTAGACTGCGTTGTAGGCTTTTAGGTATAACTCCGGTAGATGAGATAACTATTGGGACTATATGGATAGTTTCTGCTCTCCATTGACGCTTGAGTTCTATAGCTAAATCTTGATATTTTGTAAGTTTTTCAGCTATGGTGGATTGAATGTTATGGGTGTTTGGTATGGCAATGTCAATAAGGTAAGTAGTTTTGTTATTTTTGTCATACACTGTGATATCGGGCCTATTGAAGTGAATAGTTTTATCCGTGATAATAGTCCTGTCCCAGTAGATTCTATGATTATTGTTTTCTAATATAGTGTCCGGCTTATATTTGTAATATGGTGTCATTTTTTGTATGAATTGAAATTTAAGGGCAAGATATTGGTGTATTATGGAGGCAACCTGGTCATGCCGATGCTTATAGTCGGTTTGTGCAAGGGCTCTACAGGCGGATGTTATGTGTTGTATGTTTTCGGGGCTAGAGTGGCAATGTCTGCAAGTATCAGTGGGGAGGTTAGGTGCACGTATTATGTGTCTCTGGGAGTTTCGGGTATCGATGACCTGGTCCTGGATCGCTAACATGAATGCCTCCGTCTCTGGGAAGAGTTCACCGCGCCTCATCCAGGCGTTCGACACTTTTTTGTCGACATGTGACAGCTGCAGGTCGTGGTAGTGCCTTCCGTGTAGGGACTTCTGTTGCCATGAGGCCATCTTCTATTTTAAGTCAGTGATCCGGTCACTGCGTTGTGTGTTTCGGTCCGCGAGGTTAAGTGGTGTGAGGCGTTTGTCGGCTAAGGTTACTATTTCGTGGAGAAGTGAGTGTTCTGAGCGTTGATGGAAATATTGTCAAAGGGATTTGATTTGTTTATTGTGCAAGTTGAGGACATCTATTACACCTCGTCCTCCCTCGGATCTTGAAAGAGTCATCCTTTCACGTCATCCTTTGCACGCATGATCTAGGGTGGTGCTTGCTGTGAGTCGTTAGAGTGGTATTTGTAATACGTTGCAGATTGATAAGGTCACCTTGAGTCCAGTTTATTATACCAAACGAGTATGTCAGTATGGGGATTGCGTAACTATTGATTGCTTTTAACATGTTGCGGGAGTTGAGTTGAGACCGGAATATACTATTGAGCCGATGTTTAAATTTCTTTTTGAGACCTTCTTTCGTTTCCTTTCGATGGATATGTCGCGCTTGTTGGAAACCTAAGTATTTATATGAGGCGTGGGATTCTAGGGGTTCAATCGTGTCTCCTGTTACTAGGCTGTAGCTGTTGGGGTTAATTTTTCCATTTTCAACCGAGAAAGTTTTGCACTTTTCGATCCCAAACTCCATATGAATGTCGTTTGAGAAAGATTGGGTGATGTCTGCGAGGTGATGCAATGACTGTGTAGTGTTACTGTATAGTTTTATGTCATCCATGTACATTATTATTATTGCATGGTGGTGGTGAGATTGTTTCTTTTTTTCCTATTTCCGATACTACATTCAAGCCTTAATCACAACAGATTGGCCTTTATTCCAATGACGACAAATGAATGTTGCATTCCTTTCAACCCCCTAGCAGTCTCATGAGACCGCGGCCATATTCCGTCAAATCCCTAGCGGTCTCATGAGGTCGCACTCACCCTCAGCACTTTAACCCATAAAAACGTATATATAGAGACTACTTTTCAATGAAGAAGTTTGGCATTATATAATCAATATAAAATGTTCTATCCTCTAGTGCAATAAAAAAAAACTGTTATCCTATGAATATTTATTTATAATCTACGTTTATTTCGTACGCCATTTTCGCGTGAATGTTATTGGTATGGAGTGTAAAAGTAAGGAGTACCAACTCCCATAGTAAAATAGTTGAAAAAGTGGTCATCTGTAAGCAGTAAATAACAATTCAAAAAGTCTTCACAACAGCCCTGGAGTAGCTACTGGGATGAATTGAACTTAGCAGTTGTCGACGATTTAAGTGTGCTGCTAAACTGCTCAGTAGTTCTAAAATCTTAAATAATAAATATAACCTCGAAAAATTCGTCTATCCCACTAATATTTTTCGGTGCGTTCTTTAAAATTTTCCGCGTAGCTATAGTGGCGCCACCCTTATTTAACGGTTTTCTATGGACACTTTTTAATACACTGTCTGTACTCCTTACTTCTACACTCCATAGTTATTGTATTGAGTTTTGGATTTTTCTAGTGTTTTATTAGTGTTTAAGTATAATGTTTTATTATGAAATTGTAATGAAAGTTTTTGTGTGAATATAATTTATCTTTTCACGTAAATAATTTCGAGTAATATATATTGAAATAATTGTGAGTTTCACGGTGCTGACATTCGCTTGGTATGTTTTTATTGTTATCAAAATACAATAAAATATTTTAGAGGTAAAACCTGACCTTTGTTTATACCACAAGATAGAGAATTATGTATAGATTTTATAATGCTAAACTTCTTCATAGAAAAGTAGTCTACAAATATAAGTTTTAATGGTTTTAAATGCTGTGGGTGGGGCGCATGGGATTTTTATGACGCTTGAAGGGCTTCATTACGGGCCGTATATATAATATAGATGTATAAAAATGAATTCCTGTCCGTTAGTCTCGCTAAAACTCAATAACGGGTCGACCGATTTTGGCGAAATTTTTCGTGCGAGTTTAAATAAGTCCTTAGATGATTCAGATTCACGTTTGCACCCGTTAGGTGGGGTTGTTGTCGAATTCGTGCGAAGTGCGCGTATCGCTGGTATTATAAAAAAATACTGATTAATAAACTAACTTAAGCCGACACCACTTTAAACATGAGTAGTTCATAAGTTGTTTAACCGGTATTTTGTTTTATAAATGGATTTTTACTCACTTTTTATGTTATAGAACAAGTTGTAAGACAAAAAAACTTGCTTTTAAATATACAAATCAGGCTTGAGACTAATGACATGTCGTTCACGTTTGATTATATTCAGCAGGAAAAAAAAACATTATATTCGATTAGCGATGTTCTTTTGTGCAAATCAGCATGATGACACACACATATTTGAACAGGTAAATATTAAATAAAATGGCATTTTCAGAATTTATATTATCATCATTCTTTCACAAGTCCACTGCTTATCATAAGCGTCGAGGAATGACACAAAACGCGATCATAAGCCACTTCGTCTATTAAATTCCCGCATTTATTTTATCATAATATTACAAATAAAAAAGTCGTCTACGGTGCGACCCGAAAAGTCTACAGGACTAACTTCCCAGTGGAAATAATAAAAAATATCATATGTTTTAATATTTTGTACAATTTTTCATTCGTCACAAAGAACGACTTGACCGATTTTGCTCAAAATTTAATGAGGTCTTACATAATTATGCGTCAAATGAAACTGGTCCCATGTCAATATCACTCGTTGTTCTCGAGATATACGAGGCGAAAATTGAATCCGAACATACATACATACATACGTACATGTGCACACACGAACATCCTCTTAAAAATCATACGTGGAGATATATTAAAATTTCCGATTTGCAAAATCGGACCCATTACAATAACTTCCCACTGGGAAGTTAACTAGCCCTATTTAAAAAATAGTAATAAAAAAACCCGACTGTGTAAAATATTTACTAAAAAGAGAAATAATTTATAGCCAATATCACTCATAATGAAGACGTATTCTAACGATAGCTAATTGTTTAGGCTACTTAGTGATCGATGGGCTACACACATAAATACTCTTGTTAAACACTTTCCCCTTCTTGGGCAGTCAGGTAATAAGAATAAATCTTTAACTAATTAATAACAATTTTTTCTTTAGAAGTGATTTTGTAACCATTGAAAAAAAATATGTTCAAACTTTAAATGTTGCTATGTGCGGTCGAGTAAAGAAAATCCATCGCCACATTTAGGGCCGATCCTTATTATAATGCCGTTTACAGTTCGTTCTCCGTCCGACCTCGGTATGATAAAATATTATCAAGTAAATAATATGTGTGTGCATTCATACTATCCGTAACAGTCAAGTTTCGCTCGAATCCCATTCCATGTATAATAAATCAGACCGAGATCAGACTGAGATCGGACTGAGAAAGAACTGTGAACGGCAAATGAGGATCGGCCCTTAGTCCCCTGGGTAAGTTCCTAAGAGTCATCTACAGCACTGCCAAGAAACTCTTATAACTTCCGATTTATGGCAGTTTAACCCTGTAGTTTACGCCAGACGGAGCTGTGACTGGCTCCAGCGTCAAAGGTGCGAAACCTCTTAAATATTGCGGACGTCAATGAACCTGCCAAGCGTAAAGATTAAATCAAATCCTACCTAATAGCCCCTCTACACATTGGGCCAACGCGATGGCCCACTATGATGGGCCAGCGTGTGGAGGGCGTGGTTGTGTCGGATGGCTTACGCCGCATGCGATGGTCTTGGGGATGGCGACGATGTCGGTTTTTCCGCCGCACATCAAAGGCAGGGCCAGCGATGGTGGTACGCATCTGTGTTATCACACGTGGCCCATTCCATTCCACAGTTGTGCGCGCTCGACGGTTGCGTGTGGACGTTCGTGCTTTGTTTATTAATTAACGAATAAAAAATGACGAATATGTGGCCTCTTAATAAAGTTATACATATTTTTTATTTTTTAATAATTAATTAATGATTATTTATTAAATTATTAATAATTAGTTATAATTATTTAATTAGTTTTGTTTAAAGAAAACTTAAATTGACTCAGGACATATTTAGTTCTATTGCGATGGATAGAAGATAACATCCACCATTTTCTAAGCCATTTCTTTTTGATAACTCTATTCTTGTGCACATTAAAAAAAGACAATAAAAAATGACATGTTGTATAAATATAATGCCGCAGCTAATTCCTCCACGTCCATCTCGTAAAACGTTTCGATTACAACTGAATGTCGCCATCGTGTAGTTGCGTTTCAACCATCGCATGGCCATCTCGCTGGGCCGGCGTTGGCCTATCGTGTAGAGGAGCTATAAAACGAGAGATACCCATTTTCAGTAGTGGCTTTTAGAGCTGATGATGATGATGAAGAATAACGGTAAACGAAGCACTCACCCATTAAAGTATTTTTCATTAAGCAATGCCATATATACAGCGATCGCATCATCAGCGCCTCCGTCATGGTCTATGACTAGTTTTACACCTGGAGCAATTGTTTCGAAGCTGAAATTCAAGCGTTTATCTTTTTACATTCATAAAAAAAAAATAACCTAGCAGGTGTTTTTCTGTCAATTAAATCCAAATCAAAAGCAACGTCTCACAAGCGCAGTGCCTCAGAGTTTGGCTGCGCCGATGTAGGGCCACGGATTCGAAATAATTGACCCTGATCAAGGTTTATTCATGTGCAATTGAGGTTTGTGTATTTTTTTATAGGATACCGGTATATAGGTATAAGAGATTCTTATGAAAAGTCCCAATTGTTACGAAGTAAAAATAAAAAAAGATATTTTTATACACATTATCGTAATTGCATGTTGTTTATATATTGAAATAAAAACAGAAACAGAAACCTTTTTTATTCAATATAGATAATAAATAACACTTATTGAAAGTCAATCATTTGTATAATTTACGATTTGTCATCATTTATTTACAAAAGTTCATTTGATTACAAGCAAAGTAAATTTACAATCAATATACTCTTATATGGGCCCATTTAGGCCTCTCCTCTCTCCCTGATGGGAGAATTTTGGAGCTATTAGTCCAGTGTCTGAGATGCAGAGTTCTCAGATATGCGGGTTTCCCTGCGATGTTTTTGTTCACCGATAAGCACGAAGTAAACCAGCACTTTAAATTGCAATTAGATTTCATTGGTGCCAGTGGGAATCGAACCCAAGCTTTTCGCACTCCTACTGAAAAATTTACGGATGGCGCTTAGCCCATGAACTACCACGGCACTTTATAAAATAACATATTAAAAACTCCTATTAAAATTATAAAAAAACAAATGCGAAGAGAAATACCTTGGAATGAGCAACAAAAACACGAAAATTAACATCGTAATGATATGTTAAAACTAGTGTCAATAAAAAAAATCAACGTACTAAGGTTCAATAACTATTATTATAAATATTTTTAACTAAACTTTAGTAAACATCAGGACGCTTAATTTTTATGTACTATTATTAGCGTTACTCTGTGCTTTTATTTCCACTACTATAGAATACTTATTCACAAATTTAAAAAAATACGCAAAAATAAATCGAACATTACATCACATAAACGTGCATCAGTGATGATAGGAACTATGTAACTGAGCTACTGAGTTGAGTTGGCCAGCATTTTTAAATACATGGCCGCTAGAAAATTGTCTTACCGTTGACGGAATTTTTTCACACATAAAATTCTTTAATTTTTTCCACTATTTTTTATTGAACCCATAAAGAGTATTTATAAAATGCGCTGAAAATTTTATTATCTGAAACAAGAACACATGCCATTGAATTAGTTTTACCGTGAGCATTGAACCATATTCGTAGATTTAAAATAAGTAATGAAGATACAAAGACCTTGGTAACGTTAACTTAATTATTTCAAACTGGATCTGAAAAGAGCAGATTTTTACAAATGTTGGCCTAGAACTAAATGAACCTTTCTGTTTGTAGAAAATATACCTAGGTCTGACGAAGGTAATTATCTTAAAGGTTACTTATTTAAATAACAATTCTCTCTTGCTTTGTCGCTTGGTTTTCTTTATACTTAATATTGTTGATTTTGCCATAAGAGGACGCAATACAAAGAATCACCTAATTACGTCATTTGGTTTCCTTTAGAGGCATTTGTTTGGGAATGTCAACCAAATATACGTTATTATCGGAGTAATATCTTATATTTCTGTATGCAGACAAGCGAAGTAACGCAATACCGCTGAAAGTATATTTCCGAAAGTATCAATAAAAAATGGATGACAAAAACTCATCTCAGAATACAAAAAACCTATATTTGGAGCAACTCAACTACAAATAAGGATTATCTAAGCGGTGTGTAAACACTTATAATATATATATATATATAGTAAGCAGAAATTAAAAATACATTCATTTCGGACGTTCACAGTAAAGGCTTAAAAATTCTTTATATTTACTTAAAACTTATATTAAAGTTAATCAAAAAGTATTAAATAATAAAAATTAAAGACATTAAATTAATTACAGTTTTATATTAAACTGCCGTGATAACGTAAAAGGCGAATTTTAGATCATGGCGGTATTTTAACCGACTTTAAAAAGGAGGAGGCACTGAATTTACACTGTGTGAACCTGTGTGCCTCAGAACTTTTTATAGCTGAACCGATTGTGACGATTCTTTTGTTTTATTTGAATACTGGTGCTTTTTATGTCCCATATTAATTTGATCAAAATCTAACCAGTAGTTTTTAAGTTATCCTTAGTATTGCGTATTTAATAGACTTCGACTACATTGATGATGTACCTATTTTATTATATATATATATATATATATATATATATATATATATATATATATATATATATATATATATATATATATATATATATATATATATATATATATATATATACATTGAAGATGTACTTATTCTATACTATTAAACGAGCAATTCTTGTATATATATATATAATCGGGATCTCGGAAACGGCTCCTACGATTTTCATAAAATTTAGTGTCCAGTGAGTTTCGGGGATAATAAATCGATCTAGCTAGGATTTATTTTTAGAAAATGTCTTTTTGTCCGTGTTTTTAGGCAATGAAAAACTGCTACAATATCGTTAGAATAAGAAGGTAAATTTTGACGGATTGTTAGTGATTATAAATAGCTTAATTGGTATAATGGTCCGTCACAGAGTCGTAAAACCCCAGTTCGAGCCCAGACCGACCAACCGACTTTTTGTAACTTTTTTTTCATGTTCCTTTCTTTTTTGAGAAAATCTATTTTTTCGAGCCCTTTTTTTAATATTTTTTAAAAACACGAAAATTTAAATTAAAATAATTGCACTCATGATTTTTTATTCAAATAACCAGTTCCGTTTTTTCTTTTATGTCGCTAAGATCAAAAAATATTATTTATATTTCATCAGTTGTAATTTGTATCTAAATATAATTTCCAAAACACACGAATTAAAAAAAATCGAGCGAAAAATACCGAGCAAAGCTTGGTCAACCAGGTACTTTTATTTATATTGAAGTCGGTTGAACAAAATTTTTAACTTTACCACTTAATGTAAAAACCTTGTTTTAATTTTAAAAGTTATTTTGAGTTACGTTTTTATGCTTCACTACTCATAAATAACGTATTTAATTTTTTTAATGTTAACGTATGGTATTTTAATGTTAAGTAACGTATAGTATATTCAGTTCTTCAGCAGTAAACTAATAACAATAAGCTAAATATTAAAAAAATACACATTTTAGTTAATTTCATTGATGAATCAACCATGGTAGTTCGAGTATAAAAGAGAGTATATCGAAACACGATATTTAAGTTATCTTAGAATTTTAATATATATATTTTGACAATGCCAATGACTTATTATTTCACGAAACTCATTCGGGCATCGAACTTGATTCCCAGATATTTGGCCGATTATTCTCAAGGGATGGGGCGGCCGTAGAAGGAAATGACATTTACGAGTAGTCTTGATTTTGGGTCCACAGGACTTTTGGTGTCGTGTTGAACTCCGTTGAATTTTTTTTCTTTTGCTACACTTTTTTCGGGGTTCACTTCGATTCTCCATAGGGAGAGCCAAGGCGATTGGTAGCTTTTTGGAGATTCAAAGTGAGATTATTCCAAGTGCCGTATCATCGGCGAAGAGTGCGATGTTCACCACTGGGTCATTTGGAATATCACTCATGAAGAATGTGAAAAGAAGAGTGAACACAAGTCGAAGCCTTCGGGTTCTCTTAATAGCGAAAACTGCAATTTGCTAGGAGGGCTTGTATGATGTGCACGAACCTATCTATACCTTTAGTTTGTACAGCTTGTAAAGCAAACCGTCGCGCCACACCTTGTCAAATGCCTTTGCGACATCGAAGAAGAGAGCTCCGGTATTACGAGACTTTTTCTTTGTCGGGTTATAGTTGAAGCCAGATAGGATATACCGTGTTAGGCGATGAATTTTAAGATTGCACGAGTCTTCGATTCTAAAGCCAAACTGCTCGTCAGGTAGAAGTTTATTAAAAACAATAAAGTCAAGAAGGCGCTTTTGAATAATGCGCTCGTATAATTTACCCTGCGTACTGAGTAAACTAATGGGCCTGTAGTTGACGTTTCGATTGCGAGGTTTCCCTGGTTTTGGGAACCATATTACGTCTGTTTCTTTCCGGATATCCGAGAAGAAGCAGCTCGTGAGAAGTGTATTAAAGATTTCTACGAGGACATATACTAGCGGTGCCGGAAGAGATTTGATTACCTTGTTGTTGATGACGTCAGGTTCAAGGGCTGATCTAATCTTATGGCTTTTTATTGTTTCTGTGACTTTGTCTACGGTCACTGAATCGAGTGATTCAGCCGCTGGTGCTAAAGCAGACCTGTTTTTGACTTCCGCTTCTACCTCTAGTAGGTGAGTGGGTATCTGTTGGTACGCTGGATGGGGTAAACTGGTACTCTAAACTGTCGGCTAGGCACTCGGCTTTTTCTAAATCATAAATCAGATGACGAAGAGACGACGTGAGATAACTTGCGATGGTTCAATTCCTTTTAAGAGGTTGTCCTATTTATCGTGTCTAAATTCAGCTAATCGTTGTTTATCCTCGTTTTGTAGAGAACCTAGGTCAATTTCGTTATCTTCCGTGCGATAAAGGTCTTAAGATCCTATCGCTATATTTTTCGCTTTAATCAGTTGTCAAACATCTGACAAAATTTACGTGTATTGATCACATGACATACAAAAGCAATCGGAAGCAACTTTTTGACAGCTGAAGTGAGGTGAGTCGATAGGGCGCTAATCGCCCTAATTATTCTCTGACGAATCTATCTTGTCCGGTAAAGCGGCTAAATGCTGGGAGCTTGAGTTGATTTGACTTGACTTGACTTGAGTTTGACCTCGAGTTTACGCCAGTCGACGATGTTTTTGGTCTGAGGGATCTCACCGGCTGACTGGCTCAGTTGTATTACGACCAGCCTCTCGTCCGTGGCTAGTTCGGTAAAAGTTTCTATCGAGTTAATTTTAAGTCTTTTGTCTTTGAGTAATGCTATATCGAGGACGTCCAGAGATTGATTTATGGTAAAAGGATAGCGAGTTAGACTATCGGAAGCGATAACGTTGAAGTTGAGTTTCCCCGTGAGGTCACTTAAAATGTTTCCATTTCGTTATAATTCTATCTTGGGAGATATTAAAAATATTTCATATTGATTTAAAAATATTTGGATCTCCCGCGATTAATACCTTGGGGCCTAGATCTAGTAGAGATGATATGTCGGCTTTTAATATATGATTCATTGGTGACTGATATGCCGATACAATAATGATGAGCGGATGGCCCGTAAGCGCTCTCCTACAAACCTTAGTTAATTAATTATTATTAAGTTAGTTAATGCTTCTAAGTTGTCAAGTGGCGGAGTATCTATCTTTACACAGTGCAAGGACCCCTTGTAGTAGATCAAGATGTCACCACAGCCACATTTATTTTTCTGATGAAGCTGCAGTCTAAGGAGAAGTCATCAGCAAAGTTTAAAGGTACCTGAGGGGTGAGTTTCGGCATCTGGGCCTGTAGAGAGCAAACTGGTCGTGAGGCGGCCGCACTTACAATCACCGGTCGTTTTACCCATGCATTCGGTTTAACTGATGAAGGCACTAGAGTCTTTCGAAGAAGTCCCTTTAACGGGACGGGTTTGGTAACAGCCTGAGAGGGTGCGGTTTGGGACGCTCGCCTTGCGTACGTCAGGTGGTAATTGGTCACTTGACGTAGTCGCTCGCAACGAAAATGGAGCATTTGCACAGCAAGTTATATAAATAGCACCTGTTTTGGTTCCCCGCTCATTTTCGCTCTCCTTTCTGCCAAGGAGGGTCGCGTCCGTATACGGCTTAGAGATATCTAGTTAGACCGTTATTTCAGTCCCTAAAAGGTGGGGCTTAGTGGGTAAAAGTCTCCACATAACCACGCAGCCGGCTACGTGGAATGTTATGAGCATTCCCCATCTCCCTCCCCCGCTTTCCGGAGGGTTGCCCATATTTGCTTCGGGCGCAAAAAAAAATTCCCCGCTCACTTAGCGGTCAGCCTTTACAAAGTCTGATTCACCTGAGGATGCCTCGTGTAGAGGCAAAACGTATTAATGAGGGTAGTGTGTCGTTCCTAGTGAGGTAGTTTTGGGAATGGTGGTAAAGGGGATAGTGTACACAATTGAGGGACTGTGGGAGGTACTTTCCAGACTTGGCAGGACACATAATTCTATTTCATTTCACGGAAATGAGCAAAATTAACTTCAAATAAATTCAAAAACAAATTAATTTTTAAGGTAATGAAATAATAAAAAATTGACTTGGAGACCCACTTCACTCTTCTGACAATGATAGGATCACAGAGCATGAATTTTGGAATCTCTAGATGTAGACTAGAATGCAGAATCTTCAGAAAACTCAGAACCTTCTTTAGAGAGGACGCGAGAGTTATAAAGGAGAAAACACTGAAAATAGTGTAGAAAATGAAATACGAAATCATAGGAATAACAATAAAATTTTGTTGCTATAACAAGAGGTTCACAAAGGAAAGAGCCAATACTGTGTCATGAATTTTTAATGGCCGAAAGAAGATAAGGGCACAAAAATAAACGAAACATTGAATAAAATTCGGTTATAACAGCAAACGTGGAAGAAAATGCGGTAAAAATATTCGAAGAGACTAGAGCAGCAATAAATAATACATATTGAGTATTAAATACAGGAGAAAATGTATTCATCGAAAAACTTATATGCACAAGAGCCCCTGACATAATAAAATCGTAATAATAGTTCAATATATGAACGTAAAGTATGAAGTTTGAGATATATTTTTACATAATTCATGCTATTTTTAAAACGCTATTACAAAAAAATGGTTTTTCTAATTTTGTTGATACTCAACTTTGTTAAAAATCTAGAAAATATTCCGTTTGATTTAAAAAGCTGAATAATATTATTTTATGCAACAGCCAACGTATTCAATTGTCCTTTCCTTCCTTCTAAAGGTTTTATATCATTGATTATTAAATTTCTGTCTGTACTCAGTTGGTAATTTAAATTATTTATTGAAAAGTCTAAGAAATATAATATCAGTATTAAGAATTAGTTCAATTTTGAAAATATTGCTTTAAAGGTAAAGCTCTTTGATATTTTTTTTCAAAATATTAAGACGTTATATCATTATATTGCGCAATAAATAGTTTGCTTTCTATTTAATTTTGCTGAAAAAATGGTTTTGTACAATATTAAATAAACATTTAAACTAGCACAAATATGGGTGGGTCTTTCTGGTAAGACATGCAGGAAGTCGATGGATGCAGGTGGCCCAGGGCTTTGTATAGTTCCTTGGGAGAGGCCTACGTTCAGCACTGAACTTGTGAAGGGCTGTGATGATGATGTTGATCATGGATCTTCTTTAGCAGATTGAACAAAATAACAACGATGTGGATTATTTTTTGATATTGAGTCATTTACACAAGAACTACTTAAATTCGTTTAATTACAAGTTGTTTTGGTAAACGCATCTACAATAAACTAGTTTAATACACCGTATGATTGTTATATGAAAAATCTATGTAAATACGTATTCTAATATATAATAATTTAGAAATTAAAATGTATAAACATAATAATTGGTAACAACGTCGTAAAATACTAATTTGCGGTTTTTTCGTTAAGCGAAATAGTCGTATTAATGTTTGTTGTGTTTTGTGGCATTGTATAATTGCCGACATAAGTCGTGAGCACACTTTTTATTTGTCGATACGACGTTGACCACGCTAACGTTCAACGTGATTGGTTAATCAGTCGATTCTCGTCGTCTATTGGTTTCGAACGTATCATTCGACTTCCGTACACTTCAGAGCAATAATTTTAGTGATAACTTTTTTAATTAGTTTATTTTCGTTTATTGTTTTGTGTATTCCTTGTTATTAATTGTTTTTGTTATTTCTTGTTTTTAATTATTTTTGTTGTTATAATTTGAGTGTTCAGATTTCAGTCTGAATATGAAGAGAAGGGAGAATTCGGTGTTAAATAGACAATCCCGACAAATGGTCTATTCAGTGTTTAGTTACATGAAAGAATTAGGTACTGCGAAAAACATCATAGACGTATATAAAAAGACTGCTAAGGCGACTAATGTCTCAGTAGCTACTGTACGGCGCACTGCAACACCAGATTTCATATCACCTCTTCCTTCTTCTTAATAAAATAATCAATTCTAACCACCATGTACACATTAAATACTTTATAGTAGATAATAAAATAACGGACACGAATATCTGCAACATTACTGTATCAAAGTAAAAGTTGATGTGTTCGAGTAAACATTTTCATAAAAGTCGGCGAAAATATTCAATTACGAATTGAAATAATAAAGGTACCCAATAATTTTGCCCGACAGTGTACCTACCTCCCACCACAGTTTATCTGTGCTCATGACTCGTGTTGGCAACTATACGTCTGCGATAGTTGGTTAAGCGCTTCGATCAACAATAGTTGGTATTGTTGATCGAAGGTTAAGCGGGACGCTATTTTCAATAGCGCTTTTTACGTGTTGGTAAGTTTCACGCCTAAGTAATTTTGCCTACGTCAGGTCCTTTAATGACGAGGCGGTTTTTCCCACATTATAATAAATAAATACAACTTGTCAGTGGGTGAGTTCTTATCAAATATAATAAAAAAGCTAGATAGGAAAATAAAAGCCTTGCTGACAATGCAATCGGTTTTTTTTAAAAATAGAATATGATTGATGGTGAAGCCTTAGACATAACGTCCGCAGGAGCGGCCGTCTTGCCGTCATAAAGTAAGGTGGCGCTCACGTAGATCTTGTATGGCCAGTAGGCCTATTTCTTGACGAGTGTTGATTAATTAATTATTAAATTATAACTTTATTTCAAAGTAAGAACTAAATAATAAAACTAAAATCTCCACGTAAAAAGTTTAGAAGTCAGATATACTTTATATTAAAAGATTAGTTATTCAATCTGTTTGTGTGGAGGAATATCAGATTTTATTCCCTATTTTTCCATACATAGGGATGAAATTATTTCTTTAAATTTATATTAGTAAGGATAATTTCCTATACATTCAGAAACTACGCAATTTTATTAAACATAATCCTAAGCATATAATAACTTTTTAAGAATTAGTGTGGCTTATATGTTAATCTTATCATAATCATCATCATTACAGCCCTTCACAAGTCCACTGCTTAACATAGGCCTTCCCCAAGGAATGCCACAAAGCATTGTCCAGAGTCACCTGCATCCATCGACTTCTTGCATGTCTTGCTAGGTCATCAATCCATCTAGTGGGGGGTCGCCCTACAATACGCCTAACGGTACGAGGCTGCCACTGCCACTGCCGGTTGTCGGTTCTTCGAGCTATATGGCCGACCCATTGCCACTTCAGCTTACTAATCGGTCGATCACTCTGGTTCTACTGCGGATATGCTCATTTCTAAGTTTATCACGCAGAGAAACCCCGAGCATAGTCCTCTCCATAGCTCGCTGAGCGACCTTGAGCATCCCCATACGTCCAACAGTGGAGGACCACGTCACAGATCCGTAAGTCATCCCTGGCAACTCGCACTGGTTATAAAATCTAGTTTTCAGGTTTTGAGGTATACCTACCTGACGAAGATGTGTCGTAATTTCCCGAACGTTGCGCAGCCGAAATGAATCCGTCGATTAACCCCTCGGTTGAAGTTGGAATTACCTAGTGGGACTATTTGACCCAGGTAAACGTACTCGTCAACAACTTCGAGCTTAGTGGTCCCAACAACTACCGGAATAGGTGTGACATGGACATTAAACATAATCTTTGTTTTATCCATGTTCTGTAAGTATGTCGAACACAGAATTTGAATCACCTGAGTTAAATCTTAGAACCATTTCACGACACCAACACGACGGAGTTCTTGAGCCTCTGTAAAATTATTAGGTATCCACCGGGCATAAAGCTTCCTGACCGCTAAATGTTCATGGAGGACTTTGTGCACTTGACTGATACCGATGCCCAAGCTTGGCCGAATCTGCTGATAAGTCACTCTTTTGTTATTCTCTATCATACGACGCACTGTAGAAGGCCGTCCCTCACGATGATCATCGGACAGATTAGTGCGACCACGTTTAAGCTCATTAAACCAGTTATAAACAGTGGCACGAGATGGGACTTCATCGTGAAATGCCAATCGAAGTCTATCGTAACATCGTAACTTTCTTGTTGACTTAAATGACATTGAAAGTCATGAAAAATCATTGTAAGAAAAATGTTTGCGTATATATATATATATATATATATATATATATATATATATATATATATATATATATATATATATATATATATATATATATATATATATATATATATATATATATATATATATATATGCGAAATAGGACACTCTTAATTGTTCCACGTTTATTGCGAGACTGCCACCGCCCGAAATCGTCTTACAATCGTTTTTCGAGTCTACCCTATATCTAAAGCTAAACATATGAGATACTAAACTACAAACAATATACCACACCTCCACCCTTAATATAATATAAATGTCTTAAATAATAAACTTAACTAACTTTTATATAAAACTATTTTATTCTTAAACATTTATTCTATGATGATGATTCCCGTAACACGAAATAACCAAATTATATATATAAAATAAATCACTATTTTAATGAAGGAAACCGTACTGGCGGATGTCTGTTTCTTACAGGGTAACGATGCTAAATCTTTAAATTTGTCCCGGAGCCTTGCCAATGCCGCACGCCGGAGCCAGTGCCTCTGCCGTGCGCTGAACCGCGAATGCCAGTTGATCCCGTACTTGAGGTCCACACGCGCCTGTTGGTACTTTTATTTTGATGTCTCTCACCGAGCGAGCCCATTTTAAATGTCCAATTTTGCCACAAATATCACATTTGTAGTTACGATACGGACATTGACGCCAAATATGGCGGGAACTGCCACGCGTTGTACAGGGACTCATTTGCACCCTATTCACTTCGGCCACTTGATAGTCTGCCGTGCTCATCCTTTGTCGCTCCTGTTTTACTACCCTTGTTAAATTTTCGTTCGCAATGGTGATACCAGAGGTGCTCGCGCCGCGGCCCGTGCAATCTACCACTGATGAGTCACGCTGGGCTGCTTCCATTGACGTAGCTAATTTCACTGCGCCCGTCCAAGTTAAAGAATCCTCAGCAAAAAGTCGTTGACGCATCATATCACTGCGTAGACCGCACACAAATTGATCTCTCATATTTTCTTCCAAAGTGTCTTTGAATTCGCACGATTTTGCCAAACGTTTTAAATCCGTTACAAACTGAGATACTGTTTCGTTTTCACTCTGCCTACGTTGGCAAAACTTATAGCGCTCTGCTAGAATTGACGCTTTTGGTTGCAAATAATCGCTCATTATTCTTACAACGTCGTCGTATTTCATTTTAGCGGGTTTAATTGGGCTGCACAGGTTAGTCATCAGTTCATATCCACTTTCACCAACCACAGATATCAACGTAGGTAACTTTAATTCTTCCTTGACGCCGTTAACCAAAAAATACTTTATAATATTTCCAACCTTTCACAATATGAACTCCAATTGCCATTTGAAACATCGAATTCTCCGATTCTACCCATGTTTGCCATATTTTATTACGATAAAATTCCTAGTCGCCACTGCGAAATAAGACACTCTTAATTGTTCCACGTTTATTGCGAGACTGCCACCGCCCGAAATCGTCTTACAATCGTTTTTCGAGTCTACCCTATATCTATAGCTAAACATATGAGATACTAAACTACAAACAATATACCACAATATATATATATATATATATATATATATATATATATATATTAATGGTAAATGTAGATGTAAATCTGTCATGTCCTATCTAAGAATCAAACTACAGATGCATTGTTACTCCAGAGGACTAGGGTGGAATGCCTTATTACCAGTATTCGTACTGCAGCGGATATATATATATATATATATAAATTAAAAAATATTAAATATTAAAAAATTATTTGGTACACCTTTTCTTAGCACCAACTTCCGAAGCTATTGCATTACCTACTTGGAATTTGTTTGCAACGGCGTGGAATTCCGGCATTTTGTCATTCCTAAGATTAGATAAGGAAACGAGGTTACAGGAAAATTAGCTAATTTATCGACTAATGATATTTTTTAAAGAAAAACCAACTCTATTCAACGCATTCTTCTAAAGAAATGTACGGCTGTGAATATAAAAATTAAGAATTTAAAATATTACAAAATGAAAAGCATGGTTTCTGATCCTGGATTTGAATCACAACCGAAACGAATACTTACTTGTAGTCTGAATGTATAGTTGCTTCGGTTCCATGTTAGTATTATAGGTCCATTTTTATTCTATTTTTCTTTTAAAAAAAAGCAACCTCAACGCTAGGATTGTTCCCTGTATCTTGGGGTCAGTATACCTACAAATACAAATTTCATCAGGACAAATATCCAGCCCCGAAATGATTACTTATAGGCCTTACAAATACTTGTTCCGTGCGGAATTTGAAGCCGCGTCCCTTAGCGCTGTAATTTATTGCTATGCCACTGCGCCATCAGAACCGTCAATGTCATGTCACATTTGCTGCATCTGCATTTTTGACCATCTTAACTCTATAAATTCTAAAATTCAGTTCACAATGGAGTTAGAGCCAAACAATTCCTTACCTTTTCTAGATGTGTTAGTAATTCGGAATCCTGATAACACCTTGAGCCATACTGTGTATAGAAAAAAGACCCATACAGATAGATATTTAAACGGTGATTCTCACCACCATCCTTCACAATTAGTTACCGTGGGTAAATCTTTGTTTCAGAGAGCACGAGGGATCTGTGACAGTAAACACCTGGCTGCCGAGCTCCACCACGTCAAGTAAGTTTTGCATTACATCAAGCTTCGGGTCCCACGCCTACGTCACAGTGAACGAGTGAAACCGGCCACAGTCGAGGGTGTACCTGCTGTACTGCCATATGTTAGAGGAGTCACCGACAAAATTGGCTACATCTTGAAGCGCGCTTCCATCAAAACATACTTCAAGCCGCCGAAGAAGATTGGTCAGTTTTTACCATCAGTCAAGTGTAACGTCCCTCTGCAAGATGCAGGAGTGTACAAGCTTGATTGTGAATGTGGTCTCTCCTACATAGGACAAACTAAAAGATCAATTAAAACCCGCGTTAAAGAACATATAGCTGATGTGAAGAATCGACGCTCCGGGAAGTCTGCAGTCTATGAACACGTACAGGATCGCCCAGTCACTACATCAGATTTGATAGACCACAAATCCTCGCTAAAGAACACCGATTCCTTCCAAGGATGATTCGCGAGTCTATTGAAATCAAAAAACATCCTAATTTCAATAGAGAAGATGGCTGTGTGCTACCATCTGCTTGGGATCCTATAATAAATAAAATTAAATCCCAACCCAAGCATACAACTGCAAGACTTCAAGATACCATAAGTTCATACTATGTAGATCGGAACAAAAGTTAAATTTTAATCTATGGTAACCGCGGTTAACTATGATATTTGGACATTAAACATCTCAGTCACCCCCGTGACCATGGGTGCTGTAAAGCGCTCGAAAAGTCGGGTATCAGTCACCCCCGTGACCATGGGCACAGCGGTGACACTCCCTGTACGTGAGAGCTTAAGCGCCGGTGACCTTGAGTCGAAGCGTGTAACGCTAGGGTTGATATCGAACCGAAATGGAATATTATAGACTTGTACCAAAGAAGATACATGGTAGGTATGTGTTATATATTATGTAAACTTATGTATTTGGGTAGTGAAAGATACGTTCAATTTTAAATCAACTTTTCTTAAATGAGGAATATTAAAACTTCCGACAAAACCAAATATGCGCGACAGTTAATGGTAATCTTAAATAATTAACCAACACTTATTTCAGTACGCAATAATCAGTATTACCTACTATCCTTTAAAAATAATTTACTCTTATATATTTTTGAATTTTTCGATTAATTTTTTAATTCTCATTATTATTTCTAACAATTGCAAAAATTCGTAGCATGTATATTTTTTTTAGAAAATTCAAAGGTGGGAAATGGCGGCCAACAAATTGTTCCCTATGTGTTGAGGAGATAAGTCGTTTCTATTTCTAATGAAATAATTTATAAATACAACAATGAACAAATACAAAAACTCTTTATAGATATCTAAAATTTCTTGACTCTCTAGTGGTATTTTTAATAGTGTATATTTCAGTTAATGTAATATAATAAAATTATTGGCGATATATTAGTTTTATTGTCATGGTATTTCCCCATAATTCTTGTTAAGATAATATCGACTTTCATTAAAATGAGTTCACATATTTTTAGGTATCATAAAACATTATTAAAAATTAAACTAACAAAACAAGGGCCCTTGTTTTGTGCAGTGGAATTTATTTTAATTCTAATCACTTAAAATCACTTTAAGTAATACTTATGCATATACTATAATACCATTTATTTAATAACAACATTAATAAACAACATTATTAAACAACATTAATATTTATCAAAGCATATAAACCTAGCATACACGGCTATAAAAACTAATAACGTTACTTGGTAGCATAAACTTAATACCCACATGAATAGAATAGTAATATGTATATTAAGATATCAGTAATATTCATATATTAATTGAAATATTATATCACTTGATGAATATATTCATGTTAACTAATACTGACAAATATCGGTATTACTACTAGCCCTCGACCAGGGCAGTCGGCGACTGCCTGTTCCACGCCCCGCGCGCCTCTCAAGGCCCCCGCACACACCCAGACACCCACACATAGTCGCAAGCGATTTTACGTGCACACATGCTTAAGTGTCGTTTCTTTTCGCGTAGTGTATATATTCTTTGCCATGGGTGCTGTAAAGCGCTAGAAAAGTCGGGTATTTAAAAAGTTAAATAAACGCGATAGAATCCGTAAAAACTAGTATTATTTAAACGTGTAGTGTTCGCGTAAATATAAGAAATCATTCCGCTTAGGGCTCAAGGCTCCACTATTGAGAATTTCTTGACAGAAAACCTACCTAACTGATCGAGGCCCGACCCGAAACACGAACAAGGGTACCTTAATCAGCAGCTTCGCTTACGACCGCTAAAACAATTACGCAACGATGAATGTATTCTGCTATTTCTAGTTCTTTAGATCATATAATGCTTAAACTTACGCACGATAAAGTGGCCCAAGTTGCAGTTTTGAACACGACAATAACTGATCATACTATGGTATTGCTACACATAACTAATGTTAAACCTCAATTAGTGTATAATAAAACAAAATGTATTGTGGATTTTGAAAAAGCTATAATCGATTTAAAAAATAAAAACATACATGAACTGCTTTTATGTAATGATCCAAATGTATTAACCGAATTATTGTTAGGAAAACTAATGCAATCTTTAAAAGAAAATACAAGACTGCTTCTTGTACCTAAATGTAAACGCATAATTAAGCCTTGGATGACTCCAGGTGTGCTGCGTTGTATCAGGCATAGGAATAATCTACAGCAAAAGCTCCGTCAAAGTCCCAACGACGAGATTCTTAGAATTTCCTACCGAAGATACCGAAATTATTGCAAAAATCTAGTTAGAAATTTGAAACGGAAATATGAACAGAAGCTTCTGGAGGTCTCGGTGGGTGATTCTAGGAATCTCTGGAAAAATATTGCTAAAGTAACATATAGGAAGCACTCTAAAAGGGATAATACAAAGTTACTGCAGATTGGGCCTTGCGCAGGTGATTCCGTTGATCAAGCTAATAACTACTTTAGTTGTGTGGGCAAAAACTTGGCCGATTCGATTGTCCGGCCAAACAAGACACAATTTATGCACAATTTTTGTACAAATACTCAGACATCATCTTTTGTTCTCTACGATACAGATATGGAAGAAGTACACTCTATTCTGATGGCATTAAAATCTAACAGTGCACCAGGCTGGGACAACGTTCCAGCTAGTTTCCTAAAACTTGCAAGAGCAGAAGTCGTGCCGGTTCTTTGTCATTTAGTGAATCTTTGTTTTTGCAAAGGTATATTTCCGTCTTTGCTCAAGGAGTCCCTAGTAACACCTGTGCATAAGGGTGGAGATGAGACGGATATCAACAACTACAGACCAATTTCGGTATTGCCGGCAATATCGAAAGTTATAGAAAAACTTATCAACAAGAGGCTCATAAGTTTCCTCAATAAGTTCCACATCTTATCCAGCTCACAATTTGGCTTTCAAGCAGGGAAATCGACTGAAAACGCTGTAGAAGCCCTAACTTCTGTAATTGTTGATAATCTTGATAAAAAGACAAACTGCCTCGCAGTGTTTCTTGATCTTAAAAAGGCATTTGACACCGTGTCTACACCCATCCTGTTGCAAAAGTTAGAAAACTGTGGGATTAGAGGTGTGCCCCTTGACTTGCTTAAAAGTTATATGACTGGGAGGACTCAGAGGTTAAAAATAGGTTCATATATAAGTCAAAAAACTGGTCTTACTTATGGCGTACCGCAAGGAAGCGTCTTAGGGCCCACCCTGTTTCTAATATACGTAAACGAACTCTGCAATATGAAGATCCCTCATGCTAGCATATTCTCATATGCTGACGACACTGCCATTGTGTTTACAGGCGACTCCTTCAACAATTTAAAGATGAATACAGAGTACGGTTTGGCTGTGATTTCGCAATGGCTAAGTCTTAACTTACTAACATTAAATACCATTAAAACAAACTATATTTTGTTTTCCATAAAAAACAGTCTGCCTGACTTTCCCAGTGATATTAAGATTCATTGCTGTCAGCCGCTAGTTAGCACGAATTGCAACTGCCCCACTATAACTAGACTAACTTCTACGAAGTACCTTGGTGTCTTAGTGGACCAGAGACTTTCATGGGTGTCTCATGTCGAATTAGTTTCTAACAGATTACGTAAATTAATGTGGATTTTTAAAACACTAAGACACGTTGCAAGTAAAAAGTTACTTGATCAGATCTATATTGCGTTGGCACAATCTGTTTTGATTTATTGTATAACGATATGGGGGGGTGCAGTAAAAACTCATTTTATACAATTA
The DNA here is from genome assembly GCA_036936625.1 of Parnassius smintheus behrii. NCBI lineage: Eukaryota > Metazoa > Arthropoda > Insecta > Lepidoptera > Papilionidae > Parnassius > Parnassius smintheus. Next base: position 17,771,729 of record JAUPFT010000001.1, on the reverse strand, counting down.
GAACGAGCTCAAAGGGGATTATTAAAAATTATGTATTTCAAAACACGTCAGTTTTCAACAAATTCATTGTATTTATATGCAGATTTACTGTCAGTTCGTAAACTATACATATTGCACGTAGTTCTGAAAAAACATATGTCCTTTAATGTTGACACCAATATTTTAACTAAAAGAAGAAAAGATAGAGTCGCCACACTAAATTACACCAAGACTAAATTTGCTCGCAATCAGTACAAAAACATCTCGTCTCACTTATATAATCAAATAAATAAAATACTAGATATATATCCTATGACTTATAGAAACTGTAAACTAAAACTCACTGAATGGCTGAAGACATTAGAATTTATTGAAGTTGAAAATCTGTTAAAATTGGAATTTTGATATGAGGTTATTTTTGTGTAAATCACTCACTCATTACATACATACACACATCATAACCTCCATGTACTTGTATATGTAACTACCACCTCTGCTCAGTGCCTTACGCTGATCCCAAGACCTTTTATGTCGTAGGGCTGTGCATGGGGGAAACGTATGTAAACTTTCACACAACACATTACACTCACATACACTACACACATACTACACACACACTACACATTCACTACATACACACACACTACATATATATTATTTTTACTTTCTTTAATTTGTACAAGCGGTTCTAGCTTTAGTAAATTTTATGATATGGAAGAGGGGCTTACTTCTGATACGGGCGCATTATGCGCTCAATAGAAGAAGTCTACCATGATATATGTATTTGTCAGACCGTGGTTATGAATAAAACTTTTTATTTATTTATTATTTATTATTATTTGCATTTACACTCGCTTCACTTTTGATTAATAATTTTATGGGGCAATATTATTGGAAGAGCCATGCTGCAGTTATAATAGTAGTATAATTATAACACGAATGGGTCGGCTCGACTGGAGTTGGATCAACCTCTCAAGAATACCAGCGTAAAATAGCAGCATAACGCTGCTGTGTTTCGTATGATGAGTGTAGAGACAGAGACCTTTTTTACTGGAAACGAAGCATTACATCTTAGTCCTCAGCGGTGATAACGCATCTGCATTTTGATTATTAATCGAGGATAAAAGATAAATGTAGATGTAATTTTTCTTATATATAAGAGAAAAATATTTTAAGTTAAATTAGAAAAACTAATTTTATTCAAAACGTAGTTATTATGTAGTGAAATATCTTTGTCAACTACACTGTTCCGTTTTTTCGCGAACGGTAATGGTGCAAAAGTAGAGTTACTTCAGGTACTTCGAAATGAAAGCAAATTTAAATATGTCTTCTGCACTATTTGTTTTAATGACGCGATGACGCCGCCGACACTAAGCATCGACGCTACTGGTGGCTAGGCAACGAACTTCGTCGTCGAATGAAGTCGTTATCTGAGTGTCGCTCACAAGACACTATTTACTCTATCATGGTGTAGTATAAGAATGAGGCCTAATAAATATATTATAGGCTAAATCCCTATGATTATGCAACAACAGAATTTCTTATCTTCGAAAATAATACAGTAAGAATACTATTAAGATTATCAATACCAAAACGGCTGTTAAAGATGCTATAATATAACTATAGTTTAATTTTGTCATTTTATTTATTCTAATTTCAAAAGTTTTGATTGTTCTGTGTTTTAATTGAGTAAACAAACTAAACACACATTACACTTATTTGTACATAATTGACACTTTCACGCTTGTATTGTTCAGATTTTATTAATTAGTTTTACGAGCGTATTTCGTAAAACGTTACCACTGTATCTACGACGTATTGAGACTGTAGAATAAATGTAACAAATGGCTCGTCGTTATAAAAGACAATAAAGATGATATTTCATTTATTTTTTCACTCAACTGTCGGTGCTGGTTACTATTCACGCTAGTAGAAATTTGGTAGTACGCGTCCAAAGCAAGTAAAGTATGATTTTAATTGACATCAATCTAAAACCGTTTTATAATTTCAAGTGTCGATTAGATATGTTCTCAGTGGTTAAGGAAAATATTTTCGTGAATAATGAATAACTGAAGAATAAGTGAATAAGAAATACGCATACAGCAATGAGTATTAATAAATAATCTATGGATAGTTAAAATATTGTTACGCGCCAAAGTCGAAGGCACTAGCGCCATCTAGTGTCGAACCGAAGAACTAAACTTCCAGAAGCTCTACACTAGATCTTTCTGTTGGCGCGCGTATTTACTCGAATATTCTGGATGTTTTCGTGGAAGAGCCCTATATAAAGGCGCTGCAATACAAGCGATCGGGGAAGTATTGAAGTTGGCGAGACAAGCGAAGCTTCGGATCGGAATAAAGTGAATCAGTGTGATTAATTATTAGTATTTTTAACTTTAATTAGTGTAAAGTGAATTAAAGTGTTAATTTAGGTAATTCTATCGGCAATTTTTATTGTCACGAACCTCAAGCTCGTAACAATATGATCGTGTATTTTTCACAGAATTGTGTGAATCCCCGAATCCGTGTTGCAGCGGTCTAATAATATCCACTACCCCATAACATCCCGTGGGTGTCGTAAGAGGCGAAAGAGAGGAACAAAACAGGTGATTGGCGCTTTCCCATAACGACTAAAAAACCTGCGGTTACTAACCCACCCGCCAAGCGTGGCAACAATGGAAAATGTGGCAAATATGGTGGAGGTTTAATTTCGGCAGTGGACTTTAATATGCTATAACGGTAACGGAACAACCTAACTTTGTTTCACTAATTTGTTGATTGTTAAAAGTTCCATACTTTGATATTATATGTACATTTTATGCAATAACAAAAGTTAAATACTAAATAATTAAATGTAAATCTGACGAAATAAAGAAATTTTACCAAAAAAGAAAAGTATCAATTCAATTATTATAGTATTCAATTCAGTTTATCTATTGCAAGAATTTGTACTGTGGCGTAAATTTACCACTCGTAATCCGCATAGATTAGCAATGGTTCGCAGAATGATTACTATGTGAAAAATTCGTATAAAAATGAGACCATATTATGATGTCCGCCAACACGCATTGGGAGCAGCAAAATTTTTACTGCTTTAAAATATCAAAACGTATAATATGAGGAGCAACATAATAAAATTTTATCAATTTGTTTAATATACTTACATTTTTTTATAGAAGAGGGGGCAAACGAGCATGCGGCTCTCCTGATGTTAAATGACTACCGCCGCCCATGATCAACCGCAACACCAGGGGAATTGCAGGTACCTTGCCGGCCCTTTAGAAAGGAGTAAGCTCTTTTCTTAAAGGGCCAAAGGTCGTATCGGTCCGAAAAATCGCCGGTGGTAAACTATTCCACAGAGAGGTCGCAGTGTGTATATAGCGTCAGCGTCTTTTTATTTACGTACGTATTATGTTTTATATGACATAAATCTTAATTTTTCTCTCTCTGATAACAAAGATATTATCTCTTGCTTACATTTTATTTCGTATTTTATGAAATTTAAATATTGTTCGCGACTTGGCTTATATTATTATGCAAGGTTTCATGAACAATAATCCAACTGTTATTTTCTTACCGCAACTACTTACCCGTACACTTCAGTAAAAATAATTTTTTAAATATTAATAAATCTTCAAAGATCTTGTAGCCGCTATTTTCTATTTCGAAACAAAAACTGGCAATTCCACACGCATAATCCAAAAACGTGCTCAGTAGCAAAATAAAGAACTTACGACATGAGGAATTAATTATTTAAGGATATAAGTGAAAAAGTTCTATTCATTTTGTTATATGTTATGTAACTCTTAATTAACTGCTTTTATAACTTTAGAAAAGAATCACGGTAACTAAGGGTCTCGGCAGTGGCTGTAAAATTTTTAATACGCGAGCAATCCTTGTTAGACTTTGCAAGCATCAATGGAAATTCACTGCTACATTAAAACCTGTTTAACAATATGCTCAGCGCTCAAGTCAAACATCTTGAGAACACTTGCATATCTGAGGCATAAAAGATTTCGATAAAACGTCGAGTTCGCCAACACGTACTGTACCAGCGCGCCGGACTATTCGCTACAAAATTCTCTCAGGAATGAAACTCTCACTGCTAGACCTACGTTTGGTGTGCCTAGCCGACTGTAATGGCCCGGCCACACTAAGGAGAAATGCCGTTAATTATCGCGTTGATGGACGTTGAATGTAGGTGTGGCCACGAATTAACGCGATAATTTTCAACGGCATTAATAATGTCGTTTCCCGTTTGGCGATAACTCGAGTGGCGGTACATCAAAGGATTAACGCGCAAATTATCGCGTTGAAGCGGCCACACTACGTTTGTCTCATTGTGCACGGTGAGTGCCACGGGGTTGCACGTATGGCTGCGATGGAGTGGAGTAATGAAAAAGCTTTTCGAGATTGAATTAAAAAAATTACTTTAAAAGTACTTTAATTTACGGTATGAAACTAAGAAAAATAAGCAGGAGAAAAAAAACTATTTTTGCAGGTCAAAATTCATAGTGTACAGTGGTACGAAACCCTGAGTAGGTACGTGTATCTAATTCGCACTTGACTAGTATTTATGATTGGCTTATTAGTTATTACTTCATTAAAATATAATTACGTTTGTCTTATTATTTAGCTTAAACCATTGGACGTCTTTAAAGTGCATTTTGGGTGCGGGAAAACAAAATAAAACAGAAATAGATTTACAGTGTACGTTTCCTGTGCATTTGTAGCATCCACCATCTTCTTTTTCTTTGTATTCGTTTTTTCTTTGTTCATTTTTTTATTTTATAGGATAGGGTGACAAACAAGTACACAGTCCACCTGATGGTATGTGGATGCTGTAGCCCACAGACATCTACATCTATCCTCGATTACGAATCAAAATGCAGATGCGTTGTCACCCGTGAGGACTAGGATGGAATGCCTCGTTTCCAGTAAAAAGAGTCTCCGGTTCTCTACACTCACCATACGAAACACAGCAGCATTAAGCTACTATTTTACGCTGGTATTCTGTGAGAGCGTGGTCCTTCCCGGGTCGAAACATTTAACAACGGCAAATTTAACGCCGTTCAACGGCAAATTTAATGCCGTTCAACGGGAAACGACGTTGACCGTTCAAGTGTAGCCACTAATTTTATGGCGTTACATTTAAGGCAATAATTGTTGCGTTTATGGGCATTGACGTTGCTTGTTAGTGTAGCCGCAGCATAACTTTATACTATTACTCAGCACCCTTTAGTTGCCACTGCCGACCTTGTACGGAAGCTATAGTGAGAGCAATGATCAAAGTTCGTAGGAGCAAGTCCAATGGTGTAGCCCGACGGATACCTACATGTTACGAAACACAAACCACAAAGAACTAACATTCAATGTAGAAGAAAGACTGCAAAGTGGCAGACGAAGCTGCTGAACTATAAAGTCCAGCATAAGCTGATTTGCCATTAGACAGTATGGTGAACTAAGGAAACATACATATATGTATGGAGTCGACGGATGCAGGCGTCTCAAGAATGATTTTATGACACTTTATGGGTTGAGGCACATATTTGGCAGAGAATTTATTGTGTAATGCTATAAGGGATATGATGACGATCCTGTTACTCTTCGAATAATGCCTTGAGATTGATTAGGCATAACCGATCTCATTTAAAAATTTAAATAGAGTCAACCCATAGAGAAAAAAGACTCCATGTACATTTTTTGTATTTTAGAATAAGGTTTCACTACAGTGCTAGCTTGCAAGTAGCCATATAAAAATCCACATTATTTTTATCTTAATCAGATCAACACCATCCTGATTTTTACCGTGTGTTGCTCGGTATGTTAAGTTCTCTTTTCGGCAGCTTTTAAATCGAAATCAAAAATATTATTACTTATTATAAATTTACCAGTGCTTGACTAAAATTCCACCTTATAGTAATTGGTGATAAAACCCTAGATGTCACTCTTGAGGAAAACACTCAGGCAGTACTCGAACGGAAAACAAACGCCGGCAAATTATGCCACTCCTTTGCTCTACTCGTACATACTCGTATTACCAAAGTCGAAGCAACGTATTTTGTTCAAACGTGCGAATTATCAAAAAGTAAAGAGGTTGAAACCAGCTCTATCATGCCCGATAGTAATTTAAAGTAGGTTTATTTTATTTTATTTAGTTTTATTTAACTTTCCCTTTTTCTGAAACACTCAGACCTATAAATCAGAGCTAGATATATTTATATTTATATAGCTAGCTATACATATATATATATATATATATATATATATATATATATATATATATATATATATATATATATATATATATATATATATATGTGTGTGTGTTTGGAGAGTTATAGTTACATAAGGGAAGTTCCGTTTACATCGAACTAAGACACTTGTGATTTAGTAGATGTTAAATCTTAACAGATATTTCCAAGCGTTGTCGACAGCCTATTACAGAATTCTAAATCAATATGTCTAACACGTACTGCACCATTTTCAATAATTTATTGAACGCTGTAATCTATTTCACTTACGTGTCTCGTGAGACTAATTTAAACGCACGGACTATATTTATTCTTGTCATCGCCATGAATATTCATATGTAATTAAGCAACGCTTTAGCTTATATTATGGTTGAAGCATGAACAGGTCGGCACAACCACGTTCTCATAGGATACCAAAATAGCAACTTAATGCTGCTGTGTTTCGTACGATGAATGTAGAGAATCGGACACCTTTTTACTGGAAACGAGGCATTCCTTCTTACTTAGTACTCAGTAGTGACAACGCATTTGCATTACGATTCTAAATTGAGGACTAGTGTAGATGTCTATGGGCCACAATATCCACTTATTTTTGATCCCGAGGCGCTAATGCTGATGCATTAATAAACTATCCACGATCGGGGAAGGACCACGGTCTTACTGAATATCAGCGTAAAATAACAACTTTTGCTGTTGGGTTTCGGTAGTATAGACAATTAACATCAGGTAGAGTTTGTGCTCGTTTGTCACCCTTATTCTATGAAATAAATCTACTTTTGTATATCTGACGTGCCGAAGTTATTTTTTTAAAGAAATGTAACTAAGTATATCATACTTGAATAAAACAAAACCCGGCGGAGCGGGAGAAGGAGAGAGCAACAGCTTTCCTCCCCGGCCGCCGCGGGAGACGCCCCGGGCGTCGGGGCCTACGTCGAGGCCCCCGGCCACCGTAGGCGCGGGCCTGTGGACGGCGAGCAATGGGTAGCTTGCCGTCCGTCCGTCTAACGACAGGCCGTGTCGACGGCGCGTTTTGTTCCACGCGCGCCTCAAAGAGCTCTCAGCAGCGTGAAGGGGCCCGCAAGGGCCGACGCCTGCCGGGGCTGCGGGCTGTTCGAAAGAGATACCGCGGCTCCGGAACGTAAGGGCACTGAAGGAACACGGATGGTTTTTAGTCAGTAGAAGTCTGACACTCCCTTACGCTCCACCCAGAGCGAAAGGCGTCATTAGATGATTTTCCATCCGCAAAAAAAAAGGGTTATGTTGTAAGCTACATACATACTATACTTTACCATATTATCTACTATAAAAATAATATAATAAAAAGAGAATAGTATAATAAAAGGAAGTACGGAACATAAAAAATAGTTTACTCGAGAAATACCTAATATCATCCTTTTTTTTAAGAATATTAGCCGTAGTGTTACGCTAATAACACCGGGAGTATTATAAGCGTAACATTATTTATCATAAACTATCATATCAACTTAAATGCTTATTCTAGAAATAGTTAACGACAGTATGCGAATGGTGGATTCAAAACCTACGACTTTTGAGTTTCAAAATATGTTTAACTAAATCATTGGTATACTTTTTATTATAAGACTGTCGCTTTATGTTTATAAAACACACACTATTACATATTAAGTAATATGTGTTTATATTTTACATAAAACATCTTCTTAAATACATTGAAGCCAGTTTTACCTTAAGCGCCATCTAAAGTCCAGCACTCGAACAATGAAACTACTCTAAATGAAAGTAGCTTTATCACATTGTTGCTAGATGGCGCTTCGATTAAAGGAATACTTTATTTTAAATAACCACCGCTCATGGTAATTAATTGACAATAAAATGTTCTATTTTGAATCGATATTGGAACTCCATTTAATTTTAATAACATTATTTCGCAATATTAATAGCGGAAGCAAAATGACGACTTTTAAAAGATGAAATATTTAAAAGAGAAAATCGTGGTTTACAGACGATGTTGTAACCACTTTTAAGTTTGTCGCTTTATGTTTAAAAAACACACACACTATTACATATCAAGTAAGATAAGTGTTTATATTTTATATAAAACATCTTAATACATTGAAGCCAGTTTTAAGTTAAGTGCCATCTAAAGTTCAACACTTTAACATTGAAACTACTCTAAATGAAAGTAGCTTTATCATATTGTTGCTAGATGGCTCTTAAAGTAAAGGAATACTTTATTTTAAACTACCACTGCTCATCATAATTAATTGACATTATAAATTGTTCTAATTTTTAATAGATATTGGAACTCGATTCAATTTAATAACATTATTTCACAATATTAATAGCGAAAGCAAAATGCCGACTATAAAACGGTGAAACATTCAAAAGAGAAAATTGTGGATTGCAGACGATGAGTATGAGAGTATGATGATGAGTATATTTTAGACAGAAAATTATGGATTACTTTGGTATATTATAGATGGGCCAAACGAATATTACCCATTACCGACGAGCATGTATACGTAGATAATATGAAAGAAGTGAGAAAGAGTGTCAGGATTGATGTGCCCACGATGATGATGACGATCCTGTTACTCTTCGAATAATGCCTTGAGATTGATTAGCCATAACCGATCTCGTTTAAAAATTTAAATAGAGTCCAACCCATAGAGAATGTGGGTTGTCTATGGGTGTACTTCCACTATGGTTCATAAAAGTTAGCTTGATCTCTGCGACAGCTGTCAGTAAAAATCACGCCTATGAAGTCCTGAATTTCTTAGTAGTACAGACAGTACCTGTCAATGTCATACTTTATGGGCATGCCAACCTAATTAGTGCATGCCCATAAAGTATGACATTGACAGGTACTGTCTGTACTACTAAGAAATTCAGGACTTCATAGGCGTGATTTTTACTGACAGCTGTCGCAGAGATCAAGTCATCGAGCTATCTTTTATGAACTATAACAGGCGAGAGATGTTTCGTTATGTTTTGTTTATGGGGTCGACATTTTATGTACAATAGAGTTTTAAAGACAAAACATTTTTATAACATTACGGCGAATTTGTCTGTAGATACTTTATTGCTCTACCTCGTTTCACTGGTGCTAAACCACATATTGACAAATTATTAAGTAATGCGATAATGCAAATAAAATAATATTTTATTATGCAGCAGGCGACAGAGGAAAATGAACCGAAAAATGAGCAGGAACATTTTCTGGACAATTTTTTTTATATTACAAGGGTAATACACGAGCACACAGTCAATCTGATGGTAAGTAGATGCGGAGGCCCTTAGACATCTACATTTATCCTTAATAAAAAATCAAAATGTAGATGCGTTGTCACTTTTGAGGACTGAGTCCAAGATAAAAGAGTCCGCAGTTTTCTACACTCACACAGGGCCGAAACACATAAGCGCGTTGCGGCGCCGCGCCGCTGAAATCGGCAGTGCGCTATAGCGGTGCGGCGCCGCAACGCACGACGTGAATTCCAGCGTTATGACGTCATACTTGGTGACAAGGATGCAGTTTGTTTCTAACACTCTTGCAAACAACACGTGTCAACCGAGAAGCAGTTTTAAAATTAAAATGTCTGACGTTGACGTCGATCTGTTTATATCTTCGGTTCAGGAACACCGTTGTTTGTGGGATACTAGTGACGAAACCTATAAAGACAAATTTATAAAACAAGAAGCATGGAAAAGCATTTGTGAGATCGTTTATATTGATTACAAGGAAAAAAACTCAACCGAAAAATCAAAACTGGGTAAGTAGTAACATATAGTCTTAGGCAATGATATTTTAAACTAAAGATAAGTTACGTTCATAGTAATTTACGTTTTAAATCTGTTCCTGTGTTTAAATCATTACCTCCCAGCAATCCAAAACTGCACACATTTGCAAGTTTTACTGATAAGCAAACCAAAAGATATGAAATAAAACGCAATTGAAAGAGATAGCTATAATTTTAATGGTTGCACTTCAAACGTTTCTTGTGCATAGAGTAACATTTATAGTCGTAGAGTGGACACTTGATTCAAAACTATTCAAAAGTACATAGATAAGAAATAAAACATCTTACAAAAGTAAAAATAATAAGGTATTATTTGTATTTTGAACTGAGTAGGTATACGAACATTCATATTTTCTTTAATTGCCAACTTAGGGCGCCAACATCACTGGAAAAGTAATTACAAAAATCATTCCGTATTAGATGTGGGCTTAAATTATTTTCATTTGCTGTGGGCAAATGCAACATTTGCAGATCAGAATCATCAAAGATAATGTCATCGGTCGCTTGTACTCCATCTCGATTCAAAACAAAGTTGTGCATTACACAACATGCCTTGATAATGTATGTCGCAAATTCGTATTGCACATTCATAGATCGATGAAATATGCGCCATTTATTGGCTAGGATGCCAAAAGCGCACTCGACATATCTTCGGGCACGACTCAGTCGATAATTGTAAACTCTTTGTTGTACCGACAAATGTTTTCCTGAGTAAGGGCGCATGACGTTATTCGAAATTGAGAATGCTTCATCTCCTACAAAAACAAATGGAGTTTCATTTTGAGAACCTGGTAAAGGCTTTGGTACAGGAATAGGTAATTTGCGTGTCATAATCAAATCATAAAGTTTAGAGTTCTGGAAAACGGTGGAGTCACTTTCCTTGCCATACGCTCCTATATCGACAAAAATGAATCTATATCTAGAATCTACAAGAGCTAATAAAACTATTGAATTATAGCCCTTATAATTGTAAAACAGTGATCCACTGTGCGCAGGACATGTAATACGGACATGTTTACCATCAAGAGCTCCTATGCAGTTAGGAAAATTTGCTTTCTTGTCAAACTCAATAGCGACATCTTCTAGAACCTGTTTTGTTATAGGAGGTATATTTTGACTTGATAGATGTTTCCATATGGCGCGACAAACTGTCCTTACAATTTTTGCTATTGTACTTGCTCCTCGGAAGTAATTCGTATGCATGGTTTTAAAGTCACTGCCGGTTGCTAGAAATCTAAAATGAAATAATAATTAGTAGGCAAATAATAAAATAATACAAATGTAGGTATAATCAAACTCAAACCGCGCAGGTAATAGTGTTGCTAAAGGAATAGATTTTCAAAGATAGACAGGTAGTTTTTCAAAGAAGTACTCAATAAATATTTTACATTATGGTTGTTCTAGGCAAAGTCAATCAGTTTTTAACTTGCCTAAGTCAAGAAAAAGCAGAAAATTATTCTTTTTCGGCGGCCAGCCATTTATATGAAATTGGATGGACCGAAAGTACTTATGAAAGTTATATCAAATTTTATATGTAGTATAAATGGAATCTAGGGAATTTTAGTCTTTATTACTATTTTTCACTTGTGAAGTTTTTTGTTGCAGGTAATGATTTAGTCAAGAAGTGGAAGGCCATAAAAGATAATTTTGCTAAATATCAAAAAAAAACTAAAAGATGCCAATCGATCAGGAGCTGGAGCTGCAAAAATTAAAGAATATCACTTGAATAAACAATTACAGTTTTTGAAAAAGGTTTCACAAAATGCAACTGATTCCAGTTTATGCGTAGCGGAAGGAGATATTGAGAATGAAATAACGGCATTGCCTCGTTATAAAAGTCAACCACGAAAACGAAAGGCAGATGATAAGGATGATATTGAAGAAGATTTATTGGCAATATTAAAAACACCGGAGAATAGACATTTGCATTTTTTCAAGGGGATTTTACCATCTCTACAATCGTTAAATGAGAATCAAACATTGATATTTCAAAGTCGGGTGCTTCAAATATTAACCGACATTCTTCAACCTTCAATTCATCAAAATACACATCACGGCTATAATCAAGAATATCAGCATCAGGGTTACAATCAAGGATATTCAACTATGAGATACGATAATACGGTTCAGAGTGGCTACCACACTTCTACTCCTGGAAGTTCGATTACTGAACAGAGGACTACCTCATCATCAAACCAACAACGTCCAATAAATTCACCATTTTTACTGGACGAAACGTCAGCTACTTCCTATGTTTCACAAGATGAGGAGTTTGATTTTTCTTAAATTGATCATTACATTTTTTAAGGCCTATTAAAGTATTCTTAAAGTAAGAAAATTGTATAATGCAAAAAGCTTAATTTGATTCTGTCTTGTTTCATTTGAACCTGGCTTTGTAAGAAACCTATTTGTTTTACCTTAAAGTTAAGCCCAGCATTTCCAAAGCAGTAACTGGTTTTCTTCCTTTATTTTTTTTCTTCTGTATATATTTTGATAACTCGCTTAATAGCTCTTCAAATGATGATATACTCATTCTAAAGTAGGCAACAAATTTTTTTTCGTCTATCTTTAATGCTTCGTATTTTTTAGAAAAGAACTCGCCATTTGGATTCATACCCTTACTTAATGGATGTATCCAGTATCTTCTTTGCCGCATTTTTAAGATAGAATAATGTCTTCTTAATAACAAATAAGCAATAAGTTTATTACGATCCATCGCAGAGAGACGTCTATCCACACTCAAAAATCACGAGAAAATGGTTGCCCTACCATAATGCCCTGTTTCGCGACGCCGCAACGCGGCAACGCAACTGCCGATTTTGGCGTTGCGGCGCCGCAAAAATAAGCAGTTTGCGTTATGTGTTTCGGCCCACACTCACTATTTAAGGAGCGTGGTCCTAAGCCCGTCGAGACGACCCATTCGTGTTTCAAACATAATATAATAACGTTACTCTACTACGTAATTAAAACTACTCAAAATAACAAGGAACTGCGTTTGTCTAGTTGCTTGCGTTTCACTTTCGTTTCAAAATCTTATTGTTCGAAAAAACTTGATGGTTTACCAATATACGACGCAACAAGTTAAAATCTAAAGTAAAAAAAGTTTCAACTTCAATTCTCATATTTTGGTACAAAGTTTAGTTAAATAATATGTTAAGTCAAAAAGCTTGTGGAGTCGGGGCCACAAAAGTTACTTAAAGTTTTTAAGCTGCTCGGAGTGTACAATCAGATTTGACTCTGATTTCGACCTGTACCGTTGACTTCTAAAGAGAAATAACAACATCTACTTAATGTTTTTATTTGAACTAAAGTGATAAATTCCAAAACAATTCATAAATGTAATTGGTAAAGGTAGCTTATGGACACTTGTAAATTATCTAGAAAAAAGAACACTAGAAATGAATATCATATCCTGTAATTATAGGTACTTCCTCTTTAAACCTTTCGGCATATACATCATATCTAGATAAACTTTTAGGCAGAAAGGATATTCCACCACTATGCCACCAAATATTCAATCCGTTATTATAACTATACTATAATAACGTTTAGTCAATCATAGTTCATAACTAATAGAGTTGTTGACCATATTATATACGACTCCTTTTCCACCTAGTGACAAATGCCCTTTATATACCTTAATACATTATATACATATTTATATTATATATATATATATATACATATGTAACATATTATCTAAACTAACCCTCGGATAGTAATAAACTGAGTTAGTATAAAACATTAAACTATAGGAAAACAATTAAGGGTTTTCAACAGTCATAACAATTTATTAGAAATATTTGCATGTGGTAAATTACCGACAGTTAATAGGACACGAACACACCAACCATACTTTTAGCTAGGTAACATACCACTGTAATTAACTAAATAAAACAAAATCATCGACTAAAGTCGAAAAAGGGTTTACTCTGAATGAACGGCTATCGCTGAAGTGACGATTGTGTTGAATAGGTTTATATGCAATGATTGAAACACAATATAAAAGTTCTTGCTCACACATTACATATAGCTATTCTCCCTTTGATTTGTCCTTGCAATGGGTAGTATTAGTGCAAAGATTCTCTATGTGTTAGTGGCATCCATCGTTAAACATTTTTGGGAGTCTTAATATTTAATTTCAAAAGTAGATTTGGGCAGTCGATTGCGCTTGAGGCGATGATAAGTAAGAAAAGTAATATCCGCCGTATGGTAGCAAAGGTGTGTAATGAATTTCCTATGGATGGGCTCCACGCTTGTGATGCATATTCAAAACGCTCCTTACATAGCAACAGTACAAAATGTTTAATGTTTTATTTGATTCTCTAGAGTCAGGCTCTGGAATATCGACCAACGATATAATTTAATATCTTTCAGAATTGAAGTCTAACAGAAATTTCTACTCATATGTAATTCCCAAGTCACGCAAGGAAGAATCTCTGGACAACGATTGGTCTAGAATCCGGTAATTGTACAGTAATTAATTTGAGTAATTTTTTTGATATACGGCTAAGTGTGATACCAAAGCATTTTCTAGGGTTCTCAACCCTACAAAATGCTTAGTTGAGATGATTATAAAAACAGTAATCAAGTTAAATACTTAAACTATTTTGTAGTGCTTTTCAACGTCTTTCAATGAAGAAACATTTGTAAAAATTTTCATGCCATCTTCGACATATAACAGACGAGAGTAAAGGAGACGGTATTATTGATATTATTGACAAAGATAGCAAAACATAAGGGTGTTATCAACGAGCCCTGGGAAATACCGCTAGAGATCTTGACCCAGCTAGAAATGTAATTGTGTTTTGTTATCAATATACGAAGAAAACCAGCGAAATAGGTCACCCCTTATGCTTACATATTCAGTCTTGTACAGGAGGCGACTATAGCTACTCCGGTCGAATGCCTGTACTATACTGTATCTTATGTACTGTGATCCGTGTATATGACATCGATTTGATGGCACTTATCTGTTGAATCAATAAAGAAGTCATAGGGTGACAAAAGAGCACACAGTCCACCTGATTGTAAGTGGTTGCTGTGGCACATAAACATCTACTTCTATCCTTGATTACGAATCAAAATGCAGATGCGTTGCAACCCGTGAAGACTAAGGTGTAATGCGTCATTTCCAGTTAAAAGGGTCTCTGGTTCTCTTCACTCTCCATACGAAACACACCAGCATTAAACTACTATTTGACGCTGGTATTCTGTGAGAGCGTGGTCCTTCCCCGGTCGAGCCGACCCTTTCGTGCTACAACTATACTTCTTATATAACTGCAGCATGACTCTACCACGTATAATAAGAATGAGGGTTACAGGCTTTAGCAACTACACACAAACATACACGCACATGCACGCACTGACGCTCGCTTGCACGCACGCACGAACTCACGCACGCACTAACGCGCGCACGCATGCACGCACGCGCGCACGCACGCACGTGCTCACGCCCGCAGCCTGACGCACGCACGCACGCACTCACGTACGCAAGCACAAATATACAAAGTGGTATAAAAAATGCCACATCTCTAATACGATTTTAACGAAATCGATAATGATTAAAGTTACATTTTAAGATCCAAAAGTTTGTAAATAATCTTAAAACTGCAACACTATTTATGAAAAAGGTTTTGTAATTGCAGCAAGCTTGCAAAAAGGTTGGAACTACATTTTTATAGAAAAAAGGGCCATGATCTTGGGAAAATAGAGCAAGAAGACCAGCGGGATTATTTAAATAAAATATTATAGTGTATATACTAATTATAAAAATGTTTTATTAGGTAAACAAAATAAATTTTCTCGGAGTTAAAGACTGGACATTCGAAAGGCAGATTTGAACCCATGACTTTTTAGTTTCGCAGTCCGAACCTTAATAGGCAACAATCACTTTAAATGTTACTTACCGTTATACGTAAAGGAACATGTTAAACACATTGTCGTCTTTAATATGTCTTTAATATGACAGAACTTTATTATGTAATATAAGTTCTATTAATGAATCGTCCAGTAAAACTAACATAAGAATATTGTTTCATTCTTTGTAATCTGTAACAATGGTACATATTATATTTTATTGGTCCTTTTTTTCCCGACTGCCCCAAGATAATGTTCTTCGAGCGTATGTATGTGTGTATGTATATAACTGTGTACGTGTGTATAAATATATTCATTTCTGTGTCACGCTCTGTAGTTGAAGCGGCTTATTATAGTGGATTTCATCATATTATGTCGTGTCGTTAGATTCGCCTTAGTAGTAAAAGTAAATAGGTATTATTTTATCAGTAAACTTTTCTGTACAGTTGGGTGGTTTAGTAACAGTTTTAACCATTGGGCTTGTTAACAACTCATTACATGTATATGATGCCTTTATAAATACATCAATTTCACACGAACAAACACTCATATGCACGACAATTAACCACTTGCAAGTGATGCAAATAATCGTTCCACTCGCAAATCAACCTCGCTGCCCGCGACGCTGCGGACAATATTAATCAAAATGTAATAATAATAATAATAATATTCCACAACTATCACACAACGCCATTTCAATCATGTCATTTCAATCAAGTCGCTTATCAGCTCATAGCCAGATATACACACATAATATGTATTTATACATACATACATGCATAAACACTCACGCTTGTCACCCAGAGGGGTAGGCAGAGACTACAGACTTCCATTTGGCACGATCCTGACACACCTCTCTCGCCTCCTTCAGATCCATACACCTCCGCATACATGCTCGTCGGTTAAGGGTGCTCCTAATTTGGCCCGTTTTCAATAAATCGCCAATTTGGTCGATAAATTTTCGCCTAGGACGTCCCTTTCCGACTCTGCCATTCACTTCTGCAACATAAATTTTCTTTGTCACTCTTTCCTTATTCATTCTTTCCACATGACCAAACCACCGAAGCATTCCTTTCATAATCCTGGTCACAACATCATCTTACAAACCACACTCTTCTCTTATTACACAATTTCGTACCCTGTCATTAAGATTCAGCCCTAACATACTCCTTAACGACCGCATTTCTACTGCGTTCATTCTACTCTCGTGCTTCTTCTGCCACACCCAACTTTCAATACCATACGTTAAAGTAGGGACCAACACAGCATTGTGAATAGCCATACGTGCCTTTTTCGACACATTTTGACTCTTCACAATAGAGTGCAGGGCCCCATTTACTCTATTTCCCGCATTCACTCGTCGTTCTATATCCTTATCGTATCTCCCACCCCTGCTAAATACGCAGCCCAAACATACAAACTCATCTACTTGCTCGATCAACTCCCCTTCTATTCTTATTTCACAAATCGTTTTACTTTCTTCTCTTTCAAAAACCATAACCTTCGTCTTACTTGCGTTCACTTTCATACCCCTTTCTTTTAATGATCTGTTCATTAATGTAACCATCATTTGCAACTCGGCCGCCGACGATGCAAGGATAACTTGATCATCGGCGTACAAAAGGCATTTGATGGTTAACTCACCCATTCTTAATCCGCATTCTTCAACTTTCAAATTTTGCAAACAACTGTCCATAAATAGGTTGAACAGCCACGGGAAGCCACACAGCCCTGTCTGACACCTTTATGGATATCAAACCAGTCCGAGTAGACCCCGTTGATCCTAACACAAGCACTAGAGTCCCTATAAAGGGACTCCAATGCCTGTATCAGGCCTGCGCTCAACCCAAATGAGTTCAGTGTTTGCCATAGCACACCCCTGTTCACTCTGTCATAGGCCTTTTCTAAGTCCATGAACGCACAAAAAACCTTTTGGTTTTTGGCCAAAAACTTCTCCGCGATCATGCGCATGGAAAAGACTTGATCTGTACATCCCATTCCCTTTCTAAATCCCGCTTGCACATCCCAAATTTTTCATCAGTTTCTTTCATGACCCTTTCAATCAGTACCTTAGCATACAGTTTTCCCACAATGCTAAGAAGGCTGATGCCACGGTAGTTTTTACAGTCCTGGTGCGACCCTTTTCCCTTATATACTGGGACTATCACGGCTTTGCACCAGTCTACCGGTACCCGCTTCAGTTCCCAGCATAAATTAAACAAGGTGTGCAGCAGGCCTGCCACCACTTCCTCTCCAGCCCTTAGCATTTCGAGTGAAACTCTATCATATCCGGCAGCCTTACCTGCTTTCATGCTTTTCATTGCTGTCATTATTTCACCTATACTAATCTCGCTACCTCTTTCCTCTTCTTTTGGAATTTCTACTCCACTTAGTACACACGTTGTCTCCTCACTCATAAACACGCTTTCAAAATATTCCTTCCATCTAAACTTCATCATTCAGAATATAGCCATTCTCGTCTCTTAGAGCATTCATCATAGGCTGTTTTGAATGTCCTCTGGCAGTTCTTACAAGTTTCCAGAACATTTTAATATTTGCCTGGAAATTATCCGATATTCTTCTATCATTCTTATCCGTTCTTTCTTGCTTTTTTCTTTCAACTACTTCTTTTACTCTCTTATTAAGATGTCTAAAGACTGCCTTTTTTCTTTCAATATCATCATTCGTACCGCTAGAATTACCAGCCTTTGTTGCTAGTAAATCTAGCCCTGCTCTCTTCTTTGCTTCAACTTCCATACGTACCTCATCATCCCACCATAACGTATTATTTTTCTTTCATTCTTTCTCTTACCAACACCACATACTTCGGTAGCTGCATCCACTAAACCCTTCTATACATTTTGCCATACATTCTCCAAGTCTAACTCCTTCATACATAATTCATCCAAACCACTTATATTTTCTTTCAGTCTACATTTGAACTTGTTTTTCTCACCTTCATCTTGTAACCTTTCTGTTCTAATACGCTGTAACGCAGTGGTAGACACAGATGAACCATGGCGCCAACGCCTGAATAGACCATTAATTCGGCATAAAACCAAATAATGATTCGTTCCTACGTTAGAATAGGTATACCCTTTTATCTCCCACTGCGCCCCTCAATCTTTCATCCACAATTATTAAATCTATCATGCTTCTATCGTCACATCTTTCCCAAGTATACATGTGAATCCTCTTGTGGCGAAAGCAAGTGTTCGTCACAAAAAGATTCTTTTCCATACATACGATGAGGAGACTTTCACCATTCTCATTTATACTTTCATCACCAAACGTTCCCAATATCCTTTCATAACCAAGCCTCCTCACCCCAACCCTTCCATTAAAATCTCCTAGCATAATAATATTTTCATTTCCCTTACACTTCATTAACACCATCCTTACCATTTCCCAAAACTGCTCTCGGATATAAGTGGGCTTAGACATGTCTGGGGCGTAGATCCCTAACACAAACAACTTCTTTAAGCTCACTTTCATTCGTATCCACAGCAGTCTTGGGCTTACACATTCATACTCTTTCACACATTGGCCCATTCTTTCTGAAAGGATGATACCTACTCCCTGGCATTCCCGCTCGATCTCGTCTACACCAGACCAGTATGCGGTATACATGCCATGTGTAGTGACATCCTTCCCCTTCCTTTTCGTCTCATTTACACATAACACATCTATTCCTCTATCATTCATCATATCGCATACTTCATCCATTTTATCATTCATTGCCCCACATACATTCAACGTAGCCAGACGGGCCTCTGCAATCCACTTTTCGCCTCTCCGGGAGACAGAACGTGACGGGTGGCGAACCTCGTCGCCGGTTTTCCTCCCGGAGATTCTTCGCACCCCTGCCCCATTAAAGGGGAGCCGGGAACTCGGGGCCATTTCTATTATATGGTTCCTCATGGTGCGGATAAAGTAGTATATTTTATGCCTCTACCACGGCGTGGAGCCGAGTCTGTGCTATCGGCATGTCGCTCATTTAGCACCACCCGGGGGACACGTGTAGGGTGGGCCTAGGAATAGGTGGTCAAAGCCACCTATTCCTAGGCCCACCCTACACGTATACGTACGTATAAATATAATATGTATTTTATATATATATATATATATATATATATATATATATATCATCATTATCATCATCATTACAGCCCTTCACAAGTCCACTGCTGAACATAGGCCTTCCCCAAGTAATGCCACAAAGCACGGTCCTGAGCCACCTGCATCCATCGACTTCCTGCATGTCTTACCAGGTCGTCACTCCATCTAGTGGAGGGTTGCCCTACACTACGCCTACCGGTACGAGGCTGCCACTCAAGAACCATTCTTCCCCATCGGTTATCGGTTCTTCGAGCTATATGGCCGGCCCATTGCCACTTCAGCTTACTAATCCGTTGGGCTATGTTGGTCACTCTGGTTGTGCTGCGGATATCCTTATTTCAGAGTCTATCACGCAGAGAAACTCCGAGCATAGCCCTCTCCATAGCTCGCTGAGCGACCTTGAGCGTCCTCATACGGCCAGCAGTGAAGGACCACGTCTCTGATCCGTAAGTCATCACTGGCAACACGCAATGGTTGTAAACTTTAGTTTTCAGAGATAGGGGTATACCTGACGAGAAGATGTGTCGTAGTTTCCCGAACGCTGCCCAGCCGAGTTGAATCCGTCGATTGACCTCTCGGTCGAAGTTGGCCTTACCTATTCGGACTATTTGTCCCTGGTAAACGTACTCGTTAGCAACTTCGAGCATAGTGCTCCCAACAACAACCGGCATAGGTGTGACATGGACATTAAACATGATCTTTGTTTTGTCCATGTTCATCTTAAGACCTATCCGTTGGGAGACACCATTGAGGTCATTGAGCATAGTGCTAAGGTCCTCCAGCGATTCTGCCATATTAAGGACTATATCGTCGGCAAATCGAAGGTGAGTGATGTACTCGCCATTGATGTTAGTACCGAATCCTTTCCGGGTCCAGTAGCTTGAAAACGTCTTCCAACGCAGCGGTGAAGAGTTTCGGGGATATAACGTCCCCCTGTCATACACCTCTCTGCAGTTGAATAGGTTTCGAACTATGGTTCTGTACTCGGATAGCCATCGTAGCCCTACTGTACAAACACTTCAGCACTTCGATATACCGACAGTCAACTTGGCACCTCTGAATGGATTGTAGCATCGCCCAAATTTCGACGGAATCAAAGGCTTTCTCATAGTCCACATACGCCAGGCAAAGTGGCAGATTGTACTCTGTTTTCTGTATAATATGCTGCAGGGTATGTATGTGGTCTATGGTACTGAAGCCTTTTCGGAAACCGGCTTGTTCGGGAGGCTGGAAGTCGTCGATTCTGCGTGCGAGACGATTCGTAATGACTCTCGAAAACAGCACGTAGATGCGGCTCAGAAGGGAAATCGGTCTGTAGTTCTTCAAGAGAGCGTTGTCGCCTTTCTTAAAGAACAGGACTACCGCACTTCTGCTCCACGCCTCCGGAGTAGTGCCACCATGGAGGACGGAATTGAAGAGATTCTGAAGGACTTCAAGTACCGGTGTTCCACCCTCTTTCAGAAGCTCCGCTGTAATTCCATCCTTGCCCGGGGACTTGCCGTTTTAAAGGTGCTGGAGAGCCATTCTAATCTCACTCAGAATGACGTCCGGGATATCATCGGAATAGTGTTGGGTAAGACTTGATCTTGGATCGTTACTCATACTTGCGTGTGGCTCCAACGATGATGTGTACAGCTGCCCATAGAACCTCTCAATCTCACTCAAAATCTCAGGTGTCTCGGAAACGATGCTGCCACACTCAGTCTTCAGCTTTGACAGTTGGCTCTTTCTGGCAGACAGATCTCTGGCAAAGACTTTGGAGCCCTGGTTCCGCTCGATCGCTTCTTTAATACGAGCAGTATTAAAGTTGCGTATGTCTTGCCGCATGTATTTGGAGATATGTCTGTTCAGTTGCCTGTATGCTGTCAAATCTGTTGACGATTATAGCCTCATCTCCCGTCTAACAGCCATGAGATTAAGAATGTGATTGGAGAGTTTTTGTGTTCTTCTGCGGCGGGTCTTGCAGAACTTAGCTCCGACCGCATGGACTGTTTTTACGAGCTTGTCATTCATATCGTCCACTGCATTGCAATATTCTAGGTACTGAAAGTGGTTAGGTAACTCGAGCTGAAAAGTCTCGGGATTCTGGATTAGAGCACGAGGGGGACGGTGCGTTGACTTCATTAGACGAGACCTCTCCAACTTAACGTTTAGGTTCAGTGTGCCTCTAACCATTCGGTGATTGCTGCCGGTTTTCACCCTTGCGATCACTGAGACATCACTGAACATTTGGCGTCTGGTCGTCATAATGAAGTCAATCTCATTTTTTGTCGAACCGTCGGGGCTCGACCAGGTCCACTTCCTGTGGGCCGCTTCTGGAAGAAAGAGTTCATCATAAAGAGTCCCTCTTTCTCCATTAAGTCAGCCAGCTGCTGGCCCCTACGGTTTCGATGCCCTACCCCAAATTTCCCTAACTTCAGCTCACCGCCTCCTCTTGTGCCTAGTTTTGCGTTGAAGTCTCCCATCAATACCGTGTAGTGGGCTTTGGAGGAATGCATGGCTCTAGAAATACATTTCCTCCACCTCCTCATCGGGATGTGCCGAGGTTGGTGCGTTGACCTGTATGACCTTCAGCGAATACCGTTTGGTGATTCTGAGTATCACGTACCTTCTTGGGACAGATGGTCGCTCTCCCGGTGATAGAACAAGTTGCCGGACTCGAGGATTACCGTGTCCTCTCCCTCTCCTCGGACCTCAGATAATCCAATAATATGCCAGTGCAACTTGTCTACCTCTTCGTCCAGTTCCAGTATCTTTTCGTCAGTCCTCAGGGTGCGTGCTATAGGTGGCAACTGAACCTCCACCGGAGATTCTTAGCACCCCCCCCCCCCGCCGTTACCATGACCGCCACCGTAGCCAGGAATAGCGGGGCCGCCGGGGACAGGAGGCCGTTTATTTGCATCGTTGCTCATGGGGGGATATTTGCCATAGCTGCCACGCTTGGCAAGCGGGTTGGCAACCGCAGTTTTTTGTTATGTTATTGTTGTTATTGGGAAGATGCTGCTGCCCTTCTCTTTTCTGTGCCCTCTGTCGCCTCTTACGACACCCACGGGAAGATATGGGGTAGTGGATATTCTCAACCGCCCCTACACGGCACGGTAAATATATATATATATATATATATATATATATATATATATATATTTATATATATATATATTATATATATATATATATATATATATATATATATATATATATATATATATATATATATATATATATATACTAGCTTACCAGGCAGACGTTGTCCTGCCCTTTTCGACGACCCTTTGTCATGTCCTATTAAAAATCCTTAAATTTGCAAGAAAAATTGTGGGTCCCTCATGGGCAATGAAACTATCCTATCTCTCAAGTTGGGCCAAAGTGTACACGGTGTGAAAATTTGATTAAAATCGGTTAAGCGGTTTAGGAGTCCATCGTGGACAAACAACGTGACACGTAATTTATATATATATATATATATATATATATATATATATATATATATACGATAACAAAGTGCATTTATTATTAATGAAGAAAGTCACGAAATAATAGTGAAAGAAAATGAGTGAGTACGCTATATACATACATTTTATTGTTATCACAAATGCGGTACCAATTTTGAATGGAAAATATAATACTGCTATATATATATATATATATATATATATTAGAGATGGGCCGAAATTCGGTACAAGAAAAATAATACCTACTCGCACTTATTTTAACTGAAATATAAGGTGCTTCTAAACTACAATATGCCATGGCTGCAACTGGTGGTTCTACTCATGATACTGTACAACTTTCCCCAAGGAACCCATAGTCAATTCTCAAAAAAATTGCACTTTGTATGGAAATCGGTCAGCTGATTGGCCAAGTCTCCATACAAACAACCGTGGCATATATTTTAGAAGCACCTTATATAACAACATTAGATACTGTAAAATAAAAGATATTATTATTTCGGAACATTGTAAATGTAAACCTTATATTAAATCAGTTCCTATCTTATCATTAATCTTAATCTTAGTTCTTAACCTTAATCTTAGTTAATTAGTTACTAATCTTAGAAATCCCTGCCAAATTAATAATTAGCCATATTACAAAAATGAAATAAACTTTGTATTCTCCTAGTAAACATCTGGATAGGAGTCCGTAAATTAAATAAAAAATTAATGTTTTTGATTCAACATTCATTAACCTCAAGTATTTTTCATTACAATTAAAGGGTATTTGTTTTCAACAATCATATTAAACCAACTGTTCTTATGTATCTAGTCATATTTAAAATTTACCAGAGTCAGGTTATGGTGCAAAAACACCAAAGATCTTATCAAGCCTTATCTGGCAGAAGTTTGTTACGTTTTTTTTTCGTAGGTATATGTTTCCTGCGGTGTGCGGGCGGGGTATTTGAAGTAAATGCGTAAACAAGTCACGACGCGTCGCTCTCGAGAAAGCGTGCGAAAATGAACCGAAGTGAAATTTGTCATCTATGAGAGTGAATTTTATCTGTGTACTCTGTAACAAATAACTATATAGAAAAAAATGTGAAAATGACATTTCGCCATTTTTGTTTGTGTACTGGTTAGGAACTCGATCAAAAATTTGATAATTTTTCTGTTTTTATACGTTATTTCTAAAAAAAATGTGAAATTGACTATTCGCCATTTTTGTTTGTGTACTGGATAGGAACTCGATCAAAAATTTGATAATTTCTCCGTTTTTATACGTTATTTCTAATGTTATTTTACATCAAATTAATTGTGAAGATATTTTCTTTAGGAAATATGTATCATTACGACGATTCAAAAACGTTTACATATAATAATTTACCTCGAAATTCACTATACGCGATTATCGTTTATTGATTATATGTTGTTTAAAAAGTATTCTTATCAGTTTTTTATGTTAAATGGATGCTAAATATAAAAGAATGCTTCAGTATTGATAGCAATTTTTTAACTAAATATCTGTTGAGATGTGTCTAGAAATTATTAATACTTATTTTTATTTATTTATTAAAATAATAAATAAATAAAAATAAGTATACACTTATCTATATTGAGTACCAGTTGTTCCCCGCGATCTCGCCCGCGTGGAATATGGATTTCATGGGTTTTAATTTTTTTGCGCGGAACCCTAATTCTTTTTCTAAAACAAAAGGAGTTCAAGTTATTCCTTATATCATCAGCTATCTGCCAGTGAAAGTCCCGTCAAAATAGATCCAGCTGTTTCGGAGATTAGCTGGAACAAACAGACAGACAGACAGACAGACCGACAGACAGATAAAAATTTTAAAAATTGTGTTTTTGTTACTAGTACTTTCATATTATGCATTTAATAAAAAGCTGTTCTTTTAACATTACAAACAGACACTTCAATTTTATTTATTTGTAGATATAGATATAAGATATTATTCATATTGGTGTCATTTTAAAGGGAATATCATGTACTATTATAATAATAAAATAATTGTCTCCAGTAAATACTATACTTTTCTTGTAAAACTCGAAATAAAAAATAAATACGATTTATTTTTATATTCCCATATGCTTTATTTTCATCCTTTATTTTTTATTTCACTAATTTTCTTTTAATAAAATTAAATTCTGAATTCGTTGAGCTTTTTGAGAACCTTTTTATTTGAATGTTAGGTAGGTACCTATATTAGTTTTTCAGTAGTAATCGTTTTTGTTGCGACAGTCACGCGCGGTCGTAAAAAAAAAGTTATTGCGCGGACAGGTGGGACGAGAATCACTTGCGCGGCGCTTGAAGGCCGTGCATTGTCTAACGTCATTTCTTTTCGGCAGTCTTCGACACGGTGTTTGTGTGCGTGCAACTAGACGTATTGTACGACTCTACGAAGAGCTACGAGACGAGCTGCTCCGAAATCGAACGAATACATAGGCAGCTGTTTATGAGAAAGTATATAGGTGTATAGGTATTTATGTACAACAGTGAATAACTGTACTTGTAAAATTTGTGTATAAAGTGTTTTGAATATGAATGAGCAAAGTGCATTTATTATTTATTTATTTAATAAAAGAAAAAAATTTGTTTTCTTATCGGTCACCACGCTCAAAAAGTGTAACTTGAATTAATATCAAAGAAAAAGAAATACTGCATAAATAAAATAAATAAATAATTATAATTGCATAAGTTGATACAAAATGCTATGCAATAGCTTTACCGCGGCAGTCCCCGAGTGCCACACGTCTTTTTTAATTTTAGTCCAGTTTTGCTTAAACAACTATAATAGATGTAAATAGGTACGTTAAATAGGTAGGTATTCAAGAAGTAAAAGATACCGGAAAGGAAAAAAGTACCTAGGACGTTTTACAAAAAGAAATGAGATGCCATCAAAATTTAACTTGTAAAAAACCAAGTCTCGCAACTCAGTTCTTCTACCGTAAAAAGTTGTGAGATGAACGTAATACCACAGAATAAATAATATATACCAAATAAAAAATAAATAATAGTACCAAGTCGGCTAATTTGTTCAGTACCTACTTAAGGGTCCTTCTGTTTTAAGTTATTACGTAATTAGCTAACCTAACAACATTTTACAGTGACCATATCAATCTTAAAAATCTTTTACGTTTTAAATATATAGACTGATTTGGTATCTTCATCTATATTTTCTTACGACTTTGTATACTAGTTTTGTGATTTGATTATAGAAACTCATTAAATTTGAGCGAATTTGCATAATTACTTTCTTAATGTCATCATTTTTAAATTATTTACGGGCACTTTTTTTTTACGGTTTGAGACCATATGTAACCAATCCATCAATGTATTCATTTGTTTTAGAAATTCCTGGGTTTGAGCAATCAATGTGAAGTTCATGAAAGACACCTTAAAGTAAAATTTTTGCATTTTGAAATTTTTTTTAAGTATGGCGAGGTGGCTATTTTATAAAATTTAGTCCACCAGCTTTTGAAATCTGTCACCATCTAAGTGTTTGCTCGAAATACCTACCTATATTTTGCCATGCCATGCCATGCACTTACATTGATACAATTATATCTTCATACTCTTCTGGAAGGTAAATTCTGTCATTTCATCCTTACTTCCTTTCTTCAAGACCAGAGTCTTGGTCGCAGAGCAAGAAGAAATGGCCTCTGGTTGGAAAATAATGATGTATTTTCTCAAATCTATTAGTCTGGATCAAAGCTAAAGGAAATCTCGCCACAGTATAATTTTTTTTTGGCCAGCACACCCGTCGGAGAATATATACAACTAGATATTAAATCTTAACAGATATTGCCAAGCGATGTCGACAGCCTATTACAGAATTCTAAATCAATATGTCTAACACGTAGTGCACCACTTTCAAAAATTTATTGAACTTTGTAATCTATTTCATTTACGTGTCTCGTGAGACTAATTTAAACGCACGGACTATATTTATTCTTGTCATCGTCATGAATATTCATATGAGGTAGAACAACTCTTTAACTACCTAATTATGGTTGAAGCATGAACAGGTCGGCTCAACCACGTTCTCACAGAATACCAAAATAGCAACTTAATGCTGCTGTGTTTCGTTTGAGTGTAGGGAACCGGACACCTTTTTACTGGAAATGAGGCATTCCATCTTAGTACTCGTACTTAGTCTACTCAGGAGTGACAACGCATTTGCATTACGATTCTAAATTGAGGACTAGTGTAGATGTCTATGGGCAACTATGGGCCACAACATCCACTTAACATCAGGTATCTGAAGTACCAAAGTTATTTTATTAAAAATATAACAATATCATACTTTAATAAAATAAAACTTCAGGGTAATGTTGTAAGCTACATACTATACTTTACCATATCATCCAACATATAATAAAATAAGTAAAGAACGTGAATAGTTTACTCGAGAAATAGCAATACTTAATACCTAATATCATCATTTTTTTAAAGAATATCAGTTGTAGTGTTACGCTAATAATATCAGGAGTATTATTAACACTATTAATCATAAACTATTAATCATATCGATTAAAATGATTATTCTCAAAATAGTTTACGACAGTGTATGCGAATGGTGGATTCAAACCCACGACTTTTGAGTTTCAAAATATATTATACTAAACCATTGGCATACTTTTTATTTTAAGTCTGTCGTTTTATGTCTATAAAACACACACTATTACATATTATTATATAAGTGTTTATTTTTTACATAAAACATTTTCTTAATCCATTGAAGCCAGTTTTAGCGTAACCGCCATCTAAAGTTCAGCGTACGAACATTGAAATTACTCTAAATGAAAGTAGCTTTATTATACTGTTGCTAGATGG